>BMAU01017267.1:0-600000 GCA_019973935.1 Trichonephila clavipes
TTATATCGGATTATATATATATATATATATATATATATATATATATATATATATATATATATATATAAATTTATATATATATACATATAAATTTATATATACATATATATATATATATATATATATATATAAATTTATATATATGTGTATGTATATGTATATGATTATATATTGAAAAAATTCTTTTATATCGGATTATATATATATATATATATATATATATATATATATATATATATATATATATATATATATTGAAGCTGAGATAAATTTAAATAATTTTTTTACAATAGTGCTCATCTACCAAGAAATTTAATTATATTGGTGTACTTTCTTGTAAATAAACATATTATTAGCAATTTAATTTTTGAAAATTGATAGAAGAGTTAAAAAAATGTCAAAGGCAAGGAAAGCAATTAAGACGAATCAAGGAATCATTGTTTTGAATATCATAATAATAGTTGCTTAATGTGTTCCTGAAACATGTAATAATTGATATACGCCAAATATTAATCGCCAAACCAAGCACATTAATGCAGAAAATGAGAAAATAGTCTGTCAAGTAAATAGAAAATTGTTTAATAATTTGATTATTCAACTTAGCTGGTAAAAATCCTATTGACCTGAAATATCACTTTCATAGAAAAGCTAATTAAGGTATGAACCCACATACTAAATGGTAAAAAAAAATTAACTCCGTGTTACCGAAACAATTTACATGACATAGCTATCGATTTTAGTTATTTAATTATGTCTATTTGAACGACATTGACTACGCGCTTTTAGCTATTCAATTATTTATTTACGACGTGAGTTGGTGAGCATTTTTCACGACGTGAATTAATCCATTTATTTCCTTAACTTTCATACCCATAGTAAGGAATATTTAGAACTATAATTAGGAATAATGTTGCCTGTAATGCGTAGAATTGTTTTTAGGTTTTCCAGGCGTTTCTTTTTATTTAACTATAACGGATAATAAATTAAGGGTATTTAATGGTTTTAAATCTATAAACTCTAAATTCAAGGTTAAAATATTTTATAGATTGCATGCAGTTTCATACACACTCAATTCTTTTTGTACACGATTTTGAAATAACGCGGTACACGAATTTAACGATTTTTTTACACGAATTTTTTGTTCTAGCATGAATATTATTAGGGACTCGTGCCCTTTGGATGGTGATGATTGGATCGAATTTATGGCAGTTTATGCCAATAAAAGAGTCGATACTAGCGAAGTTGAACTTTATCTATTAACGGCTGATTTAATTGCCAAGGGCTTGAAATTTGCTACAAGTATGGAAGAACATTTTATTATTCATGATCCTGACTGCGTGCATTGAAATTTCAACGTAATCTTGTGTAGAAGGATATCAAGAATTATATAATCAACTTATGAAACCAAAAAAGAAAGCCGCTAATAAGACTTTGTAACAACAAAATACCAACAAACGCTGTAAGGAAAGAACGAATTTTTTCATTTGATTCAAAGCCGTTAGTTGTGTTATAGACATATCTGACGCATCTACCGGTATCATTTTTGATCCAGTTCGTCGTAAACGTGCCCGCTTGTTATCAAGTAGCGATGTATAGTTGTTATATTTAGTAGCTTTATTCCTGATTTCAATTTGAATTTTTATATGTTGTATGTACTTTTCGACTGAATTATCACTGTACATTAATTTTAATTTTTCTTGTAATAAACATTAATTGTTTTTGTTTAATAAATATGTAACACACAGGGATTTTATTATTACTTTTTTGCACGGTTTTTTGGGGGAAAATATTTAGAGATTTTGCGTCTTACACGCATCTTTAAAAGTGTGGAACATATCCCTAAATTTACTATGTGTCGTATATATATTTTTTACGCGATTTTTTGCATGGTTTTCTAATGAACGTATTTACCACGTAAAAATAGATTTATGTTTTTTACGTTATAAGATCATACATTTTAGGCACTTATTTTGATTTTAATGTTATTTCTCTTTTGGATGATTGATTATTTACAAATGTCGTTTCCCGAAGCAACACGTGAATTCTTGGTGACTAGCTTCATAATTTTGAGCCGTGTTCAAGTAAGGGATGACGACATTTAAATTGGCACACCAATTTTCTTAAATTCACATCATTTCAATACGAAAACTTTCATTATCCGTTCATTCATTATTTATGGATTTTATTGCATTCCGTAACCGGAAAACAATAACAAAAGGACAAAAAAAGGAAGAATAATCAATTGTCTTAAATGGAAAAGTACTGTAATATCTATAGCTACACCGACTTAGGGCAGTGAAGTAGGGTTAAGCTTGCCTTATAGCAGGGGTGTCAAACACGCGGCCCACCGACTCATTTTAAATTTTTTTTAAATATCAGCTTTAATTTTTTCACTTTAAAATTTATATTTGAGGTGGACCTTATATACATATATATATATACATATCTGCAATATATTGGCCTGTCACCTGTTCTTGTTTTTAAAATATCCGTTTTGGTATTAGAAGTCGTTTTAAGATTAAAAATATTTTTTTACATTTTATTGAACGCGTTTTCGTATGATTTTACGATAATAAATTACTTTTTTTTATTAAATTCTGAAATGCATTATGCATATTCTTTACTACGGATGGTACATGATTCTTCGCGTATGCGACTTTTATTTCTCTTCCTCCTTTTCTGTTTGGAGCGTCAAATCAGCAACAGGCAATCTGAGATGTTTTCTAAAGTTTAAAAAAATACTCAAGACGTGATTAAGATAAAGGACAGTGTATATTTAATCGTTTGCGAATGAAAGCAAAATCAAATTTCAACCATGAGTAAAGAAAAATCAATTCAAAAGGAATGTCATAATTTTCAAGAAAATGGCAACTGTAATATTTTTCGTCTTCAAAATAAGATTCAAATATACTAGACATTTAAAAACTTTTTCAGTTTCTATGGATTATATTCTTAACCATCACCATGACACAAATCATTAAACATACTATGACCAATACTTAACAAAACTTTGTGAAGACAAATTATCCGAATTGTGCGTGTGTGAGATCATTTTTCAAAAACAATAAAGCACACTCAATAAAATTTGTTGAAGATTATGCAGCTATTGGGAAAGTTATACGAGGCGTGTTTTTAAAGTAAGTACCGTTTTGACATAAAAAAAACAAGTAATTTTTTTTACCAAAAATAATTTATTCACTTGAAAGGCCATACTTTACTCTACTTTTCTACATAATTCCCATTACTTTTGAGGCATTTATCGTATCTTGGGACCAGCTTTTGTATGCCATCGTCAAAGAAGCTTGTCGCCTGAAGCCTGCACCCAGCGTGAACACAATTTCCGATAATTTAAACGTTCGGACACAATTTCGTAAAGAACACTTCTTGAGAAAGCAAGAAACTTTTCAGCTAAGGAAGAAATCGTGAATCGTCTGTTCTCTTTCACTTTACAGTCCACTTTTTGAATCAGTCCATCGGTAATGACTGAAGGAGTAAGGAATTTCGTAGGTACTTTTGTTTCATGAAGATTCCAAAAGAAAATCCAGGCACAATGAATACTCCAAGTCTAGTGGCTCAAAATTTATTGATGATTGATAGCCACACACACACACACACAAATACATATTAACGAAACTAACACTATATACATTTAAATTTAAGTTAACACCATTTTGTTTTTCTCCTCGCGCCCGCTCATTCTCTCCTCTCCTCTCTCGTTCAGCTCTCGTTGGCCGCGCCACCTATAAAGAATTTCAACTTCCGGGCGAATCTTACATGCCCCACCAACAGAAGCACATGCGTCATCTTCAATGACCAGGTGCTACCAGAAAGGTTAGTCACACACACACATAACATCAAAACCTTAGTTAAAGAGAGAGTGCACTACCTTACGATGAATATCAAGGTACTCAATAACATTCTTTAATTAGTTCTAAGAGTACACAGGTAAAAATATGCTAAATACGTAAATAAGTCAATGATAGATGGTTTCCTAGCAAACTATGGAAATTCCACTTTTAAATGAAAACTACATTTGACATATATGCATATACAACACTAACAAAAAAACAATAATAAGAATAAGTATACGCTATACTCCAAAACAGCTAATACATAAATCAATCAAAAATAAAGGTTTTCTAAATACACTATGAAAATTTCACTTTTAACCGAATATGACGGTTACCATATATATATATATATATATATATATATATATATATGCATATACAACATTAAAACAAAACAGTAATAAGAATAAGGATACATTAGACTCTCTAAAACAGCTAATACATAAATCAATCAATAATAGACGTTTTCTAAATAAACTACAAAAATTTCACTTTTAACCGAATATGACGGTTATATGCATATACAATATTAACACCCAAAAAAAATATAAAGATACATTATGATTATGTCTCTGCTACTCCTCTTTCCTCGGTCCCAATATAAGCGAGGCGAGGCCTTATCTCCCCGAATGGTCACTTTCGGTTTGGCACGTCGTTTAAAACAACGTTTCTGAAATTCTATTTCACTCTCCCTCAATTTACGTGCAACTCCCTTCTTCATCCACGTTGGGTCAACGATCTTAAAGTCTAGGTGTCGGGTTTCACCCCTAACCTTCCCGTCTCGGTAGATATTATCTTGTGGTCTCAATTTAAGTCGAACTCTTTTCCTGGTGCTTCGATTTTCTCGCGATGATCGTCGTATGTTCACAGTACCATCTCGCTTGATTAAATCCGTCAGTTTCCACGCAAATTTTCCTATTCCACTTTTGTCCTGCGAATATTCGCGTCTAAAACTCCAGTGCTGGGGTATAAGTACCATGTTGCTTGAGGCTTTTAGATTCACTTTTTGTTGTAATTCGGCAACTGTCCTTCTGCTTAAATTTTTGCGTTTTCCTTTAGGCAATTTTAGTTTTTCTTCTTCAATTTCATCCTCATCAAAGTCAATTCGCTCTTTGCTAAGGATTACGGGATTACTCTCATCTTTATCCTTTATCACATCCACTGATATTTCTTCCTTTTCTTTCTCCACAACAACAGATTGTGCTACGGCATATTGATCCGCACTACGCGTCTGAACTTGTTCACCTTTAGGCACAAGAACCTTCTCGATTGCTTGGGTTACCTCCATATCTTCATCTGACAATTTTTCCTGCTCTTCATTTAACAATTGGTTTTGCTCGTTCATTCTTTTGCATCTTTCTTCTGGTAAACACTTCTGTTCTTCTTTCATGCTTGTTTTACGTTCCTCTTGAACATGCCGCATCTGCTCTTCCACAAGCCATCTTTCTTTCTTTAATCTCATTTCTTCTTCCAAAGCTATTATTTCGTTCATTCTTCTTTCTTTTTCTATCTTCCGCTCTTCCTCCACTGCTTTGGCTTCCTCATAAGCCTTGAGTCTATCCTCCACTTCAACCTTGAGTCTGGTCACACTGCTAAGGTTGGATCTCACTTCGTTTCCAATGTTGCCTCTATCTGTGGACACTTCTATGTCTAGGCATGCTATTGCTAAATGGCCTTCTCCTTCCAACTCGATTAGTTTTTTCTGGGTTTCGAACTCCATTTCCATATCCCTCATCTTCTGCTCGAAATCGGCCCGTCTCTTCCTTTCCGCTATTTCCATCTCTTCTTTTCTCTCGCGTTCCTCTATAATAGTGTTTAAAAATTCTCTACAAAACTCCTCGTCGAAGTCTTTACTATTTAAGATAGCAACTCTCAACTCAAACACTCTCATCCCAAGGACATCCTCAATTCCCATTTCCGTAGCCATATATTGCAGGTCTACTTTTGATCCCTTTCCTAAAAATGCCATCTCGCCCCTTACTATAGTTATCCTAAATCAATCAATAACACTCTAAATTTCACAACACAACAGTATGCTTAATTAATCCAGGTGGGTCTTATTTTTTTTTTTTTAAAAATAAATGTTTTGTATTTCTTCCGCATAAAATTTGCAAATTAATACCTTGGATGATACATTTAGCACATATGATAGACCAAAATTCAATTCAACTGTTATTACAATAATAAGAAAGGTTTTCTGCTGCATGAAATAATATCTAAATTTTCGAAAATGTAATTCTAAAAAAATCATCATAAATCATAACAATAAAAAAAAAATATCTGCGTTTATATCCTTTTCACAAAATAAAACCAAATAAAATAAAAGAAAATCAACCTTTTAGCCAAAATAAAAAATCATTAGTAATCATATTTGACATATCAGATACTTCAAAAAAAATATACTCATAAATACAAGTTCTACTTGGCAGACATAATATTCCTTAATGTATTCAAAAGAGAAAAAGAAATACGTTATTACACTTTATTCTAAAAATAAAAAAAAATGCACACTTCAGCTTATGGCCTTGAGCAATCACTCACTTTTTTTTTTTTTCTTACTCAGCAATGGTTAAAATCGTATTTTCATAATGAGTCATATGCGTACAGAAAAGGAAATGAAAATATATGTTCAATTCTCTTTTTTAAAAAAATATTATGCAATCCAGTGAAATAATGAATAAATCTTTCATCAATTAATGTACATTTCACATTAAAAAAACTATATATATATTCTTTACTTAGATATTATGCTTAAATTACATTTGATTTCTATAGGTAATTCAACAATATTTTAATACCATAAATCATTCATCAAGTTGAGGTATGAATTAAAACATTCTTTCTTTTCAAGTCATTAATATACTCAAAACTCAACAAAATTTTATACTTTTCTCACAATTATATAAACTGATGTTCAACTAAAAATACAGTTGTATTCTAATGCTTTAAAAAGTTTCAGATTTGCCACAAACAATACATGAACTGATGTTCAATAAAAAAAAAAAGTAATATGTACCAATATTTCGTAACGTTTCTGTGGTGAAACACACTAATTATTTGAACTGGTGTTCAATAGAATTATATATCTAATTATATTTTTTAAATGTTTCTGATGAAACACAATAATTATCTTTTACCTCTTGGAATAGATGATACCATTAATTAGAAAAATGTTTTCTATGACAGAAAACCCATTCTTTTTTCACAGTGACCATTTAATGATTCTAATGAGTCACGCCGAACGTCTTCTCTGACGGAAAACTAAAATATTTCTCGCGGTGATCATTTAATGATTATAATGACTCACCCGACTAATCTTTCTTACCCTGGGGTTTCTAATGAATCAACATACATAAGTTAGACTGTAACTTATTTTACTTTTACTACAATAACATATCATCTATTCCAAACAACTACAGCTATTGATAATGCACTCTACATTACAATACATACAATAATACTTTAATTTGTGAGTGTGGACCACCCTTTCTTACCTGGAGCTTCGATGAAATCTTTAAAATCCTACCGACTGCGCCAGTAAGGAATTTCGTAGGTACTTTTGTTTCATGAAGATTCCAAAAGAAAATCCAGGCACAATGAATACTCCAAGTCTAGTGGCTCAAAATTTATTGATGATTGATAGCCACACACACACACACACACACACACACACACACAAATACATATTAACGAAACTAACACTATATACATTTAAATTTAAGTTAACACCATTTTGTTTTTCTCCTCGCGCCCGCTCATTCTCTCCTCTCCTCT
Source organism: Trichonephila clavipes (assembly GCA_019973935.1). Classification (NCBI taxonomy): domain Eukaryota; kingdom Metazoa; phylum Arthropoda; class Arachnida; order Araneae; family Nephilidae; genus Trichonephila; species Trichonephila clavipes. The sequence goes on from BMAU01017267.1 coordinate 7,626, forward strand.
CTCTCGTTCAGCTCTCAGTCTCCTCTTCTCGATGGCCGCGCCACCTATAAAGAATTTCAACTTCCGGGCGAATCTTACAGTCTCCCACTTCGTTCCTCATCATGAATGTTTGTGCGGCCATCTTTAAAGGCCCTAACCCATTTCCGCACCATTCCATCACTCATAATGTGATTTGAAGCCTTGAGCACAGATAAACCGTATTACAGCACGCACTTTGCAGTCGGCGGGATTCTCAATAGGTGGAGGCATTTTCAAATCACGCAAACAGATGTAGACTCGATCGGATGGTTCCGTAATGGCGTCTGTGGCTTCCCAACAGATGTAGCTACACGACGCGCATGCGCTAAACGGCGACCGCAGCGCTGCGGCGGCGCAATTTAAAAACGGTACTTACTTTACAAACACGCCTCGTATATTATTACATTCAATCTCGCTAGCAGATCGAAATCATTTACTTAATTGGAATTCCTTTGTTAATGTTTATTTAAAACACAGCGGGATTATTATGTCCAGCACAAACAAAGCAAATTAAAAAAGTAAGTTTAAGTAAAAATATTGTACGTAGAAGACTTGATGAAATACCCGAAAATTTGAGAAATCAGCATAATTCAATAATGTCAACATTTCAAGCTACTTTATTGCGATATTGATGAAAGTACAGATATTCGAAATTTCGCGCAGCAAATCGCTTTTTTCACGGACGCGATCTTGATTTAAAAATAAGTGAAGAATTTTTGGAAATATTATTCACATATTCAAAATACAACATCTGGAGCTCATATTTTTTAATGTACTAATAGATGTTTTGATCAAGTATAAATTACCAATGGAAAGTTGGTTTGCCTTGCATGATGGCGTGCCTGCCATGATCGATATTACTAAAGGAGTTGTTGCAAGATTAAAAAAACATGCAAACAGCATGGCTATAATAATTTTGAGCATTTTCATTGTATTATACACTAGCAGGTACTGTGCTCCTAAGTTTTAACATATGACATGTTTTAAAAATAGTCACCAAATTTGTAAATTATATTCGAGAACATAGACTTTTTCATCGTAAAGTAGCTTCATTTCTTGAAGATACAGAGAATGAATTCAATGATCTCTACCATATTATATTTAAGTTCAATGGATCTCAAATCATCAAGTGTTAAAATTATTCTTTAAATTGCTGGATGAAATTATAATTTTGTTGGAAATAAAAGTATTGTGAATGTGTTGAATTAAAAGATGGACAGTCGATAGAGGACCTGTCTTTTTGAGTTTCCATCTTAATTAACTTAAATTTAAGCTTTAAGGCAAAAATTATATTGTTACAACTATATTTGATTATATTAAATGTTATTATTTTGGCGAAAAAATAAATAGAAAAGGAAAACTTGTCTCACTTTGAAAGCTGTTAATACCTTGTGATTAAATTCCATAAATTAAAATTTACTGAATATGCTTAGACAAAATTAAATTATTTTAAGTGGATTGCTATTAATTCTAATTTTAAGAGTTGTGAGTTATAATTTCGCACTTTTACTTTAACTCTATCTATCGATATGGAAATTGTTTATGAAGGCTTACAAATAAATTAATTGAAATTTAATGTGATTCTTTGTTGAAGCAAAAATTTATGGAAGTCGGAATCCTAGAGTTTTATACATACTCGTATTTATCAGTAGATCTTTTTCCTGAAATTTATCGTTTGCTATGCGAATAATGACTGTGTTTGGAAGCATCTATTTATGCGGGCAATTATTTTCTTTAAAGAAAAATAGTGAGAATTCCGAAAGATAAGATTAACCCATATCAACATTTATCGGCCGTTTTATAAATTACATCAGCTCAGTATTTTTAATCAAATCTTGATGACTTGCTTTATAAAAAAAATGATGCCAAATATCTTCTAAAAAGTAATGTTAAATAAAATTCTTAAAAAAATGATTGTTTTGTTTTTTATTAAAAATGTAAAATATGTATAGATTATGTTTAAAAAATAACATGAAATTAAAACGATTACATGTGTATAATACACAATACATTGAGCTTCACATTAAGAAATACATAATACATCATACAAATCGTATTTATTGATTTTTTGAAGATCGTAAACATGCGAGTTTGACACCCCTGCCTTATACGATCACAATCTCTTCATCTGCAGAACATTTATGCATTGATGGAAGAAAAAACTGATGGAATTAAAAATCATTTAAGCCCAAAACATACACGTGTAGCCAAGCATCAATCGATTATGCAATTAAACTAAAAGATTAAGCTATTATGTAGGTGGAATTAGTAGTAAAAGCTACATTCATGAAGAGAAAAAATGCATTCAAGAATTTACAAAAATCTTCGTATTTGTAGGAAGATTCGAACCGGGCCCCTTCCTTTCCAAATGCGAGTACTTAATCGATCACGCCAAAACGATCGTCTTCTCGTGATGTTTAAGTGCTGGTTTATTTAGCTACCGTTTCACTACTCTCCCACCAGTGATGTGGATAGGCTAACGATTTTTTTTGTTACTCTGAGAGCGTGTTTATTTATTTAATTAATTTTTCTTTTCTTCTTATTTATTATTATTATTTTATTTATTTATTTGTCTTGCATTAGATGGCGCCACGACAGTTCAGAAAGTTGCGTTTTCTTACTTCATTCACGGGTCACCAATATACGAAGATTCGAACCGGGCACCATTCGTCCCAAACGCGAGTACTTTATCGATCACGTCAAAACGATTGTTTTCGCGTGATGTCTAAGTACTGATTTATTTAGATACCGCTACATATACACAAAGTAAAAAAAAATGAAGTAATTAACTCGGTGGTGCAACGTACACTCCCGTAACCCTCGGATTGCGAGGGGAACAGGACTCTAGTAGGGGGCGAAGCCTGAGACTGGCACCAAGTATGCACTTGGGCTTGGAGACGAAAACATGACTATGCAGGGGGGGCTAACATTCTTCGTCACGCCACTGAGTTAACTATATAAATTACATTTGCTTTGTCTTGGAGCACAACAGGTAAACCGCAAGTTGCCTATAGCTATAGTACTCTGTATGAGAATTCTAGAAATAAGACACACTTTAAACAAGATCGAATGTAAAGATATAGTAAAAGTTAAGAATATAAATTATGACAATATATTATTTATAATGTTTTTATTTTTATAAATAAAGATATATTATGTATTAAAATCGAAATTTAGACTACTTCTATAAAAAAGATACAAACTTCTCCTTTATCAAGTGCAGCATTAGAATCTCATAAACATAAATGAAAAAAAAAAATAATGGTATTCTGATTGAAAAAGAAATTAATTTTAATTTCCAGAAAAAAGGTTAGTGAGAATTTGATTGCATGATAATCCTATAGAAAAAAATATATCTAAAATAAATAACAACAAATCTTTCGACGTGAAACAAAATGAAAAAATATATATAATGAAAAATTGCATATTTTAGTAAACGATCAGACTTAATATAATTACTTTAATATTTTTTTTGAATATTTATAGACTTCACAGAACTCTAAAAACTTTTTCCTTTCTATCTTAGTTTTACTGAAGATCTTATAAGAAGAAAATCACAACTGTATTAATCAGTATTACTTGGAATTAAGAGTAAGAGTATCTAAGTATTAATAATAAGCATATTAAATATAAGATTATCAAAGGTATTAAAAAAGTACAGTTCAACTTGTGGAAAAAGTATTTTAGAATTTATTATATACTTTTCGAAAAGTGGTGCAAAATTTGATTTTCTGATAAAAGTATAAGAAAAAAATTTCCAAATTATGCTCTTCGAAGTAATTGCATTTTTATAGGATTGTAGTATTTTTTTATATACATAATTGCAATTAAATATTAACAGAGATTATTGGTTGTTTTAAATGTTTATTCCTTGTAATCATAACAAACTAATTTTTTAACAAAAAAAAAACTTTTCTTTTCAAATTAATAGCAAATACGAAAAAAAGGGAAAATGAGATAATCCCCAAAAATATTTTGATATATATTCAAACTATTTGTAAAATAATAATTTTGCAGGTTACTGCATATCTTCTTATTTAAGACTGCTTCATCTTATGCCATATTTTTCAAATATTCATTTGGTAAGTTGCATATCAAAAGATATTCTGTAATAATCTTTTTACAATCTATCTGTTCAATATTAATATTAAAATTTTTATAATAATATTTCCATTGATTTAAAAATTCCCTTGAAAATATATTAAAACTTGAGTTCTTTGTTTATTCGACTAAATAATTCTAATAAAGTCTTCAAGCTCTTTTTGGGAATAAAGTTTAGAATCGTCTTACTGGATGACTTAAAGTACAACAACTCAGTCTTCTTTGTTAAGAGTAAAGTTTTATATCAGTCTAACAATAATTGTTTCAAAATATTTGATGTTTGTCCACATTTGTTGACATTATTTTGACCACGTTTCTTTTTCATCTTCTACCTTGAGCGTTCTCAAAATATACTTTTGTTTTTTAGTGAATTACTCAGCAGCATCCCCTATTGTAATGATTAAGTAGTATTTTGAAATAGTTGTATTTTGTCAACTTCTTTATTTCATTAATTTTTTCTGCGAGAGTGATTGTATTAAAATCATATAATAATTTAAATAGTAATGCTACATCATCAGTAATTGGAATATTTTGTTTATATGTGTACACTCTCTTATATTTTGCTTATTATCCATAAATCCATTAACACATGTTTCACCTTTTAGTTTTACGCCTTTTCTGCTTAAACATGTCGGTGAAAGAATACCAACATCAACAATTTATGTTAGTCACAACAACCCGAATTGCAGGGATTCTTTCTGCTTAATAAATAAATGGAGGGTGCGGAAAACGTTCTTTCATCATCTAAACAATACGCAGGCTACCCGAAAGCATTTATCTCAATCATCCGGCCATTGCTCTGGCAACAGTACACCACTGAGCGTTTTATCATGAAAGCATTTTTTATTTATTTATCCACTCGGGGGAACATGATATCTTTGAACATTGCATGAAAAAATGTAGCTACCAACATTTTCATGAATCATTTCACTTAAGATTTAAATCTGGTGAGCGGATTGTTAGGAATTGTGTTCTATTTTAGAACACGCGTTTTCCTTGAATTTGTTTTATTAAAGAATTTGTCATAAACTAGCTCATATATTTTAATTTATTCCTAACAAGTGTAATTAAAATCATTCTATTATCTAAGGCAGTGCTTCTCAAACTTTCAATACTGGCGCCCCCCTTATCAATCACAATTTTTATCGCGCCCCCCTTATACATTAATAATGTATTGAATGCAACGATAATGCACTTTTTTTACGCTAAAGCAATAATCTTAATTATATACCGTACAAATTCATGACATAAGTTTTAAATTTTGTATATGTTGCTTTTAAGCAAAAAAAAAAATTAAGTAATAGGATAATTATTATGTTATTTTTCCTTTCTCTAATTTTTAAATTGGAACATATTGCAAAATGCGGTGGCTGCTTAGAAGACAAAATATAGATATCTGCTTTTTTTCAGAAAGAAATCAGTGGGTCAATTTCTAATCATAAGCATTCCTTTGAAAAATTTGCTCTGTAAGACAAGCCCATGGAAGTCGCTAATACTTATTAAACTTGTTCTTAATTTAGCATTAATTAATTAGTTATAAAATACTTTGTGAAGCACTGATACATTTAAAGTATACCGGCTGAAGTACCCGCTATTTGCACGAGTTCATTTATAAGAAAATAAAACATTATTGATATAACAGCTGAATTTTAAGAAGAGTAAAGCCAAGTGCGCGACAATGTTTACAAAAATGTAAAATTATTTTTTTAAATCATATTGCTCAAATTATAATTAGTTTTAAGCGAACTGTAATTTTAAGCCTCACAGAATTAGCATTTAGAATTGATGTTGAATAATGAACAATAATATAAAATTCCGATGAGAAATAATTGTATTATTTTTAATATTTAAAGTGAAAAGACTTCAAAATGTTTTAAACCTGGAGCAGGCACGCACTCGATACTAATGGTCGAGTGGGGTTATTGAGCCACCCCAATTTTTTTTATAATTACTTTTATAGTACAAAATAAAAATCGTAATTCCAGTGAATAATTTAATTAAGAGAAAATACACTCACCTACTTTCAAGAACACAGAAAATATTTCGGAAAAAAGTTTATCACACCGGGAACTCAGTCAAAACAAGTACCATAAGATTGTAAAAAAACGTTTGTCACTCCCCAAAAAGAGGGGGAGATATGTGACAAATATATTTTAGTTCACACGTTAAGACTGTCAAACAGGAGGATAGTGTGTCAGAGCCATTGGTAACAATTAAACAGTTCTGCCAGAATTACCAATTTCGTGCACTCTGTGCTCGGCGTGACAGCTCCGGAATAAAAGTGTATTTATTACAATATGGATGTTCCAAAAAAATTATGTAAAACGTTTTTCATTATGCTTTTTTATATGTTTGGGAATAACTCATAGAAATAAATCTTGGCCAAGTAATCCTTCAAAGAGCTCTCTGTGCTTTTCCAAAAATCATAAAAATATTTTACAAGGAAAAAATCGCTGCAGAAATAGTTTATTTGCAACTTCCCTAAATGAAAAAACAAATACACATAAGAGCAGGGACGTAACTAACCGTACAAGTAGGTTCGAAGGTCAAACCGCAGCAACTACATTCTGCTGCCTATAGCTGATGACAATAATATAACAGTGATGAATTTTTTATCTTTCTAAGATTTTTTTTTCGATTATGGGTCTGGGTTTTGTTTTTTCTCATTTTGGTTTGAAAAGAAACCGTAATAGAAGTAGAAGCTTTAATTTTTTTATGACGTAATATCGCAGTTATATAAATTATATCAGTGTAAATGTGTATTTTTTATTATGTCAGAAAGTATTTTGTTTTACTTCATTCCAGTAAATAAATTTTTTTAATCTTTTATTTTCGATATGCTCGCGCCCCCCTTGTACGTTTATGTAATATCGCAGATATATAAATTATATCAGTGTAAATGTGTATTTTTTATTATGTCAGAAAGTATTTTGTTTTACTTCATTCCAGTAAATAAATTTTTTTTAATCGTTTATTTTCGATATGCTCGCGCCCCCCTTGTACGTTTATCGCGCCCCCCCAGGGGGGCGCGCCCCACAGTTTGAGAAACACTGATCTAAGGCCATTAAGAAAAAATGTAATCAATACAATTCATTCCAAACAGATTTGAAAAAAGTTATTTTAGTAGATTAGAAATAAGAACATGATTCTAAAGAACAGTATAAATAAATTCAACAATTATAACTATTTTCAATTATTGGTCTTTCAACTTAATCGTCGAGCTTTGATTAACCTCTCCCTGCAGAGGCGTAACGGAGAAGATTAGGCACCCCTGCAAATTCAGGTTTTGTGCCCCAAGCTCAAAGCGTTAGTCAAGCCTTGGGCCCTCTAGGGTTTCTGTCTTCCCCCCGGGGTGTACGTTACGCTCCTGCCTTCTTAGCTCACTTTACGTTTGGATTATGGATGTACAACCTCAAGCATATACATACCTTTTTAAACATAATAGCACTAGTAGAATTAAAAATGTCCTAAATATCAAAATAAGAAAATCTATTTAAACAAATGAGTAATTTATCTGTAAAGTTGGCTTTCTGTATGGCTGAAATCATGACACTTTGGAATCAAATCACACTAACTATAAGTATAAAGCTTATAATACCTAGATTTTATCTTGAATTCCAAATTTTGTTTACATTTTTTGCATTTACGTAAATGATTATGAAATTATTAATCACAAAACTTGATCGTGCATGATAAGTTTGAAAACACGGTATTGCACATGACCCAACATCGCAATCTGGACTCTTCTTCTTATCTTCTTCCTTTTACTGTCTCTTTTTGAATAGCTAATAACACAATGTAGTGGATTAGTTTTCTTCTCTGTTGGAGGAAAGGTTGTTAAGGGAACCTATAACGCAAAACGAACAAAATTTCGATCTTCGAAGGAACATTATTCTCAAAATCAAAAAGACTCCATAAATAAAAAAAAAATTAAGTAATTTATATACTTTTCTTAATATACTATAACATAAAATTTTGAAATGTGTGCAATATTTTTAAAATTATAAGAATTTGAAAAAATACACTTCAAAAGGTGCTCTAGTGTAAATGGTGTTGATTAGGAACCGGTATTTTCCCTTTTATACCATATAAAACCACAAAACATACTGTTTTAGTTACAAAAACGTACTTTTATTTAAATGTTCTATTTTTATTTATATTTCATTGCTTAGAAATATATTTTTTTAAAAAAATTAAAACTTAAATTTTTGATAAAAACGGTATTTTTGTTTTGGAAAATTGACATTAAAAAACCATGCAAACATTTTAGAAATTGCATTAAATGCAATATTACTATACAAAAGCTCAAACCAAGTTTCCCTAAAATATGATAGATAGATATTTCTACGGATGTACCTAAAAACGAGAAAAACACATTTTGGGTAATATGAAAAAAACTAACTAAAGTAGTGTAGCTTACTCTAAAATTAGATATTTAAAATTCCAGATTTGTATTCATCTTGCATGAACTCTTCTAGGGCATTCTTATTCCTTTTATTTTGTCTTTCAATAGTCTTGGTCTCTTTGCTGGCTATTTGAACCGTTATCTCGGCTTCACAAATTCTAACTCTGTCAGCTTTTTGAAGGCCTTTGCAAGTGTTAACCCCTGGATTTAGTTTTAGCTCTCTTAATATTTTTATTCTTGAATGTGTGCCTTCATCAAAGCATATCACGGCGTCCATTACACCAAGTTACAATTTTTTTTGTCAACAAATGTGTTTTTTGTAGCTTGATTCCGTGCACAGTTATTGAACCTTTGATTGGGGTTCTGGGTACGATCATGCGAACATTTTGAGTAAAAGTTCTCTTGCAGCTAAGTTTTTAAATATATGTTTTATGAATTATGTATACGTTTGTAATTATGTTTTTAATCTTAACTAGAACGGTTCTCAGAAGGAATGTTTGTCGATGTACTTTTCTCCAGATACTAGAGATTTGTTGGAACCGAAAGAGCTGTTGTTTACATTTTAAAACTGCAATTACTCGGTTATTAAGATTTAAACCTATACATGTTATACATTTTTTAAATCAGCATTAAATTTATTTTTTTAAGGTAAAAATTGAAAAATTGATTTTATGAAGGTTAAGAACGTTTTGTGTGTGTGGTTCTTTTAACAAGGTGTCTTTCATACAAACGTGAAGGTGGGTTTTCAACAGAAAGATGTCCTTTATTTTTTGCAAAAAAAATAACCCAGTTGTAAAGTCCAAGTGTGCATTTTCACAGTGCCCGAACTACTCTCGTGATGAATCAGGATTGTATGTTTCACCTATCCGAAGCTCAACTCGGGAAAAACAGGCAAGGGGTTAAGAAATAAACCCTTGAAGTATTTCCTCCGTTGTGTACATTGCTCTTCTTGCATACCACTGAAAGAAGTGTGTTTCCGTCGGCGTAGGCTTGACTCAGCAACATGCAGCCGTAAAGCATTATTTCAATATGCAAGCTTATATATATATATTAAGGGGCCAATTTATTTATTTAAAGGATTACTTCTGTCAGCGAGCATGTTAAGATTCACAGAGCAAAATTGGTTTCAAGAACATTAGTGATAAATCACCCACTTGATTTATCTTCAGGAAAGTCCTGATTTTAGTCTCTGAGAATCTATTGGATATACTTGAGAGGCCAGTAAAGGATGATATGAGTCTTCTTCCATTCACTAAAGATTAAGGCAGAAAATTTATGTTATTGTAGCTAAAAATATATATATGTCCACTTATTGGATAATTTGATGAAATCATTGTCACGACGAACGCGAGCTGTGATTCCCGACAAGTGTGTTTGGCGTGATATTAGAGTTTGTGTGAGATCTTTATTTTGTCGAGGCGTTGCAAATTTTTCTAATTATGTATCCCATACATAGTATAATATTTCATAATCTTATAGTGAGTAGTTTTATTACTTACTGTAAAATCCGGCGTATAACACGCACCTATAGTTATTCTTTTCAAGCTTCATTCTTTTTTGTTCTTAGGTATATTCGCCATATAACATGCACCTACCATTTTACAAAGAAACCTGAACCATACGTGGGTAATGCTCTTATATTTTGAAGTCAGTTTATTCGAGATATTGTCTCAAGCTTTAGAAAAAAATTATATATTTTTATATTTACAAGAGAGAGAGAGAGAGAGTAAGTTTATAAGGTATGCCATTTCTTTTAAATAATCAGCATTTCGATACATGTAAAATTCTTTTTCTAAAGCCTAGTTTTTATTTTCAAAGCAACCATTGTCTTACCCGTGTATAACGTTCATTTCGATCTTATTTTTTGTATTAAAAGTGTGTAAAGTTTATACTCGCAATACAGGGTTTATATATATATAATTATTTCATTACTTAGTTGGAAGAGAAATCATAGTTACTTGCCAAAATACACTTTATTTATTAATTAAATAAAAACCAAACTTAAATTAATTATTAATTATGCAAATCTTCACAGCCTTTCTTAAGCGAAGAGTTCAAAACCAAAACAATAATCTTAAATTCTTCATATCACGGGTGCGGCTGTTCACGCAACCCTTTTTTCATGAGTCTCTCATCTATCAGATCACTCAAGTTCCGTGTTCAAGAGGTCCTCGCAGTTCCTTTCTCTTGATCTCTAGGTTGCGGCTGTTTCCGCAACCTCTAAATCACGTGTTTGAAGAAAACTGAAAAAAAATACTGATGCCGAAGAAGATGACGTGAATCCTCGTAACCTTTCGTCAACCCTTTAAATCCCCTGAGTGGGCATCTTTCACCCCTCCCCCCAATAATTTTTGATCGGCGAGCTTAGCGGATCAACACAGTGTACTCCTCGTCTTTGTCTCAACTACATTGGTTCTTTGAGACAACAGCCTGAAACGAAGGAAATCAACTCTTTCACAGTGCCTTGTACACCATATGGAATGTTTATCAATCGAATTTTCACTTAGACACTGAGGATACCATCCAGGGATGTCTTTATTACATTAGGCCGACATTCCTTTTCATTCAAATAACTCGCAGTACACATGTGTAAAGGAACCAAATAATGGAAACTGTTCACCGTAGTGTCCTTTCTATATATCATTGTGGCCGAGCGTCATCTGGTTGTTGGAGAAAGAAGAGATGTGGTATCAGAAAAGATGTTTTCAGATTAGGCTCAACATCCGTTTTCCCCCCTGCTTAAGGGAAGGATACAAGATCTCTTTTTTGCAGAACACAATGACTCATCTGGGCATTCTGCTCACCCCCGTACATCAAACTTGACAAGTATTGTAGGGAAGTTTTCGTCTTATGAGCCGACGCTACAATGGCCTTCTTTATATGACTAAAAACTTTCCCTCGTCCTTTTTTTTTTATAAAAAGTGACACCATTCAACAGACTACAGCTCACACTCTAACAGATTTTGAAAATGGCGTCGAATATTTCAAATAAAATACTTCGTTAAATTGACTGCCTTCAAGAAAGATATTGACTTAAGTTTCGCAGAGAAAATCTCTTATTTTATTTAATAGCTTAGAAAATGGAAAGAGAACGTGCAATCTTTGTAAAATCGAAAATGAGTAACGACTTCGTTTTTCAACGGAACGTAATAAAAGACTCCACACTTTATCATCGTGACCTTATTTAAAATTGAAGCGCAAAATTTTATCCCGAGCTATGAATATCACAGGGTTCTCGAAGAATGTGTAAACAGCTTAAAAGAAGTATATTTTACCTCCATGACAGCTTTTAAAATTCTTCTTTGAATGTGAATGAGTTTGCTTGACAATGCGAACATTCTTTTCCAATTATGGGGACCGAAAGAATCTCTCGAATTGTCGAGCTTCGAAAAAGCGATTAGTTTCTTTTCTCTTTGGGAAGTAATTCTGACATACATTTTTTTCTTTTAAGAATTTTGATGTAAGAGAACAATCGATTTCTGGAGGATGGGGCAGGGATTGAATTGGCAGGACTTCAAATCAGAATTATTTCTTTCATAAATAATATGGAAAGAGTATAAATGTATACTTCTTACGTTATTGTATACTCAGCAAAAGTTATATTTTTACTTTTTTGTTACCTTTTTATGTTTTATTTGTTACATTATTTCATTTTTTAATTCCTGCTATTGATTCACACTCCCCATATATATATATTTATATAAATATATCTTGTACATATTTTCAATTGTTAATAAAATACTTTTTATTTATCCACTCAAGTTCAAATTTTTTTTTTGAAAATGTGTAGTGGATAACACTTGATGTTAATATAGTTTTTTCAAATATTAATTCATTAGTTAAATCTTATTAATTAATTATAATATGAGATATATTTAAGTTCATATTAATCTCTAGATGGCAGCACCATTGGATAAGACAGCTTTTGTCAAATTTGTGATGAGCATTCAACTTAACCTGAATAATCATATGCTAGTTAAACGTCAGCATTCCTTTTAAACTGGTATTCAGATAAATTCTTACCTATTATAATCAACTTTTATTAAAAATGTAATTACAAATTTAATGTGGTTTAAAGTTTTTAATGTTATTTTAAAAAGGTGTTTCGCCAGTATTGTGATCCTGTCATATGTATTTACATACTTATATTTAAGGTAATTATTTAATAAAACAACTAAAATAAAAAAAATTTCTCTATTGACCTAAGCAGGAATTGACTTAAAAAAATTATATTACTTGTTTTGTAAATATTTCCCTGGATTTCAAATCCATTATCCATATGTAGAAAAGGCTCCAGTCAATTCGTTTCTCGTGTGGAGTTCTAAATTTTAGCATCGCACGTGATACATTTGCTATTTGTTCAATTATCTTCAACTTTAAGCCTCATAGCCTAGGCATCGAAAAAGAAAATGTTAAATAAAAATCATGAATTCAAAAAATTAAAAAAATAAATTGAAAATTTATATTTTTACTTTATTTTACAAATAAGATGTAGATGCACAATTTATAAGCAACAGGAGCCACCACTGGGTCTGGATCTAGGACCTCGACCGCAGTAGAGTCTCGTCTCATTTTCGACTGGTGACTCAATAAGATCATGATCAGAGCAAGTTGAGTTGTCAAGTGCTATTCTCAGACATATTCTCTAAAAAAACTAGCACCCTTATCTCATATTATAAACCCATTATTGCTTTCTTTTCTTGTGATACCCATTAAAGCCTTTATGGGCCCCAGTTGGCAAAAGCCACCGTTAAAGAACTCAGTAAAATGTAATTAAAATATTATTCATAGTAAAAATTTTAAATATTAATAAATTTTTTGAATCATGTTTTTAATTAAATTAACTACTCAAATATACAGATTAATAGAAGAAGTATAATGCAGAAATGAAGCATTATTGATTATTATATTGGTGGAAATTGTTCTTTTCTTGGATTCCAGTGAGTTCAAGGAAACTTTCTTGGAAACTGTATCATTCACTCCTTAGCCTTTTATCATCGACACATTTTATCACTCACTTACCTTTCAAAATAAAGAAAGCTTTTAAAAATTACAAGAATTAATCCAGGAATGGGAAAATTATTTGTCTTGTATTCCAACACCAAATATTAGAAGGACATATTCAGTGAGGTTGATTCACAGACATTGAGACGCCTAGTCGAAATCACGTGACGAGGATAGCAACATTTCCCCACGTTTTGAATAAGTGTGTAAATTTCGTATGATTGATATGTTTCCTTCTTGTGTGTGAAGCTTATTTCTGAAATTTTATTTATTTTTGTTATATTTTTGCATTATCCTTGTTTAATAATTAGGTATGAAATATTTTTCGTAATTTTTTAGCGTAATTTTTGTTTCAGTTTAGTATATTTGTCATTAGGTGTTAGTGTGCGAAGCCGGTAGCTTCTTGCAGTGTTTGTTTATATATTTATTAATAGTTAAATATTATTTTTAGCATCCTAATAATAAGTACTTTGTTTTCATGCAGTTTATTATGTTTATTTACGCACGAAAATGATTTACAGTATAGAATTGAGACCATTGAATTTGGAAAAACTTCTCATATGTGTACAATCACTTATTGGCACATATAGTGTATCACTCCTCATAAATTCATAAAATAGTGTAATTTATAAGAAACATGCAGATATGAAATGGTCCCATTTTGAAATGTTAATGTTTATACCTTTCATTCTCTGATTCCATTAGTAAATACCAGCTACAAATATTTAATGTTTTTAGAAATAAAGAGTGTTTTTTTTCCAGGTATAGACGTTTAAGTTGGCATTACTTTCCAAGATGGCAACCGATTGAACAGCTGTCAAGTGATTTATTCTCAGTTTGGTTTGGCAATTCATCAAAACGATCATCAAGCAAGGCGTAGATTCGTCGAATGGGCCCAAAACGAGATTGCCGTTGTTCCCAATTTTCATTAGCGAATTTTGTTTAGCGATAAAGTGCACTTCTGGTTGAATGGCTACATCAACAAACAAAACTGCCGCATTTGGAGTGAAGCTAATCCACAAGTGTATGTCGAAACACCGTTACATCCAGAAAAACTGACTGTTTGGTGCTCTTTATGGGCTGGTGGAATCCTTCTTCAAAAACGATGAAGGCCACAACGTTACAGTCAATGGTGATCGGTATAGAGCCATGATTACTAACTTTTTCATTCTTGAACTGAACAATCATGATGTCCAGGAGCTGTGGTTCCAACAAGACGGCGCAACATGTCACACAGCTCGTGCCACAATCGATTTATTGAAAGACACGTTTGGTGACCGCCTAATTTAACGTTTTGGACCTGTGAATTGGCCTCCAAGATCTTGTGATTTAACACCGCTAGACTATTTTCTGTAGGGCTATGTAAAGTCATTGGTCTATACGGATAAGCCAGAAACGCTTGACCATTTGGAAGACAACATTCGCCGTGTTATTGCCGATATACGGCCACAAATGTTGGAAAAAGTCATCGAAAATTGGACGTCCAGTTTGGACTACATCTGAGCCAGCCGTGGTAGTCCTATGCCAGAAATTATATTTAAAATGTAATGCCACTAGATTATCTTTCGAATAAAAAACAATTCATGTCAATCGAATAATACATCGTTGTTTTATTGCAATTTAAAGTTCTATACCTCTAAAAAACACCCTTTACTATCTCTTTAATTTCTCATAGAAGAGTATGGAACATTCAGGAACAGGAAATGCAAGTAAATATAATTTTGGAAAGGAATTTATAATGTGGTTTGTGAATGAGACACACATGGCTACATTTTTGTTTATTTAAAATTTTCGTACCTATTTCTAATGTTTAACAAGAGATTTATACTTTTTGAGAGCAGATTGTATAACATAATAGTTGGTTAATAATAAAAGTTTTTGATTAAAATAATTAGGAATTCTGTGATGGAAATTAAATTGTTTTTAACTTTATTTAAAGTTTTGGGATATCTTAAATAATGTCGTTATAAACAAACATTTGATATGTTTTATAGTTTGACTTCCTTTGTAATTATTACCCTTCAAAAGGTTTGAAATTTTTTAGAAATGCCTGTCTCCAACATTCAGAAAGAAATGAACTTGACTTTTTAAAAATAAATTAAGAAACATGCTTAAAGAAATAGGCTTTTTAATAATATTATTTTAAAGTAGAACAAATTAAATTGTTTTCATAAAAAATTCTCATATAATGAAGCAGAAAATTCTTATCGGACAGTTATATTCAATAATCATACTCATTTTAATATACATTATTTATTGATACTTAATTTTAACATTACATGAATACACTATACGTAAATAAAGCAGATTTATTGAATGTAACACTATACTATAAGGACAAATAGAGAACAAATAGAGGAATTAACTGATTAACTAACCAGATTAAATGAAATATCCTAAGAATTTTAAAATTTCAGATCTTAAATCTACACAATCAACTTTCTGAATTGACATCAAAACAAATTAGAATACTTAAATCATGCAACTTATAAAAAACAGTTTCGAATAAAAAAAAACAAATACACATATAAAATGGCAATGTGACTATTTTTTGTAAAATATCTCGATACAATTTTTTTCATGTCCAATATAATTTCAAGTACAATAAAACTTTGTATAACATTTGTTTATCACATACCTGTAAAATTACATATTAAATACTAAAGCTTATTATATTTATTTTTAAACCACCCTAATTTTCCTTACATTAATTTTTGTTTTTAATAAATCTTTACATTGCATATACTACATCAAAATAGAATTGCCAAAGGATTTGCTTTCTTTCTTTTTTGAATTTCACACTAATTACAAAATTCCCACAATCCGTTCCTTTAAAATATACGAAGCATTATCTTCTGTTTTAATGGGAATATTTGATTTTTTTACACTGAACATACCAACACTTAATGCATACTTATTTCTACCAGTTATTGTATGTATAGTGTTAAATATACTTCAGTTCATCCAAACTTAAACTTATTTGGATTAAAGTATTGACATGTTATTTTGTTATAACTGATTATGCATCTAAATCATATTTATACTAAAAAATCATACTTAACATTTACATAATCATATTTATACTTAAAAAAATTAATTACTTCAAAGTTTGTCTAAGAAATGCTAAATCAGTACTCATACCATTCTAAAATTTGGAACATACATATTAAACTGCCAACTAATTTCGCCAATGAAAAAGACATCCGAATTTTAAAACAAAATTATATCACTATAATTACTGTGTTCAAACATGATCATGAACAGTTTCCACTATTGGTTGTATATCGTAGCTTTGGCGATTTTATGATTTTAAGAAATTAGAGTCTATATTGTAATATACAAGTGCTCCAAATTTGCCCTCTTAATACACGTCACACAAAAATATCAGTGATTTTGGACAATTAACTCATTAAAAATAATTTTGAAATTTTTCTGAAATTACCTTTTTTTTACTGAATTTTGCATTAATGTAGATTATTGCGAACAGCAGTTTGTCAAGTTATTCTTTTAAGGGTAAATAAAGAATTGGAAATGGTTATATTAAAATTTCGAATATTGCTATTGCTTTTAGAAAGCAAATATCCTACAGAATCAAATCTCTATATGTAAAATCATATTTGATTTCATAATATTAATTACTGGTAAATATCATAGAGCTGATCTAAGTACACTTCTTGGGTCAATATTTGTAACTAACTCAATACAACAAATTTATTCAGGACTTAAATTTATAAGCAGGATAGTATCAATACAGATTAACCTTTTAGACTTTAATACTTATGTAAAAAATAAAATTCAGAGTATTCTTATGCTTAATACATTTCAGCTGGGGTTGCATGGATTTCTTTAATAAACTGTGTTGTACTTCAATAATATGTGTATAGCCTATATGTGAAACTTATTATCAAAATTAATGAATTTTACATTTTGATAGCCCTTGTGCAGATACCAATAAATGTTATCCATAGTAAACAAAATTGTACATCTGTGTGACAAATTTATACCAGTCAAATTCTGAAAAACAGATGTTGTGTTAAGAAATCCTTATACTACATAATAAATAGATACACCACACAAATATCTTATAATTATTATTTTTTTGTGTAAAAGAATTAAGAATTAAAAAATGACATTATTTTAACCATGCAGGAAAGAACAGAACTTTTACATTCAATATATATACACACAAATTTATCTTCCATAATATACACAATTTTATTAAAAAATTTTTAATGACTTAATTTTTTACCACATTCAGAATGAAATTCTCGATAAATAATATCTTTTTACTAAAATGGTGCTGCGAATAAAGGCTTTAAAAATGTTGTATAATTTTTTTTTACTTAAAACTTTACAAAAGGTAAACGGTAATTTGCATTTCTAATGTTTGAAACTGGTTTTTAATTTATCTTCAAGTATAAACAATAATGCACACCTGTAGTAAATTAAGATATTTTTTTCATTTCTGTAGTGAATGCTTGTCAAAATTTGTTTCCCAAGAGAATAAAATTATATAGTAACACACACACACACACACATATATATATATAATACATTATATATATACATATTTGTATATATATATATATATATATATATATTATTTGTCTATATATATATATATATATATATATATATATATATATATATAATACATTATATATAGAGAGAGAGACAAAAACTTGTTTTAATATATGGCATGTAGGGTTACATATCAGATTCTTGTGGTTTTATTTTAGATAATTTATATAATACATAAATATATCTATTAACTACTCTGAAGATGAGTAAAATAATTAAAATTTAAGTTAACTAAATATATTTTATCTTTTTATGTATGTTCTCTATATAATTTAATTTAAAATAAACAAAAAAATTTACATTCCTGTAGATATCTATCCAAATTCCTTTTAGCAGAAGTTTTTATTTCTGAACACAAAAATAGTATAGGAATGGAGCTGGAGACGATTTCTAAAAATGTTTGGTATTGAAAACAAGAATATTCAAAGTGGTCAGAGCATAATAAGTGAGGAGATGGTTTAAAATCCTTACGCTTCATCACGTTAACTAAACACTCGAATTTTTTTACCGGGATATTAAAAACAGATTTTTTCCCTATACAATTACCTGATCTTTTACTGTAATCGAGTTATAATGTGAAAGAGCAAGAGCAAAATAGTACACAAAAGAAGTGTTAGGTTAGAGTTAAGCGGGAAACAAACCAAAACATATTCACTTGCTTTTCTCATCACTTGATCATGACATCACACGAATCAACCTCATTTGAATGGCACGAAATAGAAAAGTTAGCTCATGGAAATATCCAGCTCTATAATTGTTTTTGGAGACACATCTTTCAACTAGTCGACACTGCAAGTTCATAAGTGACTTGACCTATGGAATCCAACTTGAGTTACACATATTAAAGGTATACAATGAGTGACACAAAAAAAAAACGACACTTAGTGTGTAGTTCGAAAAAAAAAGAATGGAGTTGGCAACAACTGACGTCATCCCACGCACCTCTTCCGTCCATGTGGCCAGTTTCGCTTCAACTGATCACGCCAGTTGAGACTACTGCGTCATTGATTGAACACGAAAAACTGTATTCTGGCGGAAAAATGTCAAATCAACACCAAGTAGCTTGTGAAACTTAAAAAAACCACCCACAAAAACATTTCAAATGTTGACCGATACTTATGGAGATTAAACTTTGTCTCGTGCACATGTGTTTGTATAGCATAAGTGGTTTTCATGGGGAAGATACTGTGTGAAAGAGGGTAAACATGCTGGGCGCCCAAGGTCAGCAATTACAGACCAAAATACTGCTAAAATCCATGATATGAGTCGTTTCCTACTCACATCAGTGGTCAGACTGTTAATCAACACTACTGCATTGAAGTACTAAAAAGAGTTCGTGAAAAAGTTGAAAGAAAAGAGTAGGATTGGGGAATGATGAATCATTGTTGCACCAAGACAATGCATTCGCTCCCTATCCGCCAAGCAGTTTCTGACCAGCAAAAATATTAATGTGATAGGGCATCCTCCTTATTCATTTGATTTGACCCAATGTTACTTTTTTATGTTGTGAATGTTGTTCTTCCAAATGGTCAAGCGTTTGTGGCTTATCCGCATAGACCGATGACTTTACATAGCCCCACAGAAAATAGTCTAGCGGTGTTAAATCACAAGATCTTGGATGCCAATTCACAGGTCCAAAACGTGAAATTAGGTGGTCACCAAACGTGTCTTTCAATAAATCGATTGTGGCACGAGCTGTGGGACATGTTGCGCCGTCTTGTTGGATCCACAGCTCCTAGACATCATGATTGTTCAATTCAGGAATGAAAAAGTTAGTAATCATGGCTCTATACCGATCATCATTGACTGTAACGTTGTGGCCTTCATCGTTTTTGAAGAAGGATTCCACCAGCCCATAAAGCGCACCAAACAGTCAGTTTTTCTGGATGTAACGGTGTTTCGACATACACTTGTGGATTAGTTTCACTCCAAATGCGGCAGTTTTGTTTGTTGACGTAGCCATTCAACCAGAAGTGCGCTTCATCGCTAAACAAAATTCGCTTATGAAAATCGACCATTATTTTCGAAATAAAATTGAACAATTTGAAAGCGTTGTTCAGGCGTGAGTATATTCATGATGAATTGCCCAACCAAACCGAGAATAAATCACTTGACAGCTAGCTGTTAAATCGGTCGCCACCTTGGAAAGTAATGCCAACTTAAACTTCTATATCTGAAAAAAAAAACACTCTGTACACTGATTTATTTTACCAGTCTCGTTTTTTTGTGTCACTCCTCATATATGTGTTGTTCTGATTACTTGTAAGCCTTAACATCTTATTACTGAAATTTGTGCCTTCTTATATTCACTAAAATATTCCAAAAGTTGTAAGTGAATGGATTAAAATACCTGATTTCTTTCTGTTTTATGTCTGGCTTTTTTCCAGCGATCAATTTGTCGCTGAGTTGTTGATTTCTCATTTCTTATAATTCGTTATTGAGTTCTTTTTCTAAAGTCCAAAGGAAAAGCAGATTCTGCACAAAAAATAATTCAATCTATCTTAAAGTCCTAAAAAACAAGGTTTCTTTAACCCTTTGATGGTTATGAACGAATTCAGCTCGCAATTGAATCATGCTTCAAAATACGCTCAACCGAGTTCCGCTCGGAAGCAAGATTTCGACCAAAATGGTTAGAAACGAGCACTACTTGCGTTGTGAAAATTTTCCCCAATGCGCGCTGACGAGCTGAGGTCGTTGGCCATTATTATTCTGCATTGGTTACGTTACAAACGAATACTACTCGCGAAATTTAGTTAGTTTCACTGTCTACAGATGACAGTACGTGTGTGTGTGTGTTCCATGAATTTCTTTTCATTACGAACGTGGGGTTTTCTTTTTACCTTGTTCTTTTTATGCGTATTTTGGCGCGTTATTTAGGGTGTTTGTAAAGTAAAATGGCTCAGAAGCGAAAGTTAGATAATTATGACGATGATTATGATTGTTATACAGAAATATCAAGTTTTGAGTCTGATGAAGACTTTGTTCACAGTACATCAAGTTCAGAAGACGATTCAAGACATATTTATTTAGTCCTTTCAATTTAATATATTTGTCTTATATTTATAATTACTCTATTTATATAATTGATTATAATCATTTATAATTTACTCTTAAATAATTATCATTTATTAATTATTTTAAAGTACGTAAAAACTGTTATTTATGTACTACTAACACTTTAATAAATTTTTTAAAATGCATGAGGTGCTCTATCTACGGGATCGCCAGAGAAGGGAGATATTTTTGGAAGAACGGGGGAGGACAGCTACCACTTTCGACTAATGTTTACTCGTAATACTCCGCGAATTGAGTAAACGAAAACTGCTCATTTCCCTAACGCGTCAATGGGCTTAAAACTTTCCCAGTTTTCATCATGGCTGCAAAATTTGGCATAGTTCTCAGTATATGCCTTGAAAAAAGGAAAGCTATGTTATAATACCAACGCTTTAACTAATTAATCCGGAGCGGACGCGCGGATCACAAATTCATCCCAGGCTCACGAAATAGTTAATTCTGGGAAAGCTGTTTATTTGTTACCAATTATCTTGACAATATCCTCCTATATGACAGTCTTCATGAGAACTAAAATGCATTTGTCACATATCTCCCTCTTTTTGGAAGTGGTAAAAGTTTTTTTTTCAATCGAAAGGTACTTGTTTTCACTGAGTTCTCCGCGGGTCCCCTTTTTTTCTAAAACATTATCTTTGAACATGCTACATTTTCCTCCAGTGAACATCTTGAATAGCTTAGTGGTTTTGATTGCTGTGTTGTATGACTTATTATGATTTATAAATGTAAATGAGCAGAATATAAAAAAAGAAATGGGCATGTGTTGAGCTACCTAATGAGCTTCACCAAGAAAAATAGGAAACCATAAGTGTAGCACAGGACACTCTACGCCCTTCGTTACTTACTTACTCCAGAGAATCAAGCTCACCCAAAGGGTTTAGAGCTGCATCCGACCCTCCGAGAAGTATTTTATTTTCAAATTAAACAAAAAAAAACATGCACAAAAAGGTCCCGAATGAGGGACCCTCTCCCAGAATTCTTGAGAACCGGAGGAAGAATACAGCAAAAACACTTTACAATTACAATGCAAAAATTAAAAAAAACAGACAACACAACAGACACGAACATACACAGGCGCTACCTTCTAAGGAGAAGGAAAGACCCTGAAACAGACATAGATGGAAAAAACGTGGACACGAGGTGGAAACAAGAAAAAGAAATACAGAAAACAAAAATAATAATAATAAAAAAATCTTTTTTGAACCATAATTCCAGTTGGCGCCAACACTTCCTGTTGATATTATTTCCCGTTAATGGTTCTTTAGTTTTTTTAAAAAAGAAACACCTGAAAGATGATTTTCTTTCTTTTTTTTCGAGATCTCCTCTTCCAATTATATTTTAAAGACATTAAAAGGAAGAATGCAGATGCGAAAAATAAACAAATAAATAAAGAGAAAAAGGGGGGAAGAAGAATTATTGAATTTTATTAAAGATACCATTTTTGCTATAAAAGAGAGAAAAAAACCCAAGAAATTAGCCTTAAAGTATATCCAGAATGATGACTAAGGGTTAAAATATGAAGCTGCAATATATTATGTGAAGGGAACAAAAAAGGTTTTAAGATGAGAAGAAAAAAAAATGAAAAGGAAAAACACGAGCCAAAGAGGGAAAAAGGAAAATTAAGCCAACCTATCACATATAGATTTGGAAATAACAAAGCAGGAAATTAATTTATTGTTAACAGCACGATTATTAATAATAGAGTTAACCCAAGGATATAGAGCGTTCGGGTTGGGGTTAACAAGATGGTGATTAGAAGTGAAGGGGCAGTGGAATACGTAATGATCGGCGTCTCCAGGCGATCCACACAGGCAATTTGGAGAGGAAAGGAGATTGAACCTGTGCAAGTAAGCGGGGAAAGGCCCATGATTAGTTAGAAAATGGACCAGATATTTAGAGATGGGAAGCAACACCCTGTAAAAATACTCAATCAATAAAAAGTTCAATATGCTATTTGTTAGTCATCAAAAGACAGTAAGACAACAATAACTTAACTCAGTGGCGCAACAGCGTATGTGGGCCAAGGCCTACTGCGTCCAACTCAGTATACGTGACCTTGGGCCTTAAGGTGCATGAGCAGATGTTCCAATCAGGTGGTCAGTCTGACGTGAAGCCCCTAGTGTTAAGCTCCCAAGCAAGCTAGGTACTCATCATTTGCGGACCCACTGAAGGGATGAAAAGTTGAGTCAACCTTGCCCAGCCTGTGTTTGAGCCTCACACCTGTGGTGCGTAAGCGCGATGCACTAACCACTCAGCCACTGAGCTTAAAAGCTACAATAACTTGAACAAAATATGACAGTTTTGTAACACTACTGTAATGTTAGCGAAAAGTTTCTGTGATTTGTGTCCTTTATTAAAATCACTCACATTTGAAACTTTTTGGTTCAGTTTGATTAATATTCTTTTCTGAAATTATCAAAGAAACATTGAAAAGTCCTTAAATATACTTCCCCTTAATTAAATTATTTACTGGAATTACGATTTTTTTATCTTGTACCGTAAAAATAAGTATAGAAAAAGAATTGGGGTGTTTGAGTCATCCCGCGTGTCCATTAACGTTAGTATCGAGTGCGTGCCAGCTTCCGGATTAAATAACTAGTTAATTATTTTCTAAGAGGTATTTCAATCGTGGAATGTTTTTTCTATGTTTTTTTCAGCAGTAGGTAGAAAATTGTCTGAGTAGCACATGGTTCATTTAACCTGAATCTAATTACTACTTCCAAGGATATTTAAAAACAATTATAGAGCTGTATATCTAAGGAATTTTTATTATTTCCTCGTTCTTTAATTGACCATTTTAAATGGATGGATAGTTAACTTTGTAAGATGATAAACAATCCTTGAAGGTTTCAAGACCTCGACATTTATTTCAAAATTGAATACTTTCTGAAATTAGAACTGCATTTTTATGAAATTCTGAATTTAAAGGTCTTACTTCATAAAAAAATTCAACTGTTTAAAATTATTTATATGCTACTATAGTTCTTAATGGTTTATATTAAAATATATTCATATTTTTATCTTTATATATATCATTTTATTCCTTTCTTTACGTCTTAAGAATTAAAATAAAAACATTTATTGTCATGTTTCAGACGTTTGTTTAACAATAAAAGACATAATTTTTAGGCCTCTGTATAACCAAAAATGCCGAAGCGTAATTCTACGAAATTTAAAATTTAGGCTTTTCTTAGAAGAAATTAATTATTCGTAAAAAGAACACATCAATAATGAGAAATTCTTATTTAAAAATTAAGAAACAATGTTAATTCAGTTAATTATTCTTTTCACTAACTTTATAATTTAGTTCTTTTTGAGTCATCATGTTAATATTGCTTAGCTGTTTTAAACCTGTGGAAGTTAGAAATATTATCCAATTTTTTCGTCGACTGTATATAAACATATTTTTTTGATGTTTCATAATTCTCATATTTGCCTGAGCACTTGTCAAATTTGTAGTCTTTGTGCTTATAAGGTCTTTTGATATTAAAGCTTACTCCGCATTCTAAAAGTTGCCATACATGTATTGTAAAACATGCAAGTGAAAATTTCAAAAATAGAAGATAAAGTGTTTTTTTTCTGGCCTGAACATTACA
This sequence comes from Trichonephila clavipes, assembly GCA_019973935.1. Taxonomy (NCBI): domain Eukaryota; kingdom Metazoa; phylum Arthropoda; class Arachnida; order Araneae; family Nephilidae; genus Trichonephila; species Trichonephila clavipes. The sequence goes on from BMAU01017267.1 coordinate 32,400, forward strand.
TTGATAACGATAATAATAAAAAAAAGGGAGCGTAAAAAGGCGAAACACAAGTTATTGCCAAAAAGCTTTTGTTCTAACAAATAGAATTAAAAAAAACAAAACAAAAAACAATCCAGTTTTGAAATGTTTTTCTCCTTAAATATATCGCCACGCATCGAAGTATGTTTGTATAGTTTTACGACACTAGACAAGATGAGCCCCTCTGTACACCAGGATAAAAAATGTAAGCTTCTGTAAGATGCTTTAAAGCTGCATAGCTTGGTAAAAAGCCGTTTTGGAAGAAATGAAAGTTTCTAAGTGTTTCTTAGATGTATGTCAATGTTTGTAGCATATATTTCTAAGATATTCCACGGAACTAAAAACATTTCTTCAGAAATCTATTCCATTGCTTGCGTGGTATTTGCTCTTGCAGTTTTGTTATCTTTTTTTTTATTCGTTTTGTAGATGATCTTCTTTTCCTCATATTTCATAAACGACAGGGAGTCCCCATGATATATTAGGAACAAAGCCCGGAGTAATGTTTTGGTATATAACCGGATAGAGAAGAATTTAGTTAATTTTAGTTTCTTAACCGGGAACAGAAACACTCAATACTAATGATAATGGTAGCGCGGGGTGGCTGAATCACCCTAATTCTTCTTTGTACAATTGTTTTTATTGTACACGATAAAAATCGTAATTTCCGGTGAATAATTTAATTAAGAGTAAGTATACTTACCTACTTTTAAGAACTTTTCAAATTTTTCTTTGATAATTTGAGAAAAAACCTAATCAAACTCAACTAAAATGACACAATTTACAGACACATTTCGCTAACAATACAGGAATGATATTTGCAGACAAAATTTTCATATTTTGTTTAAATTACTGTAGTTCTCTATTGTTCTAAGAAGATTTCTAATAGTATGCTGAACTTTTCCTAGCCGGTGCCTCTTTGACAGGGTACAGTGTGTCTTTTGAACACTTGTGGCTTCATATTTGTCTTGATAGAATTTTTTTAGGTAGCATTTGAAAACTTTCCTTTCGACTCAAGCGTTTCATATTCATCGCTTTTCTTAAATTTACTTTCGCTATCTTTTCGTACAACACAACAATTAAAACTAAGTTAATCACAGGGGAAAATGTAGCATATTCATAGAAAATATTTCGGAGTGAGTGAGTGAATTTTAGCGTCGCACTGTTCAACTACACGAAGACTTTTGGCAACGTACCACGTAATTTGGAACCATGGTCAAGTGACGTGGATGACATCTGAACCGGCACTCCCTCTCCTAACTACCACACCACACCAAGAAAATATTTCGGAAATAAAGTGTTCGTGCGGGGAACTCATTCAAAACTAGTACCTTAAGATTGTAAAAAAAAAACGTTTGCCTCTCCCAGAAAAAAAGAGAGAAATATGTGACAAATACATTTTAATTCCCATGAAGACTGTCAAATAGGAGGATTTTGTCAAGATTATTGTTAACAAATAGACAGTTTTCCCAGAATTAACAATTTCGTGAATGTTGGGTGAATTTGTACCCCACGCGCCCGCTTAAATAAAGACCGTGATACACTTTTTGTGGGTAGAAAATGAATAAATCAATTAACATCTTTAGCAGACAAGACGTTATACGCCCCGACTTTAAAAATATTTAACATTCTGAATCTTTAAGAAAAAATGAGCTATTACTCTCACATCGTCTAAGAACACGTTGTGACGAGATCTGTCCATGGTTCTTCAACTAGTCCTCCTGAGTAGATTATTCTTTAACTGTGTGTGTGTGTGTGGTTAGAGTTTAAAACCGCTTTCCGTAGAGATGAATTGATTTTATGCTAATGTAAATGCTATTTAAACCCTATCAAAGGGTGTGTTAATGTTAATCGGGGATCGTGAATAATGAGTCGTTCGTCCTGAAGCTATTATTCGAGCTTTTATTGCCATTCAGAGAAGTGGAAATACTCGAGAAATTGATTTGAAGAGGATTGTGGCAGTTTCGGAAAGAGCTGACCACTGAGATCTATCTACAAGAAAATCAAGAGATAAGCGTACTTTAAGTTAAGTTAAGATATCCTACAAAGTTCGGAACCGTGATTTTAAAAAAAGCGCATAAATGGATAATTTTCATGTTATTTAGTGTCACTTAGATTAGAATACATGTATAAAATTGTTTTAAGGACATTGTGACAAAAAAAAATTATTTAAATACAATATTTCGGCAAAAAAATTAGAATAATCTTTTTTCAAAATGTTCTCCTTTTGTTAAAAATGATTCTATTATAATAATATTTTGCCTGTATATAGCTCAGACCTCTGTACGGAGACTCAACTATAATTTTTGCAAAATTCATATTATTTTCACAGTTACAACCAATTAAAATAATTATTGGCGTTTTTTTCTTAAAATTTCTTTCCTTTGTTGTCGTAAAACATGGATAAACCCACTTCTAAGTTATATATTTCAAAAATTCTAGTTGATCCTCTGTACAGAGGTCGAAGCTATATACAGGTGAAATATTATTATAATAGAAGCTTTTCACAAAAGGAGAATATTTTCAAAATGGTTCATTCTATGTTCAATTTTGTCAAAATATTGTACTTAAGTATTTTTTATTGTAATGCTATTCTCACGACAGTTTTATATTCATTTTCTAATCTAAGTGACACTAAATATCATAAATATTATCTATTTATACGATTTTGCAAAATCACGGTTCCGAAAGTAGTCGGATACCTTAAGAAATTAGTTAGGATTGCTCTCAAGGTTATTAAAATTGTTTTAATCATAAGTTGATCAATTTGAAATAAAAGTAATATTTTTTATAAGAATGTTTGCTTCTTCTACGATCCTTACTACACCTGCAACCTCCGGATTGCGACTACGTTTAAATATGTTACTCAGAATTTCTATTTTTGGCCCATCTGAAATTTGGAACTGGATTGATTTAATATCTTTTATCTTATCGTTGCTAAAAAGAAAGTGTCGTAAGTTTGAATGTTTTGATGTGCAATACTCTCTACACGTTTTTGAGGAAAAATGAAAAATTGTATAAAAGGTTCATCGATATACGATTTATAAGAAATTAATACAAACAAACAAACAATTTAATGAAAAATGAGAAGTTAAAATTTATTTTACCTGTTTTAAAAACTTTTACAAATGCATACATAAAACTAGCATTACTCTAACCGACAGTATCATGCTTCGAAATTGAATCGTCACTCCCAATGTAACAGCTGACTTCGGAATTGATGCGGGGGTTGCCATTTTTCTATAAGATGTCGTCTTCTGTGTCATCGTGTGCTTGTTATGCATTTTTTTAAAGAATGTGTTATAGAAGATTGTAAAAAATATTAAAGACTGCTGAGAATATTTACAAGAAACAATGATATCATTTTATTTGCGTTATTGAGAGACGTGTATTTGTTTCATCCGTGTCAAATTTTCAGCGGCCGCTGCTGTTTCCTTTTTTTTTTGTTTGCGTAATAATTACCTCCCTTTTCATACTTGGGACACAGTGAACTTGTCTTTGTGCTATTACCAATATTTTTGATATTTAGGTGATTAAAAGAAAGCGTACACAGCCAAAAAAATTTTCCTCAATATGAGCAGACAACGATGTTTAGGGTAGACTCAATATTGGAGATAAACTGCAAAATGGGATAAGTCATTGATGCAAGTGGCCAGGATGGACGCGGATACATTTTTTCTTTGAAGAGGGGTCAAAATTCAATTTCCTCCTCCCAACATATGTTTTACCTTCTATTCTAAGCCAACCCAATTTTTAGTAGCATTAACACTGGAAAAATAGCGTGGCTTAGATTCTATATATATAATATATATATATATATATATATATATATATATATATATATACGGTAATAATACTTCTTTTTTTATATTCTAAAACACTTGAGATGAAATGCTCTCTTTTTGTAGATAATTCACTTGATGTTCAATAACTTTTAGAGTAAAATAATCATGACTGAGAGATCTGAACATATTTCAGTTACGATAACTGTAAATGTTTATTGTTGCTAAAGAAGAAAATTTAAGTAAATTTTGAAAAAGGAATTTAGAATTCTCTGTTGATATTGTTTCTATTCAATGACAAAACTAAAAATATTATTCATTAAAATTGTTAAACTGATATGTAAATAGTAAACTAAACATTTGGATTTGAAATAGAACGTTGGAAAATAGAACGTTTAATAAACGCTGAGCTGGCAGATATGCACCTGGCAGCCAAATGTGTCCAACTTTTAAAAATGGCCCCTCATGTTATAACTCCTGGTTTTTGGATTATGTGGTGGGTTACAGAAGGATGAATATCCTAGCATTGTCCTATATGCCTCCAAATATGTCTTTGTTATTTATTGAGGCTCAATTTGATGCCAGATTCAATGGTGAAAATAATTTTACTCGAATCCGGGAGATACCAATTCGAATAAACCATGCAGTACAACAAACGCGCCTCGCGATGTGCAAAGGTGAGAGATAGACATCGTAAAAGTAGCCAAGATAGTTCCTATTCGCTGAGTCACCTATCAAGGATTTTTGCAGATTTGGTATCTCGATTACAGGTAGCTTTAACAATATGGATGCACCATGGGCTGTAATTGCTGATTAAATTCTCACCATCCTTGCGTTTTGTCGTTGCTTTCGGTTGGGTGCATTCTTGAAGCTCTGAAAGGATGTTACACACACACACACACACACACACACACACACACACACACACACACACACACACACACACACACACACACACACACACACACACACACACACACACACACACACACACACACACACACACACACACACACACACACACACACACACACACACACACACACACACACACACACACACACACACACACACACACACACACACACACACACACACACACACACACACACACACACACACACACACACACACACACACACACACACACACACACACACACACACACACACACACACACACACACACACACACACACACACACACACACACACACACACACACACACACACACACACACACACACACACACACACACACGCACGCACGCACGCACGCACGCACGCACGCACACACACACACACACACACACACATATATATTCACCCTTTCCCAACAACATCATCAAAAAAAGCAGTTGTGTTCAATCCAAATGTGGAATGATTTGACTGCAATGTCTTATTTAATCCAATTGCACGTCCTCTTTCAAATGGTGGCTCCTACTGTTACTATTTGCTCTTCCATCCGTAAGGCATTAGTACACTTTATGTGGATTGATGAAACACACACTCACATGGAGGGCATATCTTAGAATGTCCTCTGTTTTATTTACCATTGGGATGCCTCTTTGCAATGAACAGACACGTTTCAACTATTCAAGCAGTGACCCCCAGAAACTAATAATTTGCGTATTTTACCGCAATTTCACATTTCATTCAAAGTGCTTTTTATGGTTCGTCACATTTTTATTACAGAAAGTGCAATAAATATATATTGCTTAGTTCTACTTTTGCTTTTTATGTGATTTTTATATTTATATGTATTGATCTGTTTCGTTACATTAAAAATAATTAATTGAGTTAACTTAAAAATTTATTCTTATTTTTAAGAATACAATATTTTATGTATGAAGACCCCCTGATGAATTAGAAAAAAATTAGAGTGGCTCTAACATAGGAATAATATTTTTATTTTTCTCAATAATTCCCACAAAATCAATATGCAAATATCTTGAATCATTCAAAATATCTATCTAGAAAAGAAGTAAAATGAGTGATAAATCATCAAATATGAACCTGTTCAATTTTGGAATGGCGCAGCTTGGCCAAAGTTGGCCCTTGCGCCATTAAAATTAACAATCATCATCAATATGCGAAATGTGAATGGATTTTCCAATAGCAAATCTACCCTTTTTAGAGCGGATTTGTAATAAAATATTAACATTAGTTTTGAAAAACTACACTGAGCTATTGTGATATTGGTATCCAATCACTTGTAAATTTATAAAGGTAAGACATTACGAAACTGCTATAAACTTTTGTACAAGATAATCACTTTGAACGAAGAAATATAATCTGACAAGAAATATTGTCTCGAAACTCAGATTTCTTATTCGAAAAACGTGTGTTATTGAAAGTCAATTCGTATGAGATTTTTTTCCATGGAATGCTTGTCATTAAACTGAATAATTTAGCTTGAATAAAAATATTTTATTTAATAATTAAGTATGTGTCAGAAAAAAAGGTTTCTTTTTTTACTGAAGATTTTCCTTTATTTTAGAAATCAATAAGATGACACATTGTGAAATATGTGAGTATAGCCTTTGATAAAAAATTGAAGTCCATTGGCTTTGATAAGACGGCTCTCAGCATGTAGTATAAATTGGTTTTAGTATTATAGTGTTTATTGTACCAAATTTGATGTACAACAATGTTAAAGTAAAAAGTTATTTTTAAAATGAAAGACTAATTTTTACATGTACTAAAATAAATCATTCTATGAAAAAAGGTGTGTGGACTTTTTTGTTGTCTATAGGGATAAGCCTAACTAAAATTAAAGATTAAAATATTAAAGAAACATATATACATATTAATATATCAAACTGTTTTTACACTTGAGAAATAAACTTCAAATTATAGATGTGGCTTTGCAGTAGAGAATTCTGACTTATACATCTTTAATATAAGCTAAATATTTTGGTGTATCTTTTTCTCCAAGTAAATATTGAAGATCACTTGAGGTATGACAATAGTTTTATTCGTTTGCCGTATTCTCAATTGTAATTTAAAGTTCTTAATCTTGATTATTAGTATGAAGTTTAAATGTGTGCTCTAGTAGTTTTAAAATAAGAGCAATTTATATGTTTCTCACAGTGTAAAACCTTTTAAAATCTGTGCGTCGGCTCCTATTCTAACTCATACCTTTTTTTATCGCCAACATGGTGAATTATTATCGTCATATTTGATAGAAGACTAATGCAGAAAAATGAGCTGCTGGCACCATAATTAGACGCAACTTGTTTTTCTTCTATTCCAAAAGTGTGGACTAAAACAGGATTTTTCCTAAAACTTTTATTAATATACGAGTATCTTTAAACGTTATCTTTATTACATATTCAAAGAAAATGACATAATGATAAATTTTAAACAACAGATTTTATAAAAATTATATCAAAGTACTTTTATATTGAATATATTCAAGAAAATCTCACACAAATCAAATGATATTTGTCGAAAACTTGCATAAGAATTACTAAATATTTTTAATTGTGTGACGGATCTATCTTCGATCCTTCAACTAATTTTCTTGGGAAATCTTTGGGCAATCAATTCGCTGTGTTTACAAGAAATTATTTACATTCGCTTCTTAGGCCTTCGGAAGAAGAAAATCGTGATATTCAAATTAACTTACTATATATAGTCGAAGTTTTCTGGCTAGAATGTAGAGTAGGAGAGGACATATAAACCCGATTCGGGTGAGATTATTATTGAAGAGATCATATTTGAATTATTGTTATTAAGAACTTATTAGGAGGAAGTTTTAAAGTCACAATTGCTCACTGAGATTCAATTGATATTAGATTAAATCGGATGATAGTTTATATCCTTTATAAAGTAAGAATCGGGTTTGATCGTCTCCTAATCGTTCGTGTATTACCGTCGTTGTTTCACTTCTGTGGATAGCATCGAGACAGACTGTTACTATTATTGATTGATAAATAAACAGATTGATTGAATCATTACGACTGTTTCTTCCATATCTCCCACATATCTAGGTGCCCAAGAGAGATGGCAACCTCTCACAACTGAAAGTGATGAGATATTTTTAAAAGGGGCCTGTGTAAGATAGTAAATGCTTTTGAGCGTAAAAGTAACCAAGATTGATTAAAGAAATCCTTGTTTAAATAATTATACACATGTATGGTATCTCAATTGTTTATTGTAACTCGACAAAACTAATTCACATTTCACGATTTTGATATCTCTTTTTCCATTTTTCCTCTTTCACTATACAAAGAAGAAACTTGAATGCTGTTATATGAAGAAAGAGAATTGTATTAACTTATATGGATACATTTCCAGCACTTTGTGTTTTTTGATATTTTTATTCCGGAGCATTACAATAAATGCGGCATATTCTTTTATCTAAACCTGACTCACTTTTAAAAAAATCGATAAAAGTATTCTATTTACTTAATACTTTTGAATTTAATGAGATATATTCTAAAAAATTCTCAAAAAGTTATTTTAAGATTTTTTTATAGAACGAGAAAATGTCAGATAAAATTATTTTATCAAATCACTAATTAAAAAAACAAAACAAAAAAATCTTTTTATGGCTTAGAAGAAACTCATTTAAAAAGTAAGAAACATCTTAAAGAAGTTCTGATTAGTGAAACCGTCTCAAAAATGCCGTTATGAGTTTCTTAGAAAAATATAATTTTTTTAAAAAAAAAAACTTTTGTAGTAACTGCTGTCCTAGAAGAAAACATTTTATGATCCAATTATACATAACGGAAGTCTCACAGTTCAAATCTTAGTATAAGCTAATAAAACATCTAAAAAGAGGGTAAACATGTTTCTTTTGTTTGTGGCTTTTAGCCAAACACATTTTTTAGTTGTAAGTCTAGTTTCAATATAAAAGACCAGGAAAAAATAGCAGCAATATTCACTGCTTTGGAATAATTGCTCCTGTTATTTTCAATGTTTTCCACCACTTATTTTAGTTATTTTAATTGATTAAAAATCTAATTAAATTCTTAAGCCAATTTTTATCTATAATTAATCTTGTATGATATAAAGTAGTTTATTTTCTTAAAACCTTTGCTTGAAAATAAAAAAAAAAAGATGTGAAATGAAACATTATTGAGCATAAATTATTTTTAAGGAAGAACCACATATGTCGGTCTCGATTTATCAATATCTAATATACAAAGGGGAAAAAAACCGTTCTCTTGAGGATGGATTTTAATTTAAGGTGGAATGAAATCCCATTAACTGAGAGAGAAAGCAGGTGGGAAAAGCGTTAATCTAAAAACCGTATTTCCGATTTCATGACGTTTGAATTTTTTTAACGGGATAGCAAAATAAGCGTATATTTTTTGGAGTACAGGATAATTTGGGATGCAATTCAGGTAACAATCTTGAGGATGGATACACAGTACTATGTAATTGATAAAAATCGGTCAAAAATCAAATCTATTTTCTTAGCCTAAATTATTTTTTATACTTTTCTATAACCTCCCAAAATTTGAAAGCTCTAAATTTAAAAAACTCAGAACAATGATAGCTTTTACGTTCGTTTTTATTCAAATCCCTATGGCAAATCAAAACTTTAAACTTACTTATCTCAGAAAGATAAAATAAGTAGTTTGGCTTCATTTAAAATGCTAAGGATATTTTTATTGTGCTTAATACTTGGAAATTTTTTTTCACTTGTTGCTGATGGTACATGGAACAAAAGTTGGTATGCTATTTTCATAAAAGCAATACTTATTTTTTAAAAAATAATTGAATTTAGAGTTTAAACATTTAAGAAATTTTCAACAAGTATTCATAAAAAGATGTATTGTACAAATACCAATCATGTTATCTTAAAATACATACCAACTTTTGTTATGCATAGGTTGACGTACTTATAATCAAATTTCATGCGTGTACGTAAATTTTTGTAGAGGAGGAGTAGCATTTTAAAAACACTTCACAAATTTTAAGCTTTTTCCTGAAAAAACTAAATGGCTGGCTTTATATGGAATTTAGAGCACAAAATCTGTTTTACATAGTATACACACATAGAAGGCAACCAATAACCAACTCTCCGGGGTTATAAAAAAGCGCATAAATGGATAATTTTCATGGTATTTAGTGTCACTCAGATTAGAATACATAAAATTCTTTTGAGGACATTTTGACAAAAACAATTTATTTAAATATAATATTTTGGCAAAAAATTAACTTAGAATAATCTTTATTCCAAATGTTCTCTTTTTGTGAAAAATGCTTCTATTAGAATAATATTTTGCCTGTATACAGCTCAGACCTCTCTACAGAGGCTCAACTGGAATTTTTGAGAAATTCACATTATTTTCAGAGTTACCACCAATTGAAATAACTTATTCGCGTTTTTTCCCTAAAGTTGCTCCCCTCTGTAGTCGTAAAATATGAATAAACCCACTTCTAAGTTAAATACTTCAAACATTCTAGTTGAGCCTCTGAACAAAGGTCTGAGCTATATACAGGCAAAATACACTACTCAAAATAATTAAAGGATATTGCGGTTTTAGGTGGATCTTGCGGCTGGGAAACCTTTTAGCTGATCGATACATGGTCGACAGACGTAGTAGGTTATATGAGAATAAATTACACATGTTTGGCAGAAAAAAGTGAATTTTATTGCGCATTTGTGTACGAAAGGAAAAAAACACAATTTTTGCATATGAGAAAAAAAAAAGAATAAGAAAAGGAATTTTCTTCAAAGGAAAACATTTTCAGTACGGGGTAGGGTTTCCACGGACGGCCAGAAGCGTTGAGCACCTTTGAGGCATGGAGTCAATGATGGTATTAATCACGAGTTGGGGTATTCTGTCCCACTCTTCCAGAAGAGCTCTTTCCAGTTCTTGGAGAGTTTGTGGGGGTGGTTGGTGGCCAGAAACTCGTCTTCCTAGAGCGTCCCAAACATTCTCTATTGGAATTATGTCTGGAGAACAACCTATCCATTCCATTCGTACGATTCCTTCGTCGAAAAAGAAATCCTCTAGCAGGTTTGCACGATGTGGCCTGTAGTTATCGTCCATTAAAATGAAGTCATCTCCGATTGCTGCAGCGTAAGGGACTACAATAGGTCTGAGGATCTCATCCATATATCGTTGAGCTGTCAAAGGTCCATCTCGAATGATGTAGAGGTCTGTGCGCCCGTCAATGGAGATGCCACCAAACACCAACACTCCCCACCTCTAAATCTGCCAGTTTCGTGCGCGAACACAGGATTATTCATACTGCCACGTTCCCTCCAGATGAAAATACGTCTATTATCCGGATAAACAGAAAAACGAGACTCGTCAGAAAAAAGAACATTGCCCTATTCATTTCTCGTCCAGTTCACAAGCTCTGTTGCCCAGTCCCTGCGGTCGCGACGATGTCTCGATGTTAGTCTAACACATACCATCGGTCGGCGAGCATGCAGACCTACACCATGGAGCTGGTTTCGGACAGTCTGAGTTGAAACCGTGGTGCCAGTAGCCGAGAGAAGGTGTTGTTGGAGAAGAGTAGTATTCATATTTCGGTGTCTCCAAGCCGTTAACACTAAATAACGATTTTCATTGGGCGTTGTTGCCCGTCTACGACCTTGTCCTGGTCTTCGGCCTGCACTTCCAGTCTCCAAAAATCGCTTCCAGATCCTGGAAATCACACTTTGTGACACTCCATTGGCTTGCGCTATTTCGGCTTGAGTTTGGCTCCCTTCTAACCTACCAACAGCTCTCCAAGCTTCTGAATCGGTTAAATGACTTCGCTGAGACATCATACTCATCCAAAGAAAGCAGTCACTGAATGTCGATCATCCTTGTCTTCATTTCAGTTGAAAGTCAAATTTCTCATTCGCTGCCTCTGAAGCGACGTTTTTGACGTCGAACTCAAAATTAGCATACTCCACAGTTTGAAAATCAGAAAAATTTGCATTTGTGATTCTCTTCTTCCATTTTCGGCAAAAAAAATTCGCTTACATCTTTATTTTTTATAAAACTTACAATATCCTTTAATTGTTTTGAGAGCAGTGTATTATTCTAATAGAAGCATTTTTCACAAAAGGAGAACATTTGGAAAAAATATAATTCGAAGTGAATTTCTTGCCAAAATATTGTATTTAAGTAATTTTTTTTGTCAAAATGTTTTTAAAACAATTTTATGCATATATTATAGTCTAAGTGATACTAAATATCATGAAAATTATCCATTTACGCTCTTTTGAAAATCACCGTTCCGAACGTAGTCGGATACCTTAAGTTAAAAATTTTTGCGCAAATTGTACCATGTGGTCTTAAAATCATCGGATTCTATTTTACCTTTCAATATGCATTTCGGGTATGATTGTTCATTTGTTTTGGATTGTGTATATACTTTGTACTTTGAGGCGCTATTAAAGTAAAAGGTAACGGCCGCGACAGCCTAGTGTTTATGGTAATGAACTTATGGCCAGAATTTCATGGCATTGAGTCCTGGAGCCACTGAAGGGGGTACATGTGCACAATAAATCTATCTAAACTCAATGTATTTCCATAAGTGTGGCAGTTAGGAGAGGGTAGTTCCAGCTCAAGTGTCCTATTCGTCACTTGACCGAGGTTAAACAAAATTGGGTCATTAGCCCTCTTGTTGCTTTACAGTAGGAATGTTAATATAGCTCTCACTCAAGAAAAAAAATCATTTTCATTAAATGACACTTAAAGCCGTACAATTAATTTCATTACTGTCATTTATATTCCTGATACATGTACGTTTCTGAAGAAATGTTGAAAATACTTGTATGTTATTCTTAATTTTTTTCGTAAAAACATTATGTCCAATGTTTTCTTTATATCAAATTGACAAAATCCGGTAGTTTCTGTTATCTGTCGTATTTTTTTTAAATTGCATAATTTAAGTTAACTTTAAGCAACTTTGAAAGATTACTTCCCGTCTACATGATCTTAAAAGTACACCTATGAGAAGCGCAGAACTCATTACAATATATTGACCTTGCTATTGTAATGATGGGAAGACTATTTCCCGCTTCAGGTTTGTGGTACTGCATATAATGCAGCAATTATGTCGTCTGTAAATCAGTCAGAAAACCGATGCTACTAATGAAGAAGTGCCTTGCCTAAATGCTGTCGCTGTATATAACGATGTCATGGGAGGGGTTGATCGTTTCGATCAACGAAAAGAAAGATACCAAATAAGAAGAAGATCTGTAAAATGATGGCATCGTATCTTTTATTTTCTTATTGGCCTTACCATTAAAAATGTTTCATTTTGTAGTAAGTGAACAAAGCAACAGAAGTTTAGATCAGCTAACATTCCATTTAGTTTTAGCTCTTCAGCTAATAGACGGATATTCCTCAAGAAAAAGGAAATGGCGTCTTTCTAGCTTCCAAGCAAAGAATTGTGCAGATCCGGATGATGTGCACTTAGCTAGTGTGAGAAACAGTATGCCAAAGAAAGATTGTTTCCAACTATATACGATGCAGGAAATGTGGCAGAAAGGGACAAATAAAAAAGAATCTTTGCATGTGTGCAAGATGTGATGTCCCTTTGTGCATTGCAGCATGCTTTTCATCTTTTCATAGAAAGTAATCTCCATTTCATTTAATTTTCTTTATGACGGTGAATGGTTCCTTGGGAAGTATTCTTCCCACCCCTAAAATTTAAATGTAAATAAAAAATCCTATAAAATAAAATATATTTTCAAAAATGCTACGAGTATCGTTTAATTGTTAATAAAATATTTAAAAAAACTGCGAGAACTTCAAGAGAGAAATAAATGGTCCACGAAAGGGTTAAAGGAATGAGATGTTTGTCATATTTTGTTGAATACGAAAAATGTACATAAACTACACATTGCATGAAAATTATTAAGGAATGGAAATATTAAAACTAGAACTTCAGTTATGGTATTGAGAGTTATTCATAAGTGCATTTGTAAAAGATGAAATGTTTTAGTTTTATGAATTACTGCTCAGAACAGGTTCTAAATTTTAAAAAAGTATCAAATAATTCAAATAATTTAATTTCATCAAACTATGAATAATTTCTTTAGAAAAAATATTCAGTCTTTAAAGTTTAAATAGAGCATATGGAGCTTGTCAGAAAGAAAAACTTTTCAGATCACGTTTTATTGATTTGAATTGAATATTATATAAAAGAATATAGAATATTCATTTATAGGACACACATTTCCTGGTTTAGGAAAAAACATATTTTTTCGATCTTTGATTGAAATTTTATGCTCGATTCAATTAAACTTTTAGTGTGATCTTATGGAAATCTTCAATAATAGACATGAGATTATATTTAACATTAAAATGATTTTTTATGTACCTAATTTTATTTATGTGTGTAACCTTTTGAGAACTGAAATTTTGAATAAAGAAAATCAAATATGGTGCTTAGAATGATGTGGGTCAGGGTAAATTGATTCATCTTAATCCTTCAGCTGTTTTATTTATTACTATATTTTACAATTTATATATATATATATATTATCAAATTTTGATCTTACTAGCCGCAAATAAATTAAAATACGACCAAATAAGTAGTTACAGAAAATACATTCAAACCGGTTTTTATAGGGAGTTTTCCTCACGCAACTTTTTTAAGTGGCTTTTTAAGCAATTTGCGATACTTGATTTTATAATGCAACATACGTAAATTCCCTATGAGGTTGTACAGATCTTACATTTTAGAGCTACTTATATTCTATCGGTGTGTTTATACAGATCACATCAGTCAATCTTTTAAACATTAATTGATATTTTGCAATATTTTTATAAGGCAATCCCAAAAAGTTTGCTTAATGAGTAAAACAGATGATTTTATAATGAAATGTCTTACAAGTCTTTGTATTTGAGAAAAATACACCGAAGAGCCAACATCTACTCAATTACACGTTACACAACCTTATGTCAGAAAAACAGCTGCAACTTGTCTTATCATGAATGCCACAAGTTATTGGTAGATGACTGGAGACACAGGTTATACCAATTGTCTAAGCAGTGGTCACGTAAAATCGAGATATTTGGTCTTGGAGATGCTTGATCTCTGAGCTGTCTTTCTAAGGAAACCCAAATGTTCTCTATCAGATTAAGATCCGTTTATATAGGTAGCCAATATAATAATCGGAATTCATTTTTTTTGCTCTTTAAACCATTCTAACGTAATCCTAGATTTTTGACATCGGACTCTGTCCTTCTGGAAGATTTCATTCCATTTGGGATTACAGATGCCATATAAGGGTGCAACTGATTCGTAATTATGATTCGATAGTCTACAACTTTCACGGTCTCTTCTACGAGAACTAAGGGTTCCAAAGTCACCCATGGGAACGTGCCCCAATGCCTAATACTTTCATCAGCAGTCTGTGTACATAGAGGAAGCAACTATTTGACTATGAAAGACGGTGTAGCCGGACACAACCATGGACATGATGAATGAGAAATCATGATTAATCCAACCAGGAAACTCTCTTTCCCTGATTTGTGGTCCTTTATCAACTTTTCTGAGCCCACTCTAGACGTAGTTGGCAATGACGCTTAGTCGACAGACACCCATGAGGGGGACATATGCTGTGCAGTCCTATATCCAGCAGTGTCCGCGGAGCTGTGTGTTCCAAAACGATGTATGCATTTGGACCTTCATCGTATTGGGTTATCAATGGACTCAATACCTGGTTCCAATTTTGCTTTACTAAGCGGAATAACTTCCAATGTCCTTTTTCTTTGAGGATGCATAGACGTTCAACACCTAGATGTCTACTTTTGGTTTCACATGTATTTATCCATCTTGCACAGATACTAAAAACAACAGAACACGTATAAACTACCAGTCAAGCTGTTTCGGAGATAATCATTCCGAGTCTTCGGACCATTACAATCTGCCATCTTTCAAATTAGATTTCAAATTATTTTTGAATAGAAACTCACTGGGTACCTTCACATGGGTCAACTGATATTCTTTCTGTGGTGATCTCGAAAACTACTTCTCAACAGCATTACTCAGTTAAAATAATATTGTAGAACTGCTCTTTTTACAGGCGGCAGCTTGTATATTGAAAATCGAGAAAGATATTTGCTTTGGATTCAATCATTGTACACATGTAATTATGAGCTTTAATGTGGTACTGATTTTAAGTCGATTTGTGTACATGTGTGAAAGGAATTCTCTTTCGTCTTCACACCGCCTCTGGGGGTTCACGATTTTTAGATGAGTACGGGTGTCACAATCTCGAGATGCTTTATTGATCTTGTCCTTTTTCCAAGGGGTTTACTGTATTTCGTAAACACGGGTGTCACAGCCCCGGGGTACCCTAGTAACCCTTGTCTATTTTCGACCCTCTTTCTTGTCTTCAATTTACCCTTTTCTTATTTTCACGTCAAGACCACAGACAAATAATTTGAGATGTACGTAGTTAAAATTACTGATTAATTTTTTCTGATAAGAAAATTTGAAATTTATTATTAACGCATTTTGGTTTACATTTTGTTTTGCGTTTTTTTAGTTTTTTTCTTCGATTTCTTTAAATATTTTGATTTTGTTGCTTTATTTGTGTTTTCGACTAACACCGTTGGTTTGCCAACCCGCATGTTTGCCGTGTGAAGCATCCCATAATGAGGATAATGGTGTCCTGGGGATACCTTTGCGTTCCCATTGGTTCACTCTTCGTTGTAGACGGGAGGCAGAAGTGAGCCCGCTCCTGTCAATCGGCCGGGGATAAGTCTCTTCAGAGACATTGCTGTAGGGTTTGTGCTGCAGATAAGGGGTGGCGGGTTTACCCGTTGGATCCTCGCCCTGTTGCTGTAGAACTATATTCTGGGGGTACTACAGGTAAACGCCATGCCTGGGTTCTGCCAGCTGACCGGCCCACTGCCTCCCTTGTTGGACTCCGTGTTGGTTGGAGACACGCCAGGACGAATTATGTTCACGCTTATGGATCCAATGCAGCTATTCCCGGGTAAATGAATTATTTTACCCAACAACCTTAACATTGATCAAATTGCTACAAATGTAAGATTTTTATTGATATCCTTACAAAACGTGGAAATGTCTAAAAGATCACTATTTGTCATTCATAAACTACTCATTGGAATAGGCGGAGAGCCGAAGTCTGTCAAACGTTTAAGATCCGGGGATATTTACTCACAAAAACTTTTCTCGATTCTACCGTAACAATAAGTCGTCACAAAATCACTTAATACTTCTCGTGGTGTCATTCCTGCACCTGACTTGTTGAGCACTCCTGAATCAGAAATATTTGAAGGATTTTCTGATCAGGGTGTGATTCTGGTCAGGAGAATTGTATGAAAAAAAGATGCTATAATTATTCCTACAAAAAATCTAATTTTAACATTTAATAGCTTTAACACAATTAAAAGCTGGATATCTGAACTGTATAAAATCCGTCCCTATATACCGAATCCTCTGCGCTGTTTCAAGTGTCAGAGGTTCAGCCACTCTCAAACTTCCTGCCACGGTCAATTAACTTGTTTTAGATATGCATCTGTTGAGCATGCCTCCTCATATCGCAGTCTAGAACCAAAATGTATTAATTGCTCTCAACCCTATTCTACTGACTCTACTGTATGCCCCAAGTGGAAAACTGAAAAAGAAATTTAAGAAATCTAAACTAATAAAAATATATCTTATATTTACTTCAACAACTTTCATCCCTCCGGAAACCAAACATATCACTATCCATTCCTGTTGTTTCCACATCATCATCTTTAACTCAAACGCTCCTCTTGCCGTTTACCCCTTAAATAGCAGCTACAGTGGCAGAGTCTGCCTCAGCTACCTATTCCTATGTCTAATGCAGTACTTTCAATGACCAATAAAATATGTTCACTCCTATTAAATCTTCATCATTCATATCCGCTTCTTCATCCAACTCCGGTGCTCAACCCCCTTCTCATCTACTACAATACAGGATTCCAAACGAAATTCGAAAACTCGTGCAAGAAAAAAAACTAATAAAAAATAATAAAAATAAATGAAGCAAAAATAGAAATAAAAATGGCACCACACAAACCACGGAAAAGTACACGTCAACAAGATTCCTCAGACGAGGAAATGATTGAATATAATGAGGATGAACTTGTTTTACCAAAAATTAAATACAATATTGAATATTCGCACATAATTACATGAACACGATATCTAAACAAAAGAAAGTAATTGTTTTTTCTTTTAATTTCACGATTAATATTACTTGCAGATGGCTGGTTAAAAATTTGAAATCTATGTTAAATATCTTATTTCGATTTTTATTTTTTACATTTTACTATTTTAACCTTATCTGGCTTCTGGAGCCCTTCTCCTCATCAAATTGTATGTACCTTAATCTTAAGAATTCGATTTTTATATTTTATTTGTTATTTTAACTTATAATATTGAAAAAATGTCCTTGTCGGCATTTTTAGATAATTTATGACGTTCTTTAAAAATATATTTTAACGAATGTTTGGTGCAGTTTAGCCTAATTTGGATCTTGTGCCAAAAGTCCAAACACTCACTCTCTCACTCCGTCTTTACACAAGCGGAATGATGACAGGAAATAAAATGACCGTTACAGAGTTATCTCACATGAAACCATCTTAATTTCTCATTTAAACATTTTCACTATAGTAGGAAATGGAAGTAACTTTCAGGATTACACTTTTCTATTTGCTTCTACACTTATGGACAAAAAAAATTAGCGCACCAAGAAATAATTGCGGGATCGTTACGAAACGTGTAATGAAGGTACATGTCGGGGATATATGCAAATGATTTGAAATGCAGCGTGATGGCGCATTACGTATAACCGGTAGAAAGCGTTTAACGTCGTTGTCCGTGGAGTATAAAACAGGTAAACAAAGTTTGTTTGAGTGTGCTGAATCGTTTACAAAGGAAGAGCTTGTGGTAGATATTCCATTTTGCCGTTTTCAAAGACAATATGAACAGCTGTCACAGTTTTAGAGGAGGTGAATCATTGGCATGAAGGAAGCTGGGTGGTCAGCTAGGTGAGTAGCTCATTAATTAGGCCACTCTAATTGTGTTGTGATCAGTGGATCCGAGAGATGTCATTTACCCGAAGACCAGGCTCAGCAAACACCTCGACAGACCAGTCATCGTGAAGACCGCCACATCGTAAGAAATGCATGCGTACAGCTAACTGCTTCATCGGCCGCCATCCAGGCACAGTTAGGACCTTCATTAGTGGCCCCTGTGTCTTCAAATACCATACGAATGAACCATTCTGCCCGAAGGACATTTGGGGTCACACCACCCATTACGTGTGCTGCCTTTAACACCCACCCATCGACTCCTCTGTTTGGAGTGGTGCCGCGTACAAGGAAACTGGTCTACGGCGGAATGGAACCAGGTCGTCTTTTGCGACGAATCCAGATTCAATCTCAGCAGTGATGCCAATCGTGTTCGTGTGTAGAGACCCCGTGGTGAATGCCTCAATCCTGCCATTGCTTTACAGTGACACACCGCTCCCACAGTTGGTGTGATGAATTGGGGTGTCATTGCCTACAATACACAGTCACCTCTAGTATTGATCCGTGGCACCATGACAGCCCAGCGGTATTACCATGACATCCTGCAACCACACGTGTTGCCACTCCTGCAGCGGCTCCCAGGAGCCAATTTTCAACAAGACAATGCACGGCCTCAAACGGCAAGGATAGCACAAGACGATTTTCGCACTGTTACTACCGTATCGCAGCGCATTCGCGCAAGAGGGTGTTGAACAGGGTATTAAATCCTTCGTTCTTTTGCCTTTTTCTCTGAAATAAATGATCCTTTTCATTTTGACGACATGGTGCGCTAATTTTTTGTGCATGAGTGTATTTTGTTTTAGCTTAATTTAATTCGAATTAAAAAAACAATATGAAGGTATTTATTGAACATGAAGGCATTTTATTTTTGATGTCAGAAATGAGAAATGATAATTTCATAATACAATAGTGATATCGTGGTGTGTTTGTGCTATGAAACTACATTGCTTTGGGTACATCTATGAATGTTTTGAAACCTTTAATATATCAAGATAACTATGCCAGTATATATTTATTTGAACGAACTAATCTTTATAATAAGAGAATGGAACATATACAATAAAAATTGCTTAATGCGACACTAATGGGACTGAAATATTATTTCGTGTTAAAGGATGTTGCAAAAAGAAAAAAAAAAGATTTCTAAAAAAATTAAGCTTATTAGAGTTTAACTCTCTTATTCACTTAGATATGCTTTTATATGCATTTATGTAAGAAATCAATAAAACGTAAACATTCACACAAGAAATTAAGGAAATTTAATGCAAAATTATTAAACTTTTTGAAAAACAAAACATTTATTAAGATTTTGGAAAATACTTTGAGATTTTTCTGTAAACTTTTTTAGCATCCAATTGATAACAAATTGTTCGCTATCGTTCATTTTGTTGTTCATTTCACCATTGGAATATGTGTCTAAAGAACTGCGCATGCTTTTCATGACGTTCCTCTTTTTGGATGATGTGCGGACAGGAACTGCATTATTCATTTCATTTTCATTGTTTGAATCTGCATCAATGATACTTTTTGAGCTTCGAACCAACTCCAAAATGTTTTTGTCTGCAATAATTGGGGCTGCACTCACATTATCATCCTCTACTGCAATGAATTCTTTCGATAATACAATAAGATTGTTTAATCCTGGCTGGTGTTTCCCGTATTTTACTCATTCCTAGAAGGGGAATATTTTCGTGTTAAGTGATTTTCTCTTCGTGTTAAGATAAAGAAATGCATGAAAATACATAGTAGTTTCTCGGGACTGTTGTATTATTTTGTGTTAACCGATATTTCGTCTTAAGCATTTTCACGTTAAACGTATTCAACTGTAGTTGAAAGCTAACTCGACTTCGAAAATAACGTTTGAAGCCTGTAATCTATTATGAAACAATTGTTAAAGTTTTTTTTTGTCATAGAAATTTTTTATTGTTTTTAATTAACCTGTGGATATTTTGAATAGGTATACAATGGCTTATTTAAGTCATTCATGTATTTATTAAAATCCTCTTTATTTCTTGTTTCAGAAAATTGATTTTCTGTTCTGTTCAAGCACAGTTTATCTTATTTTTATTTTACCACGTTAATAAGCAACCGCTTACAATCATGCTTCTTTTAGCACACACTATAATGTATCACGTGCACACATTGTGTGGGTATGTGTACCTGATACAATACTATACTCCGATTCAGTGTTGTCTCTCTTTTTCACACACACACACAACCAGTATAAGGTATTACATCAATTGTATTTTTTTGTACATTTATGCAAAAAAAGGCTGCTGATACAATAATTAAATAACGGAGCAAAATATTTTGTTCGCAATTAAATTAAAAACTAAATACTAATATGTTTTAAAAGCTTAAGCGAATCGGCAAATCAAACATTTTCTTAAATTATGTTATTTTATATAAAAAAGGCTTCCTCCAGCTCAAGGATTAACTTCTCAACCAAACAAGATTTTCGAATAATGCCATTAAGTAAACACAGTTCGTATTCGAAATCAAGTCATTTTAAAGGAATGTAGAAGCTGTTCTTCCAGCTACATAATTACAAAAAAAAAAAAAAAAAAAAAAAAACAAATAAATAAGTTCTGACAAATAAACGTTTTCTTTCAGAGGTTGGTACAAAGATTTCTTCAGATTCCCAATTAATGTAAAACTACACATATAACTGAAATTTGCTACAAGAGCGGAACAACATTTTCTTACTCATGATCCTGACATAAAACGTGCATTAAAATTTCAAAGTAATCTTAAGTTCTGTGTAGCAGGATATCACAAGAATTATATGAACAACTGGAGAAACAAAAATAGCCGCTAATAACAAACTTTGTAACGAAACAAACACACAAACAAACAAACAGAAGCTGTTAATAATGAACAAAATTTTTCATTTGAGACAAAACCGACAGTTATATACAAGACATAATATCTGACTCATCTACCGATGCTAGGATTTATTGGTCCAATTCAAAATCAACCTGCACGCTTGTTCTCAAGCATCACTGAATAGTTATCAGTTTGTTCATAATTTCAAGTTTAATTTTTATATGTTTTGTGTGCTATAAGACTGAATTTTCACTGTACACTTATTTTAATTGTTTTTATAATAAAAAGTGAATTATTTTTGCTTTAAAAATATGTAACACGGATTTTATTATTACGTTTTATGCATGGTCTTTTGGGAAAATACTCGCACTTAGATATTTTTCATCTTAAACGATTTTTTAAAATATTGGGGAATATATCCCCAAATTTATACGATGTGTAGCATGGAATTTTTTACACGGTATTTTAAAGAAAGTATCTACCGAGAGAAGAAAAGAGTTGGGTGTAATATTAAACTACTAATGAATAATTTATTATTTTTCATGTTTTGCATTACAGTGTATTTCTGCCTTTCAAACAAACAATACATTATTAAATAAAAAGCATTCACTAGCTAGATCAAATATAAAGTAGTGGCATTTTATGTTAAGTTTAATTAAGAGTCAATGAATGACTGGTTACTCACTAACGTCTCACGTTGAAGTTATTGGTGACGGGTGTCATTCAGCTAGTATCCTGCTCTCCAAACTTCACAATACGCTAATGTAAGAAATTTCAGCCTTAAAAGGTTTGACATGCATGAGCCCTTCCACAAGGCTGGTCTTTCGTGGTACTAGGACTCTTAACTAACGATTTTATTTCACGCTATTTTTTAAAAAAAATGCTCGGAACATGTTCGAATACTTTAAGGTGACCGACTACCCCAAAAGTAAGAATTTTGCCAAAAAGTGACGATTTGTTTTATGATTTTATTTTATATAGACCATCTTATTAGTTTTACAAAAATAACAAGTTTATTATTTTCCATTCACTAGAACAAAAACTGCAAGAGTATTAATAAAGGTGAAAAACACTACTTGAAGCAACATGTCAGACTTTAAAATGCCTTTTACTCGAAATGTGTGTGTGTATGTTTTTTTTTAAAATGCTCTAACGGGAACAGCGATTGCTCAAAAATTTTTGAAAATAATTAACTGAAATTTTTTTGTGTATCTTCAGTATAATAGTAGGAGAGTTTTAACCTTCAGATATATCAATCAATGTTTTATTACAAAATTTACAGTCGCTTATGTGAATATAATCACTGTTTTTTTAAGCAATTTCATATAATAACTAAGATAAAGATATTCAGTTTTTGTAAAAATTAAAATATCTCTTATCCTGAAAGTGCATTTCAAAAATGAATAGCAACTCAATACATCAAAACTGAAAAATAGAAGACTTGTTCATAAACTTTTTGTACAGAATTATCCCTGTTAATGTAAATTTTTGCCAATTTTTTTTCCATTTTAGAAATAATAATTTCTTTTCTGTTCTTAAATTTAGCATATTTTTCTTAAAATCTACTAATTAAATCTAAAAACTACAAAAAATCCCTCTTTCTCAATTTTGTTTAAAAAAAATTGTCGAAAGTAGTCGGATATCTTAAATAATAAAACAACAAGAAGACAAAAAAGAATATATATATATATATATATATATATATATATATATATATATATATATATATATATATTTAAATGTATAAAATCAATCATTAACAATCAATCACAATAATCAATTGAAAAATTTAAATATACGAATCTTATAATACTAAATCCTATTTCAAAATATCAATGGCGAATATAAAAGATAAAATTCCATAGTCTTCAAACAAAATTAAAAAAATCATAAAATGTAGTAAAATTTTATAAAATATCCAAGTGCAACCTCGGACTTAGGACCGATAAGTGGGGTTAAACTAGTTTGATGGCGCCACCCTAGCCCCTATTGCAACTTGGCAAGTTAATCCAAAAATATCCAAATTTCAAAAATTCAAAAATTAAAAAGTTAAAATTAAACCATTATACTTGAAAAATTAAACTATTCGCCATCGTATTCTGAAAGATATTATAACATTAAAATATTAAAATTCAAAAACAATTTAGTGCATAATATAAGTGAATCATCGAACACCAAAGATGATGCACCCATCTTTAAAATAGTTGTATAGGTAGAAAAAATAGTTGTATATGTATAAAAAATATTTGAGATCCGAAAGTTCAAATTAAAAAATATCTAAAATCAAAAAATTCAAACTAAAAAATCCGAAAGTTCAAGCTAAAAAATCCGAAATTTAAAATTAAAAAATCCGAAAGTTCAAATTAAAAAAATCCGAAAGTTCAAATTAAAAAAATCCGAAAGTTCAAACTAAAAAAATCCGAAATTTCAAATTAAAAAATCTGAAAGTTCAAATTAAAAAATCCGAAAGTTCAAACTAAAAAATACCTAAAAACAGAAAGTTCAAATTAAAAACCCAGTATATTCACAAATGAATAGCGTAAATCATTAAAAACTCACGAAAGAGCATCCTATCTAGAATTAAATCCATATCTATCGAACGACTTCTCATATTTATTACATCAATTACAACGCCTATATTTTGCTCATAACACCTACTAATGCCATGTCAATCAAACGATTCATAATCTAATATATATATATATATATATATATATATAGTTATATACGTATATAAAACTATATATATATATATATATATATATATATATATATATATATATATATATATATGTTCAAAAATACATTGTCAGAAATCAAGAATATCAGTGGAGTCATAAGTTTTAGGTAAGAAAAGTTGGAAATCATTTTGCATCTTTTAAATCAAGAGCAAATGCATGTTAATACTGATCTCATTAAAATCGAACCAATTCAAGTGACTCAAATAGCTATGCATCATTAAAATAAGGCATATAACTGCTTTAGGCACGATCAATTTTAGATTTACTAAGCCTTCCAATAATTACACTGCTTGTGCAAGCGTAAAAGCGAGGATTATTATATCTACTAATGCATACACATTCAAAATTAATGCTCATTAAGTGGGTTTTACTTCGGGATAATAACGGATTGGCTCACTTGGTGAATGATTACAAGCAATATATATTTGAGTGAATAGTACGAATACAATATATATATATATGGTAAAACCTTTCACACACATATATTTTGTATGTTCATGTTAGAAATAGAGGTCAGATGAGGGAATTTTATTCAAACATCAGCAGATGTGAAAAATAATACCATTAGTTTGTTGAGTTTGCTTCATTAAATGGCAAATAATAAAATTTTAATTTAAAACTGATTACCGATCGCTTGCAAAATAGAGCCACTTTTCTTTATTCAAAATTTCTTTCGTGTCAAGTGAGTCATCGGTTTCTTTGAAGAATTTAATAGCTTTTTACAGTTTTAAGCGCAAGTGTGGATTTCCATAGCTATTAATAATTTATTCGCTTTACTGGCTTGATGTTTAACACTATTTAACAATATAATATGAAATTATAACTGCAATTCGCGCTCTTTCCATTCCATTAAATCGTATAAAAGTACTACAAGCAATTACAAATAAATTATGTATAACTAACGTAGTGAGAGTTCCTATACTACTTATGTATACTATAATAATGTGTTTTTAAGATGAATGTTACAGTTAACGAAATTTTTTTGAATAGATATGCGCCAATATTACAAAAGTTAGCATTTTTGTGGAAAATTTCAATAATATAGTTTAACCCCAGTTCAGTGGGTCTTTTTATAAATAATGACTTTTGTCTCTGAACAGCAGAACAGGAGCTGGATCCTAGCCGAAGTAAACGAGAAAAAGTAGCGGTAGAACATAATGAAACACACCAAGTATGTTGTTTTTGCTGTAACTATATATTGCTTGCGGGAAAAAAAGTTTTACGGAGAATTTATTCTTTCGAGCATTAACTTGAATAACATTATGGAAACCATAGAAAATGTGACCAGGGTTACCAGATTGGTGACACATCGAAACGGATTTGGTGAACGATTATATAGCCAAGAAACTATCTAGAAGTCTCTGAAATTGATCATTCTGGAAATTACAATGATGCTATATAAAGGTCGGTGGAGAGTAGAAGTCAGTCAGTTGAGTTCAGAATCTGTTTGTGCGTTGTCTACGATAAGACAGAGAGACTTATCCGCCTGAGTTCCTGCTAGTGGAAGTGTTCTAGAGAGGTCTAAAGACTGTTTATAAGGAGAAAAGTTTTTCCATTACTGTAAATAATTTGTTTTAATATTTCTTTGTGTATATACGTCCTTTGTCTTCGTGTAGTGATTTGTTCGACCTTGTCCATTAATAAATTTGTTATATTATTCCATTAATTGAAGTTATCAGCGGTTTTATACTGCAAACTTGTAACGTTATGTACCTCTGAGTTTTAAAGATTAATTTATTGCATTCGCTATTTTTTAACAAGCTAGTAAAATTGAAATGAACATGTATCTAAAAATGCTGTAAAGTTGTGCTTCGAAATATTTTTTTAAAAAAAAATTCACTTTGTTAAATGTATAATTCGATTTGATGGCAAACCATTTTATATCCTCAAATTTTGATCACCTTACTAAAATAGAAAAAAAATCAGTAATAGTAATTTCAGAATTCTTATGGAATACTTATCCCTTTTTTAATTCATAAAATATGATGACAAAGGAGTTCTATATTACTTATTTAAGTAGACGTGTGTTTTTCTGAAACTAGAGAAGTATTTTTATCTTAAATAAAAATAGAAAGTGACAAAGTGTCTATCGTGCTATCAGATAGATTCTAGTCATATTTTATTCATAAAGAAACATTAGACAAACTTTTCTAACAATATAAGTAGATGGATCTGTTTCTCCGCGAGATTTAAGTCCCCTCAGGTCAGTAGTAATGCTTGAAAAATGTCATTCGGAAATTATTTTTGTCCAGAGGGATTTTCTGATTTTCTTTAAGAAATTGGCTAAAAATCCTTCTTTTGTAAGAAGTGGACCAAAGAGGAAAATGAAGTGTAATGTGTTAAAGACAGTTTATTTTTGTTGGTGAAAAACTTTGTTTTTGCTGGGATATAGGTCAAAAACTTTTACCCTTTTAAAGAGAATAACGAGAAAGAAAAATGTGGCCTTTTTTATTTCTTCGGTAAAATGTTTCGGGTTTTCTGAGAAAAAAGTCTAAAATGGCAAGGAGTTTCAAGAAAAGTAGGAAAAGCATTCTATTAAAATCTAAACTTCAGTACATAAAACCCAAGGGCAAAAAAGTTAACCTGCTTCATTTTAACGTATTGATTAAATTATAAAATACATTATTCTGATTTAAATATGTGAAAAACAAAATTACGATAAAATTTTAGAGATTAAAAAACATTTAAGCTTTGAAATTAAAATAAAAAACCGTAATACATACCGTATTTACTCGAATCCAAGCCGCACTAGTGCTCCTGAAAATCAGGCGTGGCTTATAATCGAAGGAAAAAACATTTGTGTTGGATGGGAGAAATTGAGCTTCCACCCCTAATAAAAGGAAGAATGTAACCTTCCATTTTGGCCAGTAGCATCGATGACTTATCCTATTTCGCAGTTTATCTCCAGGATTCATTCTATCCTAAATATCGTTGTCTGTTCGTAATTAGGAATTTTTTTGTGCATATGCTTTCTTTTAATCACCTAAACATCAAAGATATCGGTAATAACAACAAGCCGAGTTCACTTTGACGCAAGTAGGAAAATGGAGGCAAATTTATATGCTGAAAAAAATTGAAAAGCAGCAGCCACTGAAAAATTGACACAGATGAAACACAATTATATAATTTTTGAATACGGAAGAAAGAACCGTGTGTAAAAATGGCGACACAGGCACCAATTCCGAATCCAGCTGTTACATTGGGAGTGACGAATCATTTTTGAAAATCTATACTAATAGTTGTTGTTGTTGTTCTCGTGTCCATGAATAAATGCAGTAGATATCACTAGATTCCGTCGAAAGTCTTGATCACTGCCTCTGCTATTCTGGGAGCATCAGGGCTGTACAGGAGTTCCCACAAAGAGTCCCTCAGAGGGACCATTCCCATTTTTAGTAACTTTGTTGCGACGGTTGGGCATTCCAAGATGTGATTGGGCGTCAGTTGAAGATCTGGGCAGTGTTTGCATTGAACATATGATCTTGTCTTGTCTGGGCGAATCTTCATGCCCTTAAGGTGTTCAGTTCTCAATCTGGCAATTGTGGATGTTATAATTCGGGGACAGTCAAATTTCGTAACTAGGGGTTTTTTAAAAGTGTGATTCATAATTCTATGTTTGGCTACTGCATTAGCATCATCAAGTGTGATGGTGGTGCACTTATGTTCGATGTCTCTAGCTTCTTTGGCGAGGCTATCTGCACATTCATTACCCTCAATGTTGACATGTGCGGGTATCCATTGCAGGATACAGGATTTTCTTTTGTTGTGCAGCTGTTCTAGAAGGGTAATAATATCACAGGAGATGTTATTATCTCCATTTCTTATGGCTTCTATAGCGGATTTAGAATCTGAGAAGATTACTAATCCTTCTGTAGAATCAATAACATGTGGGTTTTGTTGATATAATAAAAGGGCCTCTCAAATTGCCACGAGTTCACTTGTGAAGTTTGAGGCGATTATGCCTGTGTTAATTTTGTGTTTGTAGTTGGGGTAGTTATATGCTCATGCCTGTATTTGAAAGTTTTTAATACTGGTAAAATAAATTAATTATGAACTTATACTATATACTTCTCATTAAATATTTTTAAGTCTCTTAAGAATAGGATAGTGATGAGAATCTTTTGAGCAATTTTTTATATTTTTTCTCAAAAACGTGTAGAGAATTGGGGGTGCGGCTTAGAATCGATGACAACATTTTTCACAAAAATATCTTGAGAAATTGGGGTGCGGTTTAGAATCGATGGTGGCATAGATTCGAGTATATACGGTATTTATAAGAAGATATTCCAGATTTATCATACCAAATATTAATTTCAAGATAGTTATAAGTTAATCTAGATTCGATTACTTAAGGAACGTAGAATTTTGTTAGCTCCTACTACAATACATTTAACTAACTTTTCGAACCAAATTTCTCAATGCTGGATATATCTTTAATATTATACGCAACAATTTCTATTTTTCTAATTCGTAACTACAGCACCACGCTAAATACCAATAATATCCTTTTTTCCACCGTTGGTTTTGTCATCTATGATTAGTTTTAAAGAAAAATCTTCTCAAGAGTGATAGTTGATTGATAATGGTCCATTTATGCAGGCTCTAGATTAATTTGGCTACGTGTGAAAGCGTAATGGATTGACAGCTCTTAATATTGCTAGGTTTGGTACAAAAATTTTTATCTGAATGTTGATTTCTTATTTTTCTTGCAATCAAATGGTGAGGTAAGAGTCATTTTCGATTTTTATTATGGGAATGCAAAGCAAAGTATTTTTTACCACAATTTATTGACATTTACAATGCATATATTGTTTTGAACTTCAAACAAACAGTGCTGTTTAGAACATATTTGTTAAACAAAGAAGCAGATATAAATAAAGTATTTGTTACATTTTAAATATATATATAACGCCTTTCTTACCTTGTGCATAGAAATGTTTAATTTAAAGAACGCTAGAAGAACATCTATTGTTCTACTTTAAAATTTTGGAGCAAAATACGTTTTGGTCATGCCTGCGACTCTGTTATTTGTGGGTGATTTGTTAAATCTAAAATAATTACTTTTTAGCTATTGATTTTTGGTTGACACCCATAGGTAAATATAACATTTGGATGTCTGTTATAGAAAATGACGGAAATTTTACTGGATTGCTTTAAATTGTATAAATATTTACCGATTTTCAAAATACAAATATGTTATGCATGAAAACAACTCTTTCTTAAACGGAATTGCACTCACTTGACAAATGAGATATTTTATTTTAAGGTATCTGACTACTTTCTACAACTTGTTGTTAAAAAAATGGAAATATGGGGATTTTTTCTAATGGTTTTTAGATTTATTTAATACATTTTTTAAAAAAATGTTAAAATTAAGCAGAGAAAAAGAAATTATTATTACTGAAATAAGAAAAAAAATTAGTAAAAATTTACAAAAAATTTTATAAATGAGGCCCATTCTGTACAAAAAGTTTATGAACAAGTTTTCAATTTTGATCTGTTGCTTTGCTATTCATGTTTGAAATGACTTTCAAGATAAGAGATATTTTAATTTTCACAAAAATTAGAGCACTTTATCTTAGGTATTATATGAAATTGCTTAAAAAAATGATTATAGCCACATAAAGTGCTGTAAATTTTGAAAAATAACAGTGATTGATAAATCTCAAGGTTAAAACTCTTCAACTATTATACAGAATATACACAAAAAAATCCAGTGAATTATTTAAAAAACTTTGTGAACCATCTCGGTCCTCATTTGAGCATTTTCAATAAAACACATTTCGAGTAAAACGCATTTTAAAGTATGACATTTTGCTTCATGTAATAGCATCTGTTTTTACTAAAACACTTGTAGCTTTTGTTCTAGTGAATGGACAATTGGTATTTTTGTAAAGCTAATAAGATGTCCTCTAAAATAAAATCATAAAAAAAAATTGTCAATTTTTGGCAAAATTCACCATTTTAGGGAAGTCGGATACCTTAAACAATTTAAATTAATCTTCAACTTGTTCACAGTAAAAAAAACCATAATGTCAACCTAAAATGTTTCAGAATTCGAGCTGTTCAATATTTAATCTCTAATTTAAGGTTTCTACCATTTTCCAAAAAAAAAATAAATAAGTAAATCTAATTTCTTAAAATGCAACTTTATCATACACATATACACTGGTGTGCAAAAATTAAGGACGAAGTCGAAAAATTAGCATATCAGCTGAACGAAGAGGCAGAGCGGACAGAAAGACCAATCAGGAAATTAAGTAAGGTGATGTACGGTAGCACATGCGCAGATATGCAGGTAGACGTAATGGGGGAGTGTCTGAGTAGTATAAAGCATGTTGTCGGTGTAAGATCAGTATTTCTGGCAAAGAGATTGCACGCCGTATAGCAGTTAAAATCACACCGAGTTTCTGCTTTAGCGAGAAATGGCGAATAATCAATCTATTAGACGACATCTGGATGCTTTTACCCGAGGTCGAATCATTGGGAAGTTGGAGGAAGGCCGCAGTGTGACAAGTGTGGCTGCAGAGTTCGGAATTGCTCACAGCACCGTTTCACGACTTTGGAGACAATTTCAAACTACAGGAACAGCTATCCGGGGGTTCAGTAGTGGTCGTCCACGAGGAACCACACCCGCAGATGACCGGTACATTGTCTTATAGGCCAGAAGAAACAGGCGGCAGACAGCGGGAAAAATCGCTAGACACACGACACAGGCGACTGGACGAACGATATCGCGTTTTACCGTGGCCAGAAGACTGCACGGTGGTGATCTGTGTGCACGACGTCCTGTACGGTGTGTACCTTTAACGCCTGCCCATCGGAGAAGGCGTTCTCTGTGGTGCCGGGAACACCGGAATTGGAGAGACAATGAATGGGGACGAGTACTCTTTACAGATGAGAGCAGATTCAATTTGAGTAGCGATTCTCATCGCATACTCATCTGGAGAGAACGGGGAAGCCGCAATCATCCCTCGAACATCATTGAAAGGGACAGGTATGGAGGTCGTGGTGTTCTCGTTTGGGGAGGCATCATGCTTGGTAGTCGTACAAACCTTCACATCTTCGACGCAGGTTCAGTCAACGGGACCCGTTATTGTAAGGAGATTCTTCTTCCATATGTGCGTCTTTTTAGAGGCGCTATGGGTCTGCAGTTCCTTTTCATGGACGACAATGCACCATGTCACCGCACAGTAACTGCCGAACAGCTCTTAGAGAGTGAGGCTATTGAACGTATGGATTGGCAGGCACGATTTCCGTATCTCAATCCCATCGAGAATGTATGGGATTTTCTAGGCAGACGCTTGGCAGCTCGTACCTTACCACCAGTAACGATTCGGGAGCTTCGATTGGCGCTGCAAGACGAATGGGCAGCAATGCCTCAACAACTCATTGACACCCTCATTCTCAGCATGGGCAGACGCTGTGAAATCTGCCTAGCAGTCAGGGGAGATCATATCCCCTACTAAAGACCGGATGTTTCTTGCTGGACACCCATCACAGGGAATGTTTTGGCCTTCAGTCGCTTTGTGCCAAGCTACTTTTTCAATATCAAGCTTCTTTTTATCCCTCTGATTTCTCTTTCAGTAAGTGTTGCTTACATTACACATGTCCTTACGTATTGGGGATCTTACGGTATTAAATTTGTTCATTTGGAAAGCTTTCTTACAAAGTTATATTGAAAAATCCTTCTCGTCCTTAATTTTTGCACACCAGTGTATATTCCCATTAATTATAAACACTATTTAATATTGATAACTGTGAATTACTCTATTAGTTTTTCATCTTAGTATAATTAAACTTAATTTCAAATAAGTGTTTTAAATAGACGAGCACTAGCAATTAGCATTAGAAATTAAGAAAACAAATGATGAGTTTTGAAAGGCGTTATCATGATGATTAGGTACATATTAAAGTTTCAATGATCTAATCATGCAATTCATAACCAAATAAAGAAATAAGTGATGTCAAATGAGGTCTTTCATTATCAGATACTCACTTATCTTGAGAAATAATGATTCGTTATTAGCAAAGCAGTTAATATAAAACGTTTTGTTAATATTAGAACAAAATCATGAAATCATGAGTACTTAACCCTTTAATAATACTACTGCTACATATTAAAGCCCTTAGGAATAAAATGAGAGTTGGTATTTTATTTTAATTGATCAAAGGCTGATATGTTAGTTATGTCTCAGTGTAATTGAATGAACTTCTTACACACACACACACACACACACACACACACACACACACACACACACACACACACACA
This sequence comes from Trichonephila clavipes, assembly GCA_019973935.1. Taxonomy (NCBI): domain Eukaryota; kingdom Metazoa; phylum Arthropoda; class Arachnida; order Araneae; family Nephilidae; genus Trichonephila; species Trichonephila clavipes. The sequence goes on from BMAU01017267.1 coordinate 65,043, forward strand.
CACACACACACACACACACACACACACACACACACACACACACACACACACACACACACACACACACACACACACACACACACACACACACACACACACACACACACACACACACACACACACACACACACACACACACACACACACACACACACACACACACACACACACACACACACACACACACACACACACACACACACACACACACACACACACACACACACACACACACACACACACACACACACACACACACACACACACACACACACACACACACACACACACACACACACACACACACACACACACACACACAAACAGACACGTCCGCACGCACACGTCATATTGTCATATAGGAGGATAATGGCATGTGTTGTCATTGGTAACAAACAAACATCTGGGGTGAATCTGTGCCTAAAGACTAAGGCTGTTTTTTCCCTATTAAAATTGCAATTAAACTGTAAATTACTTTTTTGATTCTAATATTTTGTATTTATTCCAATTAAATTAATTTTTTTATTTTGGTACGATTATTTAACAATTAACTCAATAAGGATATCGGTAAAATATGATGTTTATGCTTTAAAAATATTTTGTCGCACAGAAATGCTGCCCGTGGTCTTATGGTACTATAAACTATCCCTGTCATTAAAGATTATTATCTCTCGCATTATATATTCATTTCGAAGTTTCGGCCACATATAAACTAAAATACTATTACATTTATAGATCTTTTCTTTCGTTCTCAAAACCTGTCATCTTAAAAAAAAGAGTCTGGAAGAATGTTTCTTTAAGCTACATTTTTCTGTACATGATTAATATTGACACATCTTTAGGTACAAAATGCTTAACTTGTCAGAAAAATAATTTTGGCGTCCAACTTTCGCTGGTTCGTATGCAAGGTTTCTTCTCCACCTTTAGATGTAATATGATTTGATAAAGACTTTTCAGCTCCAATGGAGACAGAAAGAGGAACCAAGAAATAATAATAAAATAAAAAAAAATGTAAACTCGCTTCGTCTCTATTTTCGAGACTTCACTCAGATAACTCAATTTGAAATGATTTTTCAAGAAAATCTATCATTACTCTCTTTTTTGAAATTTCTTTTTCACCATGTAGTTGTCTTAACATAATTTATATAACCTTGTCTGTTTTGGAAGGCAACATTTATCCACTTTTTTTAAATTTTAAGGTTTTCATTCTTTTTTTTATGGAGCAAATAGCAGTTGTGATCAAAACTTAATTAATGTGTGCTACATTATTTCATTTCTTGATAAAACAATAAAAAACTGTAAAACAATATGTATTTGTGTATAAATTTTCCTCAATCCAAAAATTTTATAAAAAAAGCCTTTTACGAATTCTTGAAGTGTGAATTGAGGAAATTTTGATAAAAAAAAAGGAATTATCTAATTATTAGGAACCTTGTGATGGGACTTAATGGAGTTTTTCAGTTAATCCTCTTGGAGGAATCTTTTGGGGCCATCAATTGAGTTATTTCACAGCCAACTCTCTCAAGAAGAAACCTTGATATGCAGTTTAGTTAGTAGATATATAGAAGAGGTTTAGTAATCGCGAGAAGAAGAAAGAGGAAAGGAAGCTGAGTTTCTGAACACAGTGCCGTTTTGATAAGGATCTGAACTTAGACACGTAATTATAGAGCGGGCATTAGCTATTCAATTAAGGTAAGGAAGTTAGGATTCATAGGATTACTTTACTTAAAGTTAGGTGGCTAGGATTTCAGGCATTTATTCACATAAGATTAAGAGCTGCGATGTATCACTCTTAATCTCCTTCCTAGAGTAAGATTGTCTTTGATTATTATATTTGATAATAATTAATTGTTTTTATTAGGGCTAGCTTGTGTCATCAATCCTTACCTCTTACAAATCTAGGTCGAGTAAATGAAGAAATGGCTTCCCCTAGGGGGAGGTTATCACAGCCTTTTGATTTATAAGCAATGGAATACATCTAATAGTTATGCAAAAATTAATTATTAAATTTATGCAATATATCTTCACACATATATATAGTAATTAAACTATGTAATTATACCTTATTGTTGTTTCAATAAGATTTATTGTAAAACTAATATTGAAAAATTAAAGAATATCTCTCAGAAATAAAACGGTCTGTATATTACTAATTAAAAAGAATTGAGGCTTACATAACCAATTTAATGTAAAAGGAAAATATAATATTCAATAACCTAATTTAATTTGAATCAAACCTTTTTTTATACCTTTTAAAAGTTTTAAAATAAATTTTGGAAAAATACTAGTTCGTGTGTATTTGTTGCTATTAATAAGTTGTTACTTATTTCATATGATCTGGGAGGAGATTAGGCAAAGTTCGCTAGTTAAAAATCGCTAACGGTCGTATTCTCAATCGCGGGTTATCTTCGAGTTATCCCCGAACCGGAGGTAACTCGCAGATTGGCGAAACATCGTTATTCTCAACTACGGATCGCGCCAAATCCACGGATTATTCATCCAAAGATAACCCGCGGATTCTACCCGCCGATTTCGGAGGGTAACTCGCGGATTTGTAAACAAATATGGACGACCGCTTCGATTTTTTTCTGCTTGAGGATTTAGAAACACTGGAAAGTATTGAAAGAAGGCCAGTTTTCGTTCCTTAACATAGGAACCCCGTTAGCAATTCAATACACTTTTTTTTCATGATTCCGCTAAAAATTACGTTTGATGTTATGATTTAATGTTATACAATGAGAATTCACAACTCGTATTATTTTAAAATTTCAATTTATATTTTGATTGTATATAAGTATATATATCCTTATCTATTATTTTATTTAAAATTTTCCAGCAACCCTTTGGTAGGTTAAAATAGAATGTTTATTATGTATATAATCATTAATTTTTAAATAACTTCTAATGTCTAATAATTATTTTTAATTTATGATTTCTATAAAATCTTAGAATGAAAAATCCAGTTTTTTTGTGAAGAATAAATTTGTTAATTGAATCTAAAGTCACATTTATCTAAAACAGAACATATGTTACTGAATCTTCCAATTCCATCTAACAAAAGTAATTATACTATTGGTATTAATCTGATTTTATTTGTCACAAACACTATATATACACACACATTTATCAATGTTTTACAATATAGAACAGGAAACAAGTTGTACGCATACAAAATATTTACAAATTTTCAAAAAAGAATATTTTGGTAGCAGAAAAAATTCAAAACTAACTATTTCTAATGACATTTTTTAACATTTTACTTTACAAAAAAAACCTTATTCAATTAGTTGTTATAGTAACTAATAGTAAGTAAATTAAAATAAAAATAATAAATATAATTTAAAAAAAAAATGAAATTATTCTGAAAACTTGTGAACATATTTTGTACATTTTGAAAATAGGTATAATAAATTTTATTGAAGTTAAAACTCATTATAAAAAATATGGCATCTTCATACTTTTAAAAATCAAGCAAACAATAGAATAAGTTTCAGCTATAAAAATAAATAGTGATAAAATGAAATCTGTTTATTTAAATGACAATAAAGTTCCTTTTCTTCAAAAACTAGTGACTTTTCTACAAGAAAGCATGAGAAATAGAGAAGTCGGATGTTTCTTCAATTAGTTTCTGCTGCAATAAATGATAGAATTTAGAAAAATTACATAAATTGTATTATTTAGTATAATTTAAAATGCATACATTAGTATTGTTAATTTAATATTAAATATGCCACTACAGTTTTTGATACATTAATTTTTTACCACACTGCAATTATTTCACTAAAATAAATCTTACTCATCGAAAAGAAATTTTTAAGCTATTGCCTACTTTTATTTAATAACTTTACTTTTCTGTAAGTCCTTCATTATACATAAATTTTCATACTATAAAGGGGATTATGCACAGTTTATAATTTAATGAGACATCACAGTACATTTTCAATTTTGATTCATTGTACACATTATATATAAATAAGGATAATTACTTTAATACATAAATCCATGATTTTGCTAATTAATTCCTTTTAATCATTTTAATTAGGTGTAATAATTTACATCTTCTTCTCTTATGTATGCGCAAAAGATGTGCATGTCATCTTTATTCTTTTTATGAACAATTCACATACATTTTACACAACCTGAGTTATTTTTTTACATAATTCTAATCAAATATCTGTGAGCACAATAGACTAGGGGTCGTGGTCACAAATTCATAGCCATCGAGTTTGGTGCCTCTGAAAACCTGAAATCTGTCATCGTTAAAAGTCCTCAGGTTGATGTACTGTGGCAATTTAGAATGAGTTACTAATTCAGGTGTGTTGTCCTTGATATTTGACAGATGTTCAAATGATGAAGTTCAATGCAAATAGACCTCACATTGTGAAGGTCTCCTAGGACCTCACTTTGAGAACGAGAATAAATAGGAGTCATGTAAGAACCAGTAGCCATTTTTATAAACAACTTTCTTTATTTGGTTATCTTATCCAAATAGAATCAAAGACTTATTAACAAATTTGTCTACTAATATTATGAGGTTTTAAAGGTAATATCCTTTAAGTTAACTTAATTAATTAATGATCCAATTAATTAATTTATTAAATAACGATCACGCAGAAATTACCACGATAAGAGATCCCAGAATTATATTTAATAATGTTCTTATTGAACATTTAACTTTAATCTCACTCCTAAAACTTTAATGAGACTTTAAACACAAAACAATATTTACCACTCGGAATCTCAATTCTTGAGATTAAATATCTCTAACAAAAAATCTTCAATTTAAATCCACGATATCTTTCTGCTTCAGTCTCTATCTCCGACTGCTCCAACTTTACTATTTCGTTTGACTTAAATACTTAATCTAATCTGCATAACAAGGAATCCTGTCCGCTTTTTGGAGTTGATTGGAAATAGGTAGGGAATTAAATTTCCCTAAAAAGGTCGACTCAGAAGGTTAGTGATAAAGTTCCGTATAGATTCGTCACAACATTGCTTTAAGATGCAACATTAATTATAAATCAAATTAAACCAACTGAATTTTTACTCTTTTTACGACCATGATATTTGCAATCCTGGATGACAGAAATATTAACTTTTACATTTTAAATGTGTATTTTGAAAAGAAATTTTGTTCAATTATTGATTCTTTTACTCAACATTTCATAATGTGAATTATATTAGAGTTCATTTATGTAATAAAACACAAATCACTATCAGAAAAATCTATTCAGAATAATACGGAAAATTTAAATTAAAAGCTAAATAAAGACAAAAAAAATCCATGTACACTTACCCTGAGTCTCTGATGAAACAGCAATATCATAATCGTAGCTGCAATCGTATCTATACAGCAATGGTTTTAGTGAGGGCACCCATAGCGGCCAGCAATTCATCTAACGATGTGGTCAGTAATTTTTTTGGTTCCTCCACCAGTTTTGAAAGTTTAAACATTTTAAAGCTTCTTCGTTTTTGCGATTTTTTATTTTGCAGCTCTTGTCGACTTCGTTTGGAAAGGCTGCCTGGATTGAAAGCAGTAGTCAAGCTATCCCGTGCTTTTTCTTTTTTCTTATTGTAAACTGTGCTGGTTATCTTGCAATGAATAGCATCTCCTTGTATTTTTCAATAAGATTCCACTAGAGAAAATTTACTTTTATTTGACGTACTAGCCATGAAAAGAAAAAAATAGCTGTGAATCGAATGTCTTGCACCAAGATACATGTAAACATTATACCACGTGATTATCAGTGTCCAATCACAACGAGTTTAACATCTCGCAATCGTTTAACTCTCGGATCCAGTAATCGTCATTTCGAGAATAAGATAAGAGAATTATGCGGGAGTTATCGTCAAGAGGGGGTTACCCAATCCGCGAGTTTTCTTTTCAATAACTCGCGATTGAGAATACCACCGTAAGAAATATAAACGAGAGGAGTTGTAGCTCTTAAGTTTTCCCTGCCGAGACTTGTTTTGAATTACAATTGACACATTTTGAGAGTTTTCCACCCATCCTCAAAAGTAAGTCAAAGTATCCTGTAATAAGTCTACAAGAGTTGCGTAGACACCTCTTTATCCCTTGATAGTCAGGATAAAATTCGAAGTTTTCCTTTTGTACTTCAAATAAGTAGGATTCTTCCATGACTCTTGACTTGAGATATTTATTTTTGAATAATGTTCTAGGAAGATCAAATAAGTGTCGTACACACAAGATGGGGGTTAAAGATTCAATACTCCCCCTCCCCATAGATCTAAAAATTTTTAATTTTTACTACAGAAACTACCTCTCAACGCTTTTGTCTATTTATTTTTTAGAATGTAATTCCTCATAAGAGCTGCGTCAGAGTAGAATTTGATCGAGACAAATGAGGAATTCTCCTTGAGCAGAATATCAGAAATTTCCTTACGACAGAATCCTATATAAGACATATTGCAAGTAAATCCTTCCCCTCATAGACCAACATATTTTTTATTTTTACCATAGTGCTTTTGTCTAAATGTTTTTATAATATAATCCTCCCCGTGAAGAGATATCTGCATATCACCATACACACACACAAGTCCTACATAAGACAAGATGTTTTGTAACTAAATTTAGCGTTGTTGAGAGATGTGTTTAACCTTCTGACAGGAACATCAATTTTTTTGTCGCTCTTAGAAACTTCCGTCTGACAGACTGGTACGCAATTTTTTTTTTAACTTTATTACCTAACGGACTGTTTTAAACGTCCTTATCACTCATGAAATTGAAAATAATTTTTAATATTTAAGTTTTTATGAGGTACACTGTATTAATATATTTTATCACAAGAATTATGATTAGCATTTTTATAAAAACCAATTAGAAATTATTTATATTCATGTAAAAATAGTTAAAAATAATAATACAAAAAAACGAAAAACTATAAGAAAATCCATCTGATAGAACGGAGATAGATAAGAAAAATCGCACATATCGTGAGTTGAAAAGAATCGCCAAGTACCACATCGTGATCCTTTCACTGGGTAGAATCCAACTGAGGATGTCAAGGCAGCCCACCCCAAAAATCACACTATAGCATTATCTAGAGCCATCAAAGCAAATAATCCACGTCTGAGAGACGGATGCTCTGGTCAGAGGGTTAAAGTTTTCTAGAATCGAATCATTAATATTTCATTTGAGTAAGTTACAGAAGAAACTGCATACTTTATCAAAAAATGTCTAAAGCATTAAAAGATTAAGCATTCTTCGACCCAGCAAAAAAAGACACCCTGTGTACAATAACGATAAGCAAAATAAAATGCGTAAAATGCTACATAGATTGTATACACTGTCCCAAAGGAATAATGTTAAAAACATAAGCAAATGAAGAAGGCGTGCTATTTCATTTGGATGTAAATTAGTATTATCCGAGGTTCTTAGTTCCTCAAATTTAGATTGCATCATGGACTGAGAGACAAGAAATTAACTCAAATATACAAACTCCGATTTAAATTAAGAATTAAATTTATTTTATAGGTAGGGTTAAAATTTAAACATTCTAATTACATAAAGAATTAATTAAATAAAATACTCTTAGCTTTATATCAGTGATCTGAAACGGGAGAGGCTCGACATTTCTACGGGGTCCACAGTCAAATTTGTTAATAGTCAAATTTTGTAACATCTTCAATTCAAAGGGGTCTGTGAAAATTGTCGCGCACCACTTCTTAAAGCTGGCCTGATCACCTTAATAACCCTGCTCTGCACTCATTGTTAGCACCTCTGATTGGCTGAACCCTAGAGCGTAAAGTTACAATTTTAAGTAAATTTATGAGTCCGACGACCTGGGGGGGGGTGTAGCAATGCACCTAATTCGAAAAATGTAATAACATCCTGCCCAAAATAGAGAATATAGAAATTACGAAAATGATGGAGGTCTTCAGCCAGCCAGCCTTTTATCAATAGTCAGCCTTATTCATCAGTGATAGGGCGTGGGATTCGCATTCGAAAAGGACGAAATAGAAAAACTGTTGTAAACGATAGGTAATTTTATATTGCACTTTTTAAAGTATTATTAAATGTGTTAGGTTCTAATATATTCATTTTCCCAGTTTCATGATGTCGTGACATATCATTTGAATATTTTAATGATACAACGAATGTAATACAGAAATTTGCATGGAAAACTAATGAATTCAAGCTAAGGTATCCGAACACGTTCAGAGTACTTTTTGACAAAATAACATATTTAAACATATAAAAGCTTTTTTAGGATTCAATACCAATAAATACTAATATTTAATCAACAATATTTAAAATAAATTGCCGGAATGTCTTAAAAATCACAATTATATGTGAAATTTTAGCAATATTTTTGTATAACTTCAAAGCAATTAGAAAAAAAAGTAATAGACTTATATTAGTAAAATAATTACCAAAAGAATCCAGAGGCATTTATCTAGATAATGTACTAAAATTTTGATGTTTTATTAAAATTTGAAACTTTTAGAGATGATTGAGTAAACGTTATAAAAAAAATAACGCTTTTATGAGACCATTATTAAAATAACATGCCCTAACTCAAATAATATTCATACTATAAGAAATATTTTAGTACATTCTCTAGAAAATAGCATAAATATCAGGTGCAAAAAGTTTTATAGAAATACATTTGTAATAATTTGTGTGATCAGACTCGCCATGATAGATTTCGAACTATTTAAATGCCCACTTCTGGTAGATCAAAGACCCAGATTTTCTAACTTAATAAAATTGATTGTAACTTGGTCTCTAAGAAGCATAGAATCAAAACAAAGTATGTTTTGTAAAGCCAAAATATAGATGTATTAAATAAAATAGAAAACAAAAATATCGGTCTTGTCCCAACTTGGTCATTTTCAACACATGTTCGGATACCTTAAACCTTTGTAAAAATTTTCTAAATAACATATGGAAAAATTAAAGTTTGATAAATGATGCCAGAAAAAATTATCGTGATACATTTAATGTCAACACAAATAGTTGACTTTTATACATTGTACGTTTATTTTATTGCAACTTATTTTATGATTTTAAAAATGAATACAACTTATGTAGAGTTTTCTTCAGTGGCGTAACGTACAACCCCGCATAGCGGGGGGCCCAGGGTTCTAAGGGGCCCAAAGCCTGACTGACGCAAGTGCGCTACCCTTTGTAAAATTCAACGTGGGGGCCCAAAACCTGACTTTGCAGGGAGGCCCAAATGTTTTTCGTTACGCCACTGGTTTTCTCGTGAGTTCTTTTGTTGATAACCAATTATTTTTCGTTTTTATTTAATAGTACTGTATTTATCTGTTCAATTTATTTAAAAACTCGAGATTTGTTCTAAGTAAAGAATTTATAATAAACAAAACCTATGAGAAAAACTGTAGATCATAAACCTATTCTTTGTAAAAAAAAAGGCATTCCATATTATATTTTTGTTAGCTCCAACAATGCTATGTCTTAAAATGTGTGTTAGATCTTACATCTTGTGTTATACGTGTGTTTTGTCACATCTCACATTTTTAAGAATAGGGAGAAAATTTTGTGGACGCCATAAAATACTTTACTTGTCCTAAGAAAAAGCCATTGGTGAACTATTCCACCATTAATTTTCTTTTGGGTGTGATGAAAAAAGCATCAGTATTTCCCTAGAACCAAAGAAGGGAAAGGACAGTAAATTATAGATTAAAAATGAATGCATGAAGTGATTTCAGTACATAGAAAGTAATGTTAAATTTCTTTCGTAAAATGAATTAAAGTGATTTTTCTAATGGTTTTAAAATTAGGTTTCAAAATATAGAACACTGAAGCAATAATTTATTTTAAATAAGGGGAATGCATTTTGTTTTCCTATTCTTTTTAGTCATTGATAATTTATTAATTCCTGAAAAACTTCGAGTTTAAGTTTTTTAATTGACGTGTTCACTCAATGCACATGTTTAGATTAAGATTTGGTGCTGCGACTACGTTCGGAAACGGGATTTTGAAGCACCATTTGAATAAATACTTTTTTGATATTTAATGTCAGTTGGAGTAGAATATACATATAAAATGGTTTTAATGTATATACATATAAATGGTATTACAATGAAATATTAAATTTGAATGCAATTTTGGTAAAAGTGAAAAGAGAATAACACATTTTCAAAGCATTCCCTTTTTACGAAAAATGCTTCTATAATAATATTTTGTCTATATATAGATATGACTATTATACAGTGGCCGAACTTGGATTTTTGGAAAATTCACGATGTGTTTCAGAGTTATAATCAATTGAAATGACAATGTGCGTTTTTTGTTAAAATATATCTATATTATGATATAATAAAATACGAATAAATTCACTTCCAAATTAAATATTTCTAATATCTTACATAACCCCGGGCTGGGAAAGGTTGACTCAGTCTTTCATTCATTCAATGGGTCGATAAAATGAGTACCAAGCTTTCTTGGGAACTTAACACTGGGGGTTTTCGCGTGAAACTGACCACCTGACCAAAGCATCTGCTCATGCACCTCAGGGCTCAAGGTCACTTATACTGAGTTGGGCACAGTAGACCTTGTCATTCCACTGAGTTAAGTTAATATCTTATATAAAGACACAAAATATTATTATTATTAAAGCATTTTTCTTAAGTGGAGAATGTTTTGAAGATGTCATTCTTAATTTTTTGGCAAAGAATTACCTTTATAAAATATTTTCTTGTACTAATACTCTTAAAACATTTTTACATGTATATTCCTATCTATATTACAATAAACATAAAAAATCCTATATACTTATACGTTTTTTCAAAATTATGGTTCTGAACATATATATAATATATATATATAGTCGGATATATACCTTAATAAATTTTTCTTCTTCTATTGACACAACAACCATGGTTAGGACAAGGTCTTCCCAAGAACCCCCAAAGGGTAGGTCCAACTCAATTTGGTCCTACTCCTAGTTATAGTTCCAATAGGTTAATAATTGAAAAATCTGAACGTCAAGGTTAAGAGGTCCATACGGCAGATGTGGCCCGCAAACTTTAAACGGCAAATCTTGATGCATTTAACGACATTAATTCCTTAAATAGATTGTATAATTCAAAAATATGTCGTTGTATCCACAGTCCATTCTCATTCACAACACCAAACATGTATCTAAGAACTTTTCGCTCAAAGATGACTAGCTGTTCAGTTTATGATTTAGTTAAAGTCCAGGTTTCAGATCCATAGGTAAGTAGAGTCTGATGATTGTTTTATAAATAATAATTTTTGTATGTTTTTTAATTAATTTTGACTTAAAAAAAGCGTTCAGACCATGAAGACAGTGATTAGGCCTTAATAAATAAAGTTGCGAAATAACTTAAAGAACTTTTTGAGGTTTTATTTTCGCACGAATAAAGAGTTATTTCAAAAATTCCTTTTTTGCATGATTCCTACTCATTTTTGCATAATAAATTTTAAGTTAAAATGAAGAAAAAAGATGAATTGAAGAAAGTTTTGAGATTTTAGTAGAATCTCTCTCTCTCTCTCGCACATAATCGTTTCATTAAGGAAAATCTTAAATTTGCCGTATTACTTCACCAATTGCTCAAGTGTAGAAAACCTATTTACCAGCAGTTTGACTTCTCGGTTTCTATAATAATCTAACAATAAGCTTTTCAAATGAAAGTACATGAACTTCTTCTGGGATCACATAACGTGTTTGGTGTACAAGACACACTATTCCGTCACTTGAAGATCTAATCAATCGATTATCTGTATCTACCGAGAGGATACATGATATATCAGGAATCTCTCTGAACGTAAGGAATTCTATGCAGAGCCACTGTCATGTCTTTCAGGCAATTTCTGAACTTAGTTTCGAGCACATGTTTTAGTACAACCTTTCAACAAACGTTTTCTGTCCCATTTATAAGCTGCTGTTTCTTTGAACCATAGCTCGAAACTACGGCAATTGCTACCATGCATTCTTATGTGATTCTGAGTTGTCTCTGCCCTCCCCCATACACCCGGGGTAAGCATTACGTCGATCGCAATCGACCAGTGGACCGCCGAGACATTTTGGAGTGACCATCTGAAGATTTTAGCAGTTAGTAATTATGAACGAAAATATTCAAGATTGCCTGAAGTATGCAGAGTGTATAAGTCTTCAACTGACTATAACAACAAAATCTAACTTTATATAAAAATATTTAGATACAAGCTAAGATAAACTTTGTGACGTCTTACGAGTCTTTTCTTTAACAAGTCATTTGGGTTCTTTGGGCCAGAATTGGCGACAACACTTTTCCAACCAAATCCAAGAAATGAGATGTGAATAAGAGATGCAAATAAACGGACTTTAAATATCGGATCTTAGAGTAAGCGGGATGGCAATGTAAAGGAATGTTAGACAATTGATGTGCTTTGTGGCAGTTGATGATTATTACAGTTCATGCTTCAAGTTTGAATGAGTTCTGCGTGACGTGGATTCCTGTTATTAGTAAAGTTGCGTCCCATCGCATATAAAGACAAAAGTGGTCACTTCTACAAGTTGTAATAAGGTAGGATTGATTATTTAACATTAGAATCGAAGATTAGGTGGTTCGCTTATTGATATTGGTCTGAATTGGATTAGATATATATATATATTGTATGTTGTGTATTGAGTTATCGTAGATTCTCTCATATTAAATATTATAATTAAATTTGTTAAAGGTTTAAGTTGAATATCTTAATAAAGTCATATTAAGATAATGTTTGATCCTAGTTCTTTCGCTGATCCTACACCTCTAACTCACGCTGATACTTTGAGAGATGTACTTCCAAGGGGAGGAACATCGAGAGATGTATTTCCAAGGGGAGGAACATCGAGAGATGTATTTCCAAGGGGAGGAACATCACAACTTTAGATCACAAAATGACTTTTTTCTTATATATTTTGAATTGCTTGATAGTAAATGTATCATTTGATATTATTATAATTGTAGATATTATTATTATGTTTGTAGTTTGCGTTTTGCTTTAAACGCAGTTTTAAAAGTGTTAGTTGTTTTTTAGTTCTGGAAGTGCATATTCCGTATTTATTATTAATTAACAATAAATATTGTAGACCTTTTCCTACCTCACCACACCTACGACACTGGGCATTGGTTCACACAAGAATTTTTCAAGGGCCAGGCGTGGTCGAGGTCGTACCATTCTGGTGTCATACCACAATACGCAGCCAAGCATACTTTTTTTTAATTCTGTAGATTGTTGGGTTAAAAAAACAGTAAAAGAATAAATTATTAAATAAATACTCAGCATTAAATAATAATAAAAATTATTAATAATAATTACTTAAGGTATCCGACTACCCTAAAACCATGATTTTTTTCAAAAATTGGCACATTTTTTTTTTACTTTATGTTATAGACCCTTTTATTAACTTAATAACAATACCAAGTACTTCCTTTTCCCTCCACTAGAACAAAAACTACAAGCGTTTTAGTAAAAGCAAATGCCATAACTTTACACAAGATGTCAAACTTTAAAATGCGTTTTACTCGAAATGTGTTTTTTCCGAAAAACTCAAACGGGGACCACGATTGCTCAAAAAGTTTTGAAAATAATTAGCTGAAATTTTTTGCTTATGTTTTGCATAACAGTAGAAGTGTTTTGATCTTCAGATTTATCAATAACTGTTTTATTTAAAAAAAAAAAAAAATTGCAGTTCTTTATGTTAATAAAGTCAATGTTTTTTTAAGCAATTTCGTATAATGACTTAGATAAAGTGCTCTAGTTTTTGTAAAAATTAAAATATCTCTTATCATGAAGATCACTTCAAATAGGAATAACAACGTAACACATCAAAATTGAAAAATTGAGAATTTGTTCATAAAATCTTTGTAGAGAGCGGGCCCCGTTTATGTAATTTTTTGTACATTTTTACTAGTTTTTTCCCATTTTAATAATAATAAATTTTTTTCTTTTACCAATTTTAGGATTTTTTTCTTAAAATATACTAAATAAATATAAAAATCTCAAAAAGATCTCCATATCTCCTTTTTTTCAAAAAAAAGTTGTCGCAAGTAGTCGGATACCTTAATTAGCTTATCGTTCTGTATACATTGAATTAAAATCAATCCTTAAAAAAATCAAGGCCTGTGGGGAGTATGGTCTGGACCAGTGCCCCTCTCCTTGTGTGCGTCAATGATATTGGGTGGACCGCAGCAGATTAAAAAAATGAGAAGTAGACCGCGCCCTGAAAATGTGCACCCTTGCCCTACACATCCTGAAAGATTGTCAGTCTGGTAGTGAATCCCCCTGCATTCCTTTTCATCACTTTTAACCACTTTTATTGAAGTAGAATTTGTTCAGAGTGGATCAAATTTAATGCAGGCAATATGCTTTAAGTTATGATAAAGTATGTAATATGTTCATAAGTCGTGAGTGTCTGTGAAATGTAAATAAAAGTTTGTTATCCTGATAAATATGTTTCATTATTTTTATATATATTTCAAGATTGAAACAAATTTAATATTTTTAAAGGAGATTATTTTCTTTTAAACGCAAATTCCATTAGCGCATAATATTAACGTATTCATCTAACACGATAAAGCAGGGATACGGTAAATTGTATCCTAACTTTTGAAATATTATACAGTCATCATTAAACGACTTGAACTTAGACATCATCTTTTCAAAGTAATATACTAAACATAATGAAAACATATTTTCTCGTCTTCGTTGCAAATTTTTAATATCACTCCCCAAAAAGTTGGCTTCAGCAAAATCTATTAAAATAAGTTTTATGTATATTTCTGTTGTTCTTCTCTTTACTATTGAACACCACATGGCATTTTTCATAAAATACCTCCATCGTATGTAAATATGAATTCTACTTTTTCTCAAAAAAGTAAGATATTCACTATACATCACACAAAAAATGTTTCATCATAGCTAATCAGAAGCTACAATGAGCTGTTCTGAAGATGCACACTTTTGAAGGTATCCGACATTCGGATGTTGTCAGTAGAAATCTTTTTCCTTTCAAAAAAGCAATTTGAATTTTTTACAAGACCCATTATTTCTTTGTGGATGTTTCTCCCACGTTTGGCTTCAGACAAATTTGTCACGTGGCATGACATTTTTGTGTTAAACCGCCAAAAATACAGTCCTTTCGCACTCATTACTTCACATTCTTTGAATTTTGTTACTGTTTATTGGTTATGAATAAAACATTTTTCTTTGTTTTCACGTACATAGTTTTGTGTGCAAATTCTCTTTCTGAAAAAAACTACACTAAATATATTTAACTGTCTATTTATGCTTTCACATAAGATGTTTTCTTTGATAAAAATCAAGTGTAACATTTATTCTCTCATGTCATTTTACCTGCCTTATTTCTTCACTAGCTTCCTTTTTTATTCTTGATATTATTTAAGTATAATTGCGATTTACTGTAGAGTCCACAAAACTCGATCTAATATGGATCGTTTTGTAAAAATGCTTGGTTATGGGAATAAAAAAATGGGATTTTAATGGGATTAAAAGAGAATAAGTACGAATCTTATCTCAAAAAATATTGTCCTGGGGTTTTATGTTTTGCTTTCTTGAAAATACAAAGTAAAATAAAATACCTAAATATAATTAAATAACGGTTAAGTACACATACTTTATGAAGGCATAGGGCATGTACTCATGAAAATGAAAATAAATGGATACATAGTATACAGTAATTTACCTTATGAGACACACCTCAGAAAAATACTTTATGAAGGCATAAAAGATGTCTATAATGAAAACTTTGACTAACAACTGACTTTGCAAAAAATGGCTACTTTTATAGAATGCTCTATTGTACGCATAATGATCGACTGTCTTTCGTAAGGCACTCTGTGTTTTGCTGTTTCATCAAGAAGACGACAAAGGAACAGTATGTCCAACCTTGTTCCAAATTAAAGAGGGTTGTTTCAACAGTCTTTAGTCCTTCACTATGCGATATTTTAAGAATTTGTGCACTGTCCTCAACGTTAACGACTTCGTCATTTTCTGGCATTTTTTTATTGACTGTAACAGCAGCAATAACTTTTGCATCGGGCATGCCTTACTCGGTATCATTCTGGAAATGCTGTGTTCGACGTCTCCACATCCAGGAACCTTTTCAGGCGGTTAAGTTAACATTTTCTGCATCATCATGTTTAACCCACTTTCCTCGCGGTCAAGGAGATTTCGCCAAGAACGAACTAATGATAATGACTAATTCGTTGCAGACGTACGTAACCCAGCGAACAACATCCAACAAAGAAAAGGGATTTTTCTTGCAGTTTTCCATTTTCCTATTTATTTATGGTGTTGGACTATTTTTTTTGTTTGTTTTACTAATAATTCATTAATTAAATTTAGGTATTCCAATAAAATAGTATAGTAAAAAGAAATCACATTCTCAGAAATTAGGGCACCCCGGGTGGGATTCAAACCCTCGACCTTTGTATGAGAAGTCCAACGCGCTATCCATTGCGCTACAGGGACACAACGACCAATTTTTCCTTTTATGCATGATATTGGACTATTATTTTTGTTTTTTACTATTTATTCATTATATACAATTAATGAATTATTATGTGAAAAAACTGTATTTACACCAAGAGTCATCCGCTACAACTAAAAAAAATCTGTTTGAACTTGAGTGGATGAATAAAAAGTGTTTTATTAACGATTGAAAATTTGAACAATATATATATATATATATATATATATATATATATATATATATATATATATATATATATATATATATATATATATATATATATATATATATAGGGAGAGTTTGAACTTAATTGTAGAAATTGAATAAAAAGCACATTATAATTCTTAAGTATTTAACTAAGGGGTCACATACCTTTTAAAAAGTTGAAAATGGTTAAAAATAGTGAGCTCTTTAAAGCTCTATAATTTTTTTATTATTGTTTCCTGGAATGTAAATTTTGGAGGAATAAACAAATAGATATTACTTTACTTAAAACATAACCAACAAACACACTGCTAATTAGGATAAATTTTTAATTAGATAATTACAAAAAGAAATTTTTGTTTTCTTTTCGCAAGTGATATGCATTACGCGCAGCTTTTTAAAATGTTACCAATATTTTTTGATGAAATTTTTGCTCAGTGTTGGAAATTATGTTATCTTTAAAATGACGAAGCATGAAACACTGATTTAAAATTTTTAGTAAACTATAACAATTTAAAATTTAACTATAAAATTTTTAAAAAATTTTTGCTATTTTATATTTGTAATTTTAAATTTTTCATTAAAAATTCAAACTGGTTCGTTATTTTAAGTACAGATATGATCAGAATCTACAGTAAAAATTTTATCATTTTCCATGGCAGGGTTTTGAAAATATCATGCGCGTAATGAGTAAAAATGACGTTCTGAGAAAATTGACATCAAACGTAAAATTTACCACAGTTTTATATATATATTATTCTGGTTACTCAAACAATAACTAAATTTATATTAAAACTAATGTGAAGTTTTTTTAGTCAATAAATTTCAATTTATTAAAATTATTATAACTAAAAACATATATTATACCAATGCAGTACAAGCATCGAAACGATATCAAAAGCTACAAAATAATCAAAATGCAACAAAGTGATTCATTTCTCCAAAATAAAGTTAAAAATTTATAAATATTACTTAAAAACGATCAATACCTTAATTAACAACTACTTATTATAAATATTAAACAATTCGTGATATGAATGCAGTGTATTACTATGATTCTAAAATGCTAAAATTCGCCACATGCATATGATGTTCCCTCTTTTTCAGTTAATTTCTTACAAGTAGTTTTAAATTGCATTCTTTTAGCCTGTCGTACTTCTTTTGTGCGGAGATTAAAATGTACTTCTGCAGTCTGAATTATTTTTATATCTACAAGTGTAACAAATTTATGTGCAAATTGACAAACAGTCAGACCAAGCGATTGCATAATTTTTAAATTTTAATCATTTTTAATGATTGCCATCATTAAAAATGACAATTGCCTTATTTGTAGATATATCAACAATCTTTCTACCACAACCTAAAGTTTTTGGGCATAATTTCCATATTAATGAGTTAATGGATTCATTATTATTTTGGGTTTTACCCCCTAGACATTTTTGTAGAAGTTTAGGTTGTGATAGATCATTAAACACAGGTTTTATGGCATCCATTACTGCCACTGGCAATTTGTTACTGTGTCTAAAAGTTTCCACACTGCCCTCTACTACTTGATTTTGATATTTACACCAAGAATTAGGACCTACGGGACAAAAACTGTGCAATAGTTCTTCGTCGCTTGAACGTATATGGAAATATACAGCCCAAACAGCTTTTCGCATATCTGACAGGCATGTTTTATTTTGTCGGATTGCATTTCCATAGTACGTTGTAATTAAGTCGATCATTCTGTCGGTCAACCTTCCCTTTCCCCCAATCGACTTCCCATAACTGAGTTTGGAGCTCATTTGTTTTAATTTTCGTAAACGAGTTCCCATTCTTTTTTTTTTTTGAACATGTCCAACACATTCAATTTTTGAAACTGTGATATCTTCTCTATACGGATTGGATGCAGTAATAGATGAGAATGTTTTGGAATCGCCATCCCCGATGTAAGATGTATATCTCACAGAACGATGACTTAATGAACGCTGAAATATACGAACCATTCCCACAGTCTCCATCATGCCAGCTGAACCATTGTGGTTCTTCAAACATTCTTTAACATGAAGAATTTTCCACTTTTTGTAAGCAGGTGACCCCTTTCTTCGTTTCCAAGAATCACATCCTTTACAGAAAGAAGACATCACTTCCGCATCAATACACTTTCCTGTTTTGTCTCCTATAACAGCACACACACCAACACGAGAAGAATAGCCACGGGTTTTCCATGTTCCATCTCCACTAATTATTATATCGGAAGAATTTGTCAAAGTTACCTCTTCCAAAGCTGCACTTTCCATTGAAGCTTCTGCGACTTCTTTACTACACAATTGTAGTTTGCTTATATATAATGTTATTATAGGATTTTTCAGCAACTGGAGGAGGAAAGTCCATGACACCACAGAAAGTTGTCATTGCTGCATGACCCTGTCCAATTGTCCTCATTGCGTATACAAAACGTCTGTTTATTTCTGGAATATTTTTTCTTTTACCCAGCATTTTTGAATTTCTAAGCGAACACAAGTCTTTACAGTTCTTGCATTCAATCGAAAAAACACTAGACAAACGTCTAACACAATTTTCTGAAAGTTTAATATCACCACCACATTTTTTGCAAGAAGCAAAGTTTTGAATGTTTGTAAACATGATAGTTTTATCAAATACTCTATAGCCATCAAAACAGTCATCATGTTCAATAAAAGATGAATCTACATCTTGCAGCCGAATCTTTTTTCCAGATGCACTGTTGTTTAGTGATTCATCCACACTGTGTACAGCTTTGCATCTCGTATGCATATTACCAGTAAACTTCCTTTTCTTAGGACGTTTACCAGATGGTTTTTTAGCAGATTCAGTCGAATTCATCCTTCAAAAGTTTATAAAAAAATAATACTTTTCCTAAAACTTATCTTAGAATAAGATACGGTATGAAAATCAAAAACGAGCGAGTATAAATTCAAGATTCACTTTATCAAAACAAAATAGAAGTAGAAGTTTATAAAGTTAGTAGAAGTGGTAGTTAATATTCAGAACAACAATAATAATATTTGAGGCTTAGGTTCAAGCATTTGATAATAATTAGAATGAAAATATTAGAAACAGAGAAACGCAGCTGCCACCAGCGACATGACAGCTGTCACCCTGGAGCCAAAATGTAAACAATATGTAAATCGCCTTTTCTACTCTTTTTATTTTCTTAATAACGTCCGTTCTATTGGGAATATCTGCATGCGGTTTCTTTTAGAACACTTAGAAAGGTTTACTCTATAAAATAAAATAATAATAAAAAAATCGATTTTCAGGAAATTTTAAAAGGTATATGACCCCTTAACTCAAGGGCGCAACAGCCCATGAGAGCCAAGGCCTATTGTGCCCATATCACTATACGTGGCCTTGGGCCCTGAGGTGCACGAGAAGATGTTCCGATCCGGTGTCAGTCTGACGCTTGATTTAAAGAAGTCAGTCCGATTTAAAGAACCCCTATTCATCGAATTTCACGATTTAATGAATTTTTATTCCCTCCCGATTGAAATGAAGACAAAAATTCTCTATTTAACGAATGTAAACACCGAATTAACCAATTAATTCCAAAGTCAAAGAAGTGTACTTTATCAGTTTGAAATAGAAAAAAATTGGATTTCTTTTAAAATGACCTTCTTTTATTTTCCTGCAATAGAGGTTCCCAAATATGAGAGCCATTTCCTGGTGGCACCATCTAGTGGTTGCCCTTGCTACCGAGCTCTGATGCTTGAATTAATTTTAATTCATGATCTTGTCAGAGCTAAATATTGCCATTAAGTAAAGACGAGGGAAGCCACTTACATAAATAATTGCGTAAAGATTAAATCTGCTAGAGAAGAACGGACATAAGAGGGAATTCTAGATAAGTGGAAGAGAGGGAATCCCCCCTCAGAATACAAAAGACACCGGTGAAGTGATTGACGTTTCTGGATTCTAATAGGCACCACGATGATCCGAACGCTGTTAAAGGGGGAGAAGATCTTGGCCGTTACTCCGACCAGCACCGTTCTTTATATAATTAATCCCTAAATGCCGATTAAAAAATACGCGATTCGCTACCCATTGCCACCATTTAACATGTAGGCGAGCGTATGTAGTGCATGGAGGGGGTCGAAAAGGAATAAATAAGCACTCAGAAATAAGGGAAAAAAATCCTTCGTAAACACTCTGAAGGTCATTTTATTGCATTCCAAAGCCTTAGGAAAAAAATTTATGGATAGCAGTGCACAGAAAAGATCGTACTTCAGAAAGACATGTATATACGTTCGGGAGAATTAATGCTTTGGCTGAGTGAAACGTTTATATACGCCGGTGGCACTTAAGAGGTTAAAGTCGTATTGTAGATTTAGCGTCGAAGTACAGTATTATTGAATTCACTGCTCCTTGTATTTTTTCTGTGTATTTTTACCATGTTTTTATAATTTTAACAAACGTGTGGCGCAGTTTAGCCAATTTTGGCTCTTGCGCCATAAAACCCCAAATTCACTCACTCACTCATTGAATTCACTGCATTGTTATTGTATGGACGGGGGTTCGCAAAGAAAATCATGATTGAATATTGCGTCGCAAATATTGAAAGTTTGAGAAATACCGGATTATAGACAACATCCAGATGATATATTTAATACAATTGATAAGGACGATAAAGATACCCGGCCGGTGTATATATTTATTTTTGTCTCAAATAATACAGTTTAATAAAAAATTCTCCTTGAAAAAGAAAGAAAACCTAGTGTTTTTTTAAGTTCTTTGGGACTTTCTTAAGATATCTTATTCAAATAGTAAGTGACACATGGGACAAGCACTTGACTCCTTTTGCTGTGTCAGGATATTTATATCTCACAAGACATACTGTTTCAGAAAACAAAATTGATGAAAATATTTACATTTTTATTTTTCTTTCTAAAGATATCTATTCCAAAGCATTTGTATTTTCTTTTTAGAGAAAAATAAGAATACCCCCCACGAAATGAGATTTCTAACAAATATCCACTTCTTTTTGTGAGAAATAAAAAGAATCGTATTATGTTACTTTGATTATAGAATCGATTGCGAAATCTCATTTTCGAGAGCTCGTATTTCTGTTACTTTTTCATTCATTATTACTTCATTTTTATTTTTAAAGTTTGTACTCTACTGAAAATGTCGATTTGTATTAAGAAAAGTATAAGGTTTCAAATCATTTTACTAGTTCACTTTCTTTTTAGATTTGGTCGCATAACCGGCAGATTTATATCAAATAAATATACATAAACAAAAATAAGTACATTTCTTCCTTAAAATGACGTCGAAATTTAAGTTACATATTATGTGAGTGAGTGTTTTGTTAATGTCTCTCTCTACAGCAACACGAAATCTACTGGTAACGAATCTCATAATTTCAATAATCAAAAAAGATCGATAAGGTTGACACCTGACATATGGCACCCCCTGTCCAAACTACCACACCACTATGATATTTACTTAACATATGCAGGGGGATTCGCTACTTAGGTGTTCTTGTAAGGTGTGGATGGGTACACATACGACTAAGAATTACATAAGAATGTAGGATTGCAAATGCAGTAGTTGGAAGCTATGGGACAAAGAAGAGGAGAAAAAGAACAGAAAACAGTAACACATTTATAAGAGGCTCGCGCCTCTTTCGCGGGCACCTAGATGTGTGGGGGGAACGGAAGAAACACTCGACATAATTCAACTAATCTATTTATTTCCACACTAAGAACAGACACAGTTTCAATTAATAAAAGAAAGATAATGTCTCAAGGTTAACCGTGAAAGTGGAACAACGGCAGTAAAACGTGAGCTATTAGGAGACTAACAAACGTGTTCCTTATCTTAATTAAGGATCTAACCTATTATCCGATTTAATCTAGTCTTAATTTAATCTTAGTGAACAATCGTAGCTTTAAAGTTTCCTTCTTATAAGAATCAAAGCACTATAATTCTAATATTATACCTTCAGTAGCAATCTCATCTGTCACTAGTATATCTTCTCTCTATCAATCTAGAAGACCTCGCCTATTTATAGTAAGTTAATTTACATATCCCGATTCTATTCTTCCAAAGGGTTGGTTGTGAATAATGCGAATTGATAGCCCAAAGATTTCCCAAGAGGGTTAATTAGAAAATTGCGTATAGATCCGTCGCATATTAATCAGCATAATGCTCATGTGTGGGCTAAAGAGATGCACGTGGGCTGCAAGCAACCACGCACAAATCAACAGCGTTTCTCGGTCAATATTTGGGTCGGCATTCTTGAAGACTAACTCATTGGACCGTGCCTTCTGCCCAGTCCCTTAAACGGCAGGGCATATATTCAGTTCTTCTTCAAAGTAGTCCATCCCGTATTTCTTCACTCATCCCATGTTTCCCCTTCGTTGTGCCGTTCCATGTCGTACCAGCATGATGGGGTTCCACCATATTACGGAAATCACGTCCACGAAACACACTTCAACTTAACTTGTAGGGTGTGTAGGTTCACACAGACGACTCGGATTTGCATAGGAGTGCAGGATCGCAACTACGGTATTTGCAAGTTATGAGACAAAGAAGCAGAGAAAAAGTAAAAGAACAGCAACACATTAATCAACATAACGACTATGTGTGGGCGCAACCATGTGCAACTCAACAGTGTTTTTTTGGTTTATGTTTGAGCCGGCATTCTTGGAGACTACTTCATTGGACCCTACCATCCACCCAGTCCTTTGGATAATAGGGCATATGTGATCTTTTCCGAACTTATTGACGACATGTTCCCCCGTCGCTGAACCGCTCCATGTTGTACCTGCGTGATGGGACTCCCCCACATTACAAAATTCAAGTCCTCGAAAAACACCTCAATGAAACTTATGGACAGCGGTGGTCATGGTGGAGCGATTGAATAGCCTGCCGGATCACCGGACCTATAATGCCTGGTTTTCTTCTTTTGGAGTCACCTGGAGAGTTCCTTGTATAGGACGTCCTTTCCTTTAGTTGAAGACCTCATCCCTGGAATATCTGTAGCTGCAGGGAGGATTTCAGAATGTAAGAAATTCCATGCAGCGCCGCTGTCAGACGACTTCTGGTGGTAATTTCGAACACTTGTTTCAGTATAACTTTTCAATGACATTTTTTTCTGTCCCATTAATGTGTTCTTGTTTCTACTCTTTTTCTTTGCTTCTTTGTACCATAGCTCACAACTACAGCGTTTGTGACCCTACATTCCTATGGGATTCCGCGTCGTCTCTGTATCCCCTACACATCTTGCAAGTTTGTCAATCTGGTAGCGAACCACACTGCATAATTCAATGATGATTTTGATGTTTAAATTATTTTATTCTAAAATTTGATACCCTATTATAATCTTACAACATCAGTGGTACTGTGTCATGAAGTCCTCCATAAAAAGGATTATTAATATTTTGAGGCATAAATTATTGAAATTTTTACAGTTGTGATTACAATAATTTTAACAATTAGAATACTTTACATTTATTTTATTATTAAAGATAATCAATCCCTAAAATTTGAAATAATTCAGAAAAAAAGATTTTGTAAGTCACAAAAGTAACATAATTGTTATAGATATTTGAAAAAAAAATCGCGTGTATTCAAAAGTAATTTTTTAAATATAATCAGTTCAAGTTTAAAAAAATAGCGAATTCCACTATCTTTAATTACGGACAATTCTCGAAATCAGTCTAAGATTCTGTTTGCACGAGAACAACCAATATTACAAATGATTTTTGTAGAGTATTAAACGAATATTTTAATGTTAAATATGATACATTTTTAAGCCACGATTAAAAATAGCCATATACATCAATGTAATTATTGTTCGTATAGTCACATTTATTTTTCAAAAAATAATTATACAAGAATAGTTTCTTAAAACATTTTGCTGTCTTTAGTTTAGTACAGCTAATTTAAAATAGTACAAAAATAGCCTTAAGGTTTTTAGAGAGCAAATGTATGTATGTGTGTGATGTGTGTGTGTGTCTTTTCCCCTCTAAATTGGAGGGGGGGGGGAGAACGGAGTTATTCTCTTTGGAACAATAACCACTAGGAATACGCTTATAACTTATTTAAAAACAAATTAAATAAAAACCATGAATTCTATTTTAATGTATTAAGTAATACATCGAAAATATTTTACAAAAAAGTACTATAAATGATATTTATCACTATACAAATTCGAAATAACATTAACATGTAATAGGTTACAGGAGGTATATGATAGATATTTTACAGAACAATAATTTCCCTCTTTGTTTAAGGGAAAATAAAAGGAGAGTTTTAGGGAAAAGAGAGGGAATGCTATAGTTAAATAATACCCGGAGGCAATTTCAGGCGTTAAAGGAAATCAATACACCTCAATGACTGGAAATTGCCCCCAGAGTTTCGCAAGATTTATTTTCCAATACCTCTTTCACGAATGACAACATTTTTAAAATATCAAATAACGACAATTGATATTGAATGATTTTATAGCCAATTTTGCATTTTATGGTGTATCGATTTAAAAATTACTTTCCGTGATATTTATAAATAAAATGGCAACATTTTTTTTCGAAAAATTATTAACAGTTTTCGTAGGAATTATATTTGAAATTATAGATGCATGTTGTAGTTATTAAAAATTGTTGTTCAGTTTTATCTGTAGGCTTCAGGACTTTCTAGTATTTTTGTTATCTGAATAATAGGAGGGATAA
Organism: Trichonephila clavipes; assembly: GCA_019973935.1. Lineage (NCBI taxonomy): Eukaryota > Metazoa > Arthropoda > Arachnida > Araneae > Nephilidae > Trichonephila > Trichonephila clavipes. Next base: position 90,415 of record BMAU01017267.1, read on the forward strand.
AAGTTTTCTGTTTTTTTATTTGTCTATCGAACGTCTTTTAAATTCCCAATGCAATAAAAGCTTCTGTTTCTTTACAACTTTGTGTTGTTGAAAAATGACAGGATCATATGGGATATAATCCATTGATAAAGCATAGTTGATATATCAGAAAAGTTTCTCAAAAGAAGCAGAAATATATTACAGGAAAATCAGACTTGGAAAAGTTCCAATTCTGTCTTCATGTTCAAGGGTTAATCGAATGTTCATTTATATGAGGGTTAAAAAGGTAGGTTTAATTTGGCGTATAAAAAATGACGATTGATAAAATCTAGTATGGCTGTAATTTTTCTTACGTCTTTTTTGTGTATTAGTTTGGGTTTAACAATGGAATGTATGGGTTATATTGATGAGTAAAAAGATTTATAACTACAGAAAAAGTAGAACTACTATTTTTCGGGCAAAATAAATGAGTGTCCTAAAAAAGCAACACACACAGTGATTACTTCAAACATATCATAGAAATATACTGTAATGAATTTCTGATAAACATTGGATTGAACCTATTCAGACGGTAGCACATAACTTAAGAATAAAATTATTAAGTTACATTCTGAAAGGAAATATAAAACAACAAATTATAGTGTTTTTCAAATAAATATTTCATTTTAACTAGGATTAATTTTTGTACGATAGATGTATTAAAAGTTTTTTCCTTCTATTTATGATGTTGGTAACTAAAAGTTATATTTTCAGCTGTATTTTACTTCTTGAGAACGTTATCAACCATTATTGTTTTTAATACAAACATAACTATCACTTTCTTACATTATTAATGAAAAAAATATTGTTTCATGGTCAAAAATATGTGAAATTCATGTAGAATAGAGGCCGGCAACCTATGACACGCGTTAAAAATGTCATTAGCCATCTGCATTACTCAACAAATTTGTCAATTTTTGAAGCGGATTAAGTTTATAAATTTGTAATGAACCCCTTATTTGACAAACATTTCCACAATTAAGAACAATTTCGGAAAATTACGAGAAAATTTGAAAGATAACTCTAAAGATAAATTTACAGCTATTTTGTAAGCTGTTGAATGACATTCCTGGAGAGATATAATTGTTCGATGAGAAAACAATTGCATCTACTCTACTCTGCTTTTGGTTTTACATATCTAAGTATAAAGTCTTTCCTCATATGAAAAATATTTCGAGCCCGCAAAGAATTGCTTAAGAACTGAATGCTCAGAAGCGTGTCAAATTGAAAAGTCATAAATTACAACCCTGATTTTGAAAATGAAACAGGGGCGTAGCTACCACCGTATCAATGATACGGGACCCCCAAGCTACAGAAGCCCCAGCATGCGTAAGCAAAAACTCGTAAAATGTTAAAGGGATTCCGAAAAGAGCCCTCAAGAAGTTTTGATACAGCCCCCCCCCCCTAACTCTAGCTACGCCAGTGATATGATAGTAGAGCGGTGAAAGCACTAGGTTCACATCAAAATTTTTATTTAACTATAAGGAAGAGAAATACTTGTGTTTTACGCATTGCCTATTTCATATTCTAATAAATGTGTTTAAAAATGCATAATAGGCGTACAATTTATGTATTATTTATTTTTATTCAAGAAAAAAAAACAGATATTTTATGCTGCTAATTTTTGTGTTAAGAAATATTTTTAAATGATGCAAAATTAATAAAGGGTGTTTTTTTTTAGAGGTATAGAATTTTAAATTGCAATAAAACAACGATGTATTATTCGATTGACATGAATTTCTTTTATTCGAAAGATAATATTGTGGCATTACATTTTAAATATGATTTTTGGCATAGGACTGCCACGGCTGGCTCGGATGTAGTCCAATCTGGACGTCCAATTTTCGATGACGTTTTCCTACATTTGTGGCCGTATATCGGCAATAACACGGCGAATGTTGCCTTCCAAATGGTCAAGCATTTGTGGCTTATCCGCATAGACCAATGACTTTACATAGCCCTACAGAAAATAGTCTAGCGGTGTTAAATCACAAGATCTTGGAGGCCAATTCACAGGTCCAAAACGTTAACGTGTCTAACCAAACGTGTCTTTCAATAAATCGATTGTGGCACGAGCTGTGTGACATGTTGCGCCGTCTTGTTGGAACCACAGCTCCTGGACATCATGATTGTTCAGTTCAAGAATGAAAAAGTTAGTAATCATGGCTCTATACCGATCACCATTGACTGTAACGTTGTGGCCTTCATCGTTTTTGAAGAAGGATTCCACCAGCCCATAAAGAGCACCAAACAGTCAGTTTTTCTGGATGTAACGGTGTTTCGACATACACTTGTGGATTAGCTTCACTCCAAATGCGGCAGTTTTGTTTGTTGATGTAGCCATTCAACCAGAAGTGCACTTTATCGCTAAACAAAATTCGCTTATGAAGATCGGGAACAAGGGCCATCTCGTTTTGGGCCCATTCGACGAATCTACGCCTTGCTTGATGATCGTTTTGATGAATTGCCAAACCAAACTGAGAATAAATCACTTCACAGCTGTTAAATCGGTCGCCATCTTGGAAAGTAATGACAACTTAAACTTCTATACCTGGAAGATAAAACACTCTTTATTAGGTCCCACTCTCTATATATTTATTTATCTTGGTGGAATTTTCAATCGTTAATAAAACACATTTTAAAGCGTACAATTGAGCTGGAATTTTATATACAGGATTATTTTGGATGGCATTACAATATTTTAATTATAATTAATAAAAATGAATCTCTCTCTCGGTTAAAACTAATTATTTAAAGAATTACAAATACAGCTACGTTGGCATCATTTTTGGCGACTTGTGACAAGATTGATTTTTTTCTCACGTTTTAATGCATTCAGTTGAACTGAAATTTTATATACACGATTGTTTGGATAACGATACGATACTTTAATGATAATTAATAAAAATCAATTACCACTTAATGTTGTGATTCCGTCATATGTATATACATATGTATATTAATTGTAACTACTTAATAAAAAGTAGCTAAAATAAAATTTTCCTTTGTTGATCTAAGTAGAAATTGGCTTAAATTTTTTTTATATATTACTTTTTTGTTTCTTTGTTTCTTTAAATGTTCACAACAATGGCTGAAAGACTATGTTCAATAATTTATAACAACTGATAATAGTAAATAAATTTGCAATGAATATATCCATTGAATCAGAAATTCCCTGATAATAATTTAAACAATATGAGTATCCAGTTTAACTTGTATTATAATATTTAACGCATTTCCTCCTAATATATATTATCCAAAGTATAGTTGAGTACTGATATTATTGAATATCCATGAATACGTGGGAGTATGTAATGGATTGTGTTACTAGATGTAAAGGAGGATTAGGAACACTCTTAAATTAACATGTAGAATTGTCAGATTTTTTTATGTAGATTCATTTCCCAAATTTCCAAGTAAGAATGTTTTCACTAAATGTCTTTTATTATTTAATTGTTAAATTGTTTTATTCAGTATTAAAGTTATATATATATATATGTTTGTGTGATGTATATATATATATATGTTTGTGTGATGTATATATATATATATATATATATATATATATATATATATGCAAATACTGTTGAAAATTCATGTGTAGTTTAGAATAGAAGGTGGAATAATTCGTTGGATGGGAAAATTGAACACGATATGGATTGTTAGAGCAATTGCAGATTCATACATTTGTTCAAAGGTTTCTAATTCTGGTAAAATAAATAAAATATTCATTTCTTATTACTTCTTTTTCAAAATTTTTTTTATAATGCTCTTATATTTTGGTAAATATTGAACATCTATAAACCAGTTTACACTATTTGTTCTCGACTAAAATGTGCTGAGAATTTGAAGCACTCCTAAGAATGAGATGGTGGCCTAAGTTTGAATAAATAATTATATATGGAAGATCATTTCATAAGAACTTGGCAATTAATATATTTTTCGTGACAATCAGATGTCCCCATAAAAAATGTTTCGTTTATCAATGTATTAAATATTTTGTTATATCTTTTATTTGACTAAATGTTTATTATAAAAGAACCATAGAAAAAAATTATCTCTCTCTATCTCTTTTTTTTTCTCTCTCTCTCTCTCATACACACACACGCACTCACAAAAGATAAGAAGTAAAGTTATATGAAAATTTAAATACAGGAGCTTTCTTTATTTGTATAGATGCATTTCTATTCAACATAACCGGAATTCACCATTTAAAATAAATAATTTACTTTCAGTTATTTTCTAAATGCCTTAATATCTAGTTAAGTAGTTTTTATATACATAAAAATGAGCTAGAGTCCTTTTGACAAAATAAATGTTGAAGTATTACGAGTTCGCTATCAACCATTGACTGCACAATTTTAAGAGGAAGGAGAGATAAATTTTGTATGTATTATTATTTATGTTCATTTTGGAATCCATTTGAACCCAATGTGAAATTTCTTTCGAAAAACCAAGAGCCAAGCGTCTCAGAAAAGATTAAAAGATAAAAAAAAAACTAGGAAGCCTAAAAAATGAACTATTCACCGATGAAATCTGAAGGAATAATAGCATTGATGATGTAATCTCAAATTATCTATTCTATGTGTACTTTACATTGTGACAGTAACGTTGATTTAAATTCGTATAACGCCAGCATAATTTAATACTTAAAAACTCTACTGTAACCGCAAAATTTGATTATTTTTACGCCGGACATATCTATGTAATTATTTTTGTTGAAAAAAGTAAAACTGATATTGATCTCATTATTTAATTTATACATTCAAATTAACTCCTTTTGAGGAAGGTTTCCCTTAGCTGTCGAATTCGATATTTGAAAAATGGGACACTCGTACAGATAACCATAAAGCAGTGATTCTCAACCACTGTGCAGAGGCTTTTCTGTGTGCCGCCAAATTCTTGAAGGAAGCCATCAAAAGTTTTATTTTTTAGAATTATTAATTAGAATTAATCGAGGGCAAAAATCGGAGCCGTAGTATATTGAATTTTACATTTAACTTATCATTTCCTGGATATATGGATATAAAAAATTTGATTGGATTCGTAACCCCTTCGTAATAACGGAAACATCTGTATTTGAATTAACTTTGAAAGAAGAAGAAAAACTAATTTCGCTCTTTGAAAATCGAGATCTAACTTTAAAACATTCGGAAGTGTCACTTAATTCATTTTAGATTAAAATTAGAGGTGATTATCTCATAACAGCCAAAGAAACTTTAAGAATATAATTACAGTTTTTCTTTTTGAGTGAATTCGGATTTTCAGTATTAACAAATATAAAAAGGAAAAAAAAAAGAACGAGACTTTTAAATGCAGATGACGACATGAGAGAAGGTAAACCATTTTTACGAACAAATATAAACAAAATGATTAAAAATTATCAAGCTTAAATTTAAAAAAATGTATTCTTATAATTAATTAATCAATAGACATTTTGCTGTCTTTGTCTTACATATTATTTAATATTTAGCATTGAAAATTATTTTAAACTATTTTAAACACTGTGTTGCAGACAGGTAAAATTCTTTAAAACTTATTTTATTATTAGTGTGCCTTCAAATTTTCGATTTGTTAAAAGTGTACCAGAACAAAAATAAAAACTACTGTAAAGCTGTAACTGTTGCTCATAAAAGAATGGACATTAAAATTGAATGATAACAGCATGTAGAAAAGTAGTTTATTTTTTCGTTTCTGAAAATTTAAGGGAGTTAGTTCATAGTACGATTTACGCAAACATTTTAAATTTAAGGATTTTCAAAATTTTGTCTCTTATGTGTGAGTAATTATGTAAAACAGAATTTCTGCTCAAAATTTCATAAAAAACTGACCATTTAATTTTTAAGGAAAAACTTTAAATTTGTGATTTTAAAATGCTACTCCTCCTACAAAAAAACCTACACGCATGAAATTTGATTTACAAGTACGTCAAACTATGTATAGCAAAAGTTGGTGTGGGTTTTGCGATAACATGATTGGTATCCGTACAATACTTCTTTTTATGAATGTTTATTGAAAAATTCTTAAAAAATGTATAAATTTGGAGTTCAATTATCTTTTAAGAAATAAGTATTGCTTTGACTATTAGCAATCGGTCAAAAAAATTCCAAAGCATTAGGCCCAATAGAAAAAAAGCCTTAGCATTTTAAATGAAAACAAACTAGTTATTTTTTCTTTCTGAGATAAGCAAGTTTAAAGTTTTGATTTGCCGTAAGGATGTGAGTAAAAGCGAACGTAAAACTTATCATAATTCTGTGTTTTTTAAGTTTAGAGCTGCTTTGAAATTTTGTGTGGTTATAGAAAAGCATGTAAAGAACAATTTAGGCGAAAAAAAAATAGATTGGATTTTTTGACCAATTTTTGTCAATTTAATCGTATTGTTTTTCTTAACAATATATGGTTTTAATATTCTGTATTATTCCTCTTTCTTAGCCATGAATTCTTTGTATAATATGAATTTTATTTTGAAAAAAATAATAATGTAGAAATTGAGCCTTTATAAATGCACAGTGATTTAAATTCCAACTTATGCCTGTTGAGAATGATATACAGGGTACTCAACACCTAGCGTAAGTTTCTTATTACATTGAAGAAATTTTTATTGGATATTCTGGAAAAAAATATTTTTTTATGTCTACCTTTGTCACCTACTTATTTATTTACCGGAATTACCCAGCTGTATAAGTAAATATGGGAAGCATATGATTTGGTATTATACATTTTGCATTAAATCACTCCTTTATACTTATCTTTACGAGGCACCTTGTTTGAGATTTTCTTTCATCTTAAATTAATATCCATATGAACATTCAGTTTTTCTTCCTTCTATTTCTTCAATTCACTATACAATAGCAAAAATAAATTATTAATTACTTTTCTCCCAATCAAAAACTAATTAAATAAGGAAATAACTTGTCCTTTGAAAAAACTAAAATTTTAATAAGAAACATTGGTTCTAACATCTGAATTTCAAAGTTTTTTCTTTTCTCTTTAATATCAACACTAGTTTAAAATTTGGATAAAGAGAAAAATTAACACACTCAATTCTTTTTTACACGATTTTGAAATAAGGCTCAAGAAAAAAAAAAGCTGTCTTTTTTATAACAGGTTTCATCGAATCTTATCATAGTTTAGAATCGCTGATCAACTTACAACAGCTTATTTCCAAAATAGACAGTTTCAGAATCGGTTAATTTAACACAAGAACTTTCTAGGTAGCAGGCGTAATGTAGCTATATTACATAATCAGTTCCTTTTTAAAATATTAATTATCAACATTTTCAACGGGGCGAAATGTATAGCTTCGGCATTTAGAGATATAAGATTCAAAAAAATTATTTGTTTATAACAATTTCTTTGGCGATTTTATAAAAAGTCAAATGTCTCTTTCTAGCAAAAATGTCTCTAAAGCTTTAAAGAATTAGAAGATAAAAACAATCTTTGTAAATAAAATAAGCATATTAAAAAAAACTTGCGATATATATGAAGTTTAAAGTTTGCTAGTTATAACTTTATTGTTAACGAAACAGCCATCAGAACTATGAAGAGAAAATTTTATAATGCTATATATACAAATGTGGTCTATATTAAATGTATCAAAATACTAAGTATTTAATTTTTATAATGTCAAACATAAATGTTAATTGCGCAAGTGTTGCATGCATAAATGTTTGGTGTAATTATTACATGCATAAATGCTTACTGTAATCGTTAAATGCATAAATGCGTATAGTGTAATTGTTAATCCATGAGATTTTATAACGTAAAATGTATGATAGTTAAATATACGAGTTATGAGTGAACGAGATATGAGTTAAATATATTATATCTGAAAATTTATGTGTTTCAGTTTTTGTAACTTTTCTGCTAGATTTTTAGAATTAAGTAAAATTCTTTATTTTTTCTTCGAAAGTTTTTTTTTTTTGTTTTTGTATTTTCCTTTCAATACATAAATCGTATTTATTTCTACACAGATTTTAGAGCAGAATGTCGACCATCTGAAAATAGAATAAAAATGATATATATATATTTCCTAAGTTACTATTTTCAATCAACTTTCATACACTCAATATTATTACCTTACTAATAAAACAAACTAAAATATTCAACAGATGTCAGTCAGAGGAACAGCAAAACAATGATCTTTTATTCCGTTCCTTTTAAATAGGAAATACTCATATTACAGTTGTACCATAACTTGGGCCATTTCATTATAAACATTACCAATGCCCATAGATTCTAATGTAAATGTTTACCGATCAGATCAATAATAGAACGGACTGTAAAGCGAGATTATCAAGATCCTTCCTTGACAGTCTGAAGCTCTTGACGAGTTCGGAGGACTGTTTGTGATGGCAAATGGGAGAATCGAATAGGCACTCGAAGAGTTTCCAGCTCATTTCGCTGAACGAGACTGCATGCTAACTAAATATTAGTTTATGTTTAAATTAAACTCCACACTAGAAAATTTTCTTGAAACAGATCCAAGGGATTATACAGAGCATTATTATCTCTTCCCTGTTTCCTTTAATTTATCGTGTTTTATTTATTGTATATTATGATAATTTATTAATAAAGAAATAAAAATAAAAATGTTTTGAATTTAAAAATTATATTAGTTGGTATACCCATTCTTGGTCCGGGTAAAATGAAGAATTAAACAATACATATTAAAGAATGAAGAAGTTTTTAATGAGTTCATTTCACGTGAATTCCAAATTAAAAAAAAAAACTTTTGTGTGCATATCTCAATAGAATTAAAAAAAACCCATATTTGTTAAATTTTCAGTCTGCAGATCTAATAGCTCATAAAAGGATTTTTTTTTATTTTTAACGCCTGCTAACCCTTTTGAGGGTCGATTTTTGAACACACCTTCCTAAGCTGTGAGCCTAAGAACACCGTTCCTTACTTAATAATGGCGATTCATTGAAAACATAGCGAAATGTTGGCGATAGAGCCAAGTGGGCATCATTCTTAGCGACCTTGTAGGCAACTTGACGATAATTGAACGGTACAGAAGTTGATATGCTGAAGCTCCACCTGGTGGGGAGCTGCAATAAAGAGGACAGCACAAAAACCTTCTCCATAAAAAAATACATATGCATGCCAATTTTCATAGTCATCGGTTGAACGGTTCTGGAGTGAAGCGAGTTCATATATACAAACATCCATTTATATACACTCTGTCGCAAAAAAATATATGCACCCAGAAGAAATTGAGCTACATTCACGAAATTTGGTATGCATGTAGTGTATATGAAAATAAACAAATGATTAAAAATTCAGAACAAAATATCATTTTATTAAGCGGTTACAGCTTGCAAAAGGTTAAAAATCAGTAAGTAGTAAAGCCACCTCTGGCAGCTATACAAGCCGAAATTCGGCGTGGCATCGATTCAATTAGATCACTTATGACCCCATGTGGAAGATCCTGCCATAGTCTTTGCATCTGCGCAGTTAATTCTCCTGTATCTCGGGACGGCTGCAGTTGCCTTCCCAGCGCGTCCAGACATGCTCTATTGGCGAAAGATCTGGTGACCTGGCAGGCCATGGTAGGACGTCATATCCTTGAAGACATTGTTGGGAGAGTCGCGCAGTATGTGGATGAGCATTATCCTGTTGATAAATGGCACCTGGGCGACTTGATAGCATGGGTAGCACAATCGGCGTTAAAATATCGTCCACGTATCTGCGAGCTGTCAAAGTGCCTTGAAGGACCACTAAAGATGATCGTGTGTCCCAAGAAATTGATCCCCACACTGTCACACCTTGTGAAATTGCTGTATGCCGCTCGACAATAAATGCCGGATCGGACCGCTGGCCGGTGCGCCTCCAGACACGTGTGCGGTGGTCATCAGCACTGAGACTGAATCGGGATTCATCACTGAAGATGACACGTCTCCAGTCTGTCACACTCCAAGTTGCCCGAGGTCGGCAAAAATCCAGTCGACACTGCCTATGATGTGGGGTCAGTGGTAAGCGTCTTAGCGGACGTCGGCTCCTCAAGCCAACTTCGGTCAGTCGTCTCCTTATGGTTTCTCTTGATGGCACTGGATGTCTGGAAGGAGGTAAGTGGCGTTGAATCGATGCTAGCGACGTTGTTGGTGCCGAAGTGGCCACTCTTCTTATTGCACGATCCTCGCGATCATTTGTGTTCCTGGGACGTCCTGACCCTCCGCGACGGTACACTCTACATTCTGTGATCCACTGTTGCCAACACCGAGCAACTACCATATCGCTCCGACCGAGGTGGCTGCCGATTCTATTCGACCAACCTGCTTCTCTGAGGCCTATTATACGGCCCCTATCAAAGTCCGTCAGCTGCTCGTACTGCCGCCGGTTACGTCTTAGAGGCATCCATGTCTCAATATCGTCTATCAAAGTCATCAGATTCGTTTCGATAGCCGTAAGGCGCTCGTACTCATGCTTTTAAACTCTCCCAGTTGCGCAACTAATATGCGCAGAGCACACTTAGCCTTGTCTCATTGGCTTCGAAATTTTAATCATTTGCATATCTCTTACCAGACTACATTCTTGCCGAGTTTCGTGATTGTAGCTTGATTTCTTCTGGGTGCATATATTTTTTGCGACAGAGTGTATATATATATATATATATATATATATATATATATATATATACGGAAAACTGTAAGTCAATGTTTCTTAAACTTTCAATACTGGCTCCCCCTTTTCAATCACAATTTTTATTGCGCCCCCTTTATACATTAATAATGCACTAAATCAGTGTTTCTCAAACTTTCAATACTGGCGACCCAATTTTCAATCATAATTTTTGTCGCGCCCACCCTGTACAGCAATAATGTATTTACTGCAATAAAAATGCACTTTGAGAGAGAGACGCTAAAGTTACAATACGATCTTAATTATAAACCGTACAAATTAATATGATAAGTGTATTAAAATTTGTATATGTAGCTTTTAAGTAATATATATTTTAAGAAAAAAATTACTTAAAATATATATTACTTACTTATTATTATGTTATTTTTCTTTCTCTAATTTTTAAATTGGAACAGATCGCAAAATGATATATTTAATTAAAGATTTATTTCCTTCAGCATTCATTTCTCAAAGTACAAATGTCATTAGAAAAATAGTCTAGTCTATGTTGCTCTCTATCATATCCATCACATCTGGCATTATAGGGTACGTTTGCGTGAGCCTGGGTAACCTATCGGACGTCTGCGCAAAACATGTAAAAATGCTTTTCCTCGTACAGTTCCAGTCAGTTTTGGTCGACTCGATACTCCTATAGCTACCGAATCTAGTTTGAATGTACTTTTTTTTAAATTTCCACGTTAATTGTAATTCACGGTAATTAAGTATTTACGGCAGTAGATTAAAACAATATCATACATACATTTTTAAGTCGTAAGCAAACATTCGACCATAATAAAGAATCAACAAGTACACAGACGAACGAGCATGGTTCCGAAAATTAAATCAAGGCAATCTTCTCAAAAATACTTAAATTTTGGATTTACCACTACTGAAGTAAATGATGGAAAAAAAAGCCCCAGCTCGATATGTGTTAAAACTTACAAATCTGTAGAATAACATGTGAAAGTTGTTTTTAAAACATGTAAAATCATTTAGCTATGTTGGCAAAGAATTGTAAAAAGTATTTTCTGGATGAGGACAGCTTGGTAGCAAGTTACGAGTAGATTAGGGATCTATTTCAAGATACTCCAGAAGGGCTCTCAACTTCCGAAGAAGAAATCTTCATAGATTTCACATACAATGAAAAATTAAAAGGCAATTTTGTAATAAATCGCTCTTTGAATTTGGGGTAGAGGTGGATGAGGAATTATCTGTACTGAAAACAAAAGCACTTCGTATTCTATTACCATTTTCAACATCCTACCTTGTTCTAACCGGATATTCTGCAGTGGATGCCTGGAAGACAAAATATAGATCTCAGCTAAATATAGAAAAATAACTCTTTAAGTGTCAATTTCTGATATTAAACCTTCCTTTTTAAGACAAGCCCGTGGAAGTCCCTAATAATTATTAAACTTGTTCTTAATTTAGTAATAAGATTGATTAATTGAATATTAACGTCGCACTGTTCAGCTGCACGAGGGCTTTAGACGACGGACCACGTAATTTTGAACCATGGTCAAGTGACGTGGATGACACCTGAGCTGGCACCCCTCTCTCCTACCACACCACACCAACGGGAAAACGTTTCAGCTCTCGACAGATTTAACGTGCATCGCTACCCTACACGGCGGGTCTTTAGTGGTACTGGGCTCGAACTCGAGACAAGGCAAGCCACGACCCGATACCTATACCACTCGGCTACGGCGGCCAAATTCAGTAATAACAAATTATTTATAAAATACCTTCTTCAGTACTGATACATCAAACGTATACTGGCTGAAACAACGACTCTTCGCACGAGTTCATTTTTTAAAAAAATGAAACATTATTCTTGATATAATAGCTGAACTTTAAGGAGAGTAAAACTGTGTGCCCGACATTGTATACAAAAATGTAAAATGATTTTTTTAGATAAACGCTCTAATTGTAAATAACTGTTTAAAAGAACTGTAATTTTAAACCTCACACAATTAGCATTTAGAATTAATGTTAAATTATGAATATAAAATTCCGATGAAGAATAATTATGTTACTTTTTAACTTTTAAAGCGAGAAGACTTCAAAATGTTTTAACCCGGGAGCAGGCGCGTACTCGATACTAACATTAATGGTAGTGCGGGGGGACTCAGTCACCCCAATCATTTGTTTAGAATTATTTTTACTGTACACGATACAAATCGGAATTCTAGTGAAAATTTTAATTTATAGAAAGTATACTTACCTTCTTTCAAGGACTATTCAATTCTTTGATGATTTGAGAAAAAATCCAATAAAGCTGAACTAAAATGATTCAAAAGTACAAGACCATAATAAAGGACGCAAATCAGACACTTTTCAATTATCCTACAGAAACATTAAACCAACCAATCAATTCTTTTCCAAATATCGCAAAAAACTCAATTATTTACAATTTCCCTAAGTGAAAAGCAAACGCATAAAAGATGGGAGGGAACTAATATTGATAATAACCATACCATAAGATTGAAGGTCAATCAAATGATTAGGAAACGTACTATGCAGCCTGGCTGAAAAGTGAATCATGACTTCCTTTTCTTTTTCTACAACTAATGTACAGTATTTCAATAATAATTACAGGGGTGAATTGTTTATCTTAGAATTTTTCTCAGGGTCTGGGTTTCGTTTGTTCTTTTAACGAGTAATATTTTATGTTAAAACGTAATAAAAATATCTCTCATTGAGGAAATACAGCAAATAAAACAAATGTTTTTTTTCTTTAATTTGGTTTTGGGATCAAAGATAGCTATTTGATGACGGAAAAAAGACCAGATAATAAACTTAAATTATGTCAGTGTTGTTGTGTGTATTTTTTTTGTTATGGAAGAAAGCATTTTGTTTTACTTCTCTTTCCGTTTATTTTTTTAAAAAAAAATCTTTAAATTTTCGATACGCTCGCGCCCCCCTTGTAGGGTCATCGCGCCCCCCAGGGGGGCGCGCCCCACACTTTGAGAAACACTGCTGTAAGTATAGTTATTTTCTAAGAAATATTTTGCTATTCTCATTAGCTTTTAATGTAATAGATGCGTCGACATAATTGATATCAGAGGTATAAAAAGCAATTTTGATAAGTAATTCCCTTGTTTATTATAAAGACAAAACGCATTTCATTCGAAGAATTTTTAAACTGTTTTACTTCATATATTTTTAATCAAACTTTATTAATTAATATCAATTTATTTGATGCATCCTTCAATCATGGCTATTTGGTGACGTTACATTATACATTTCTAAATGGCTATTTTTAGGTATCTTTTTCAACTTTGGTTTGCTGGCTTGGTTTCTCCCCGCCACGAAGCTCGACCCCAGTTAACAATTACGGGATCTGGTTCCACACCCCCTCCACCTTCAAGGGTGACATTAATAAATAATCAGTTTATAAATCTAATAAATGAAATAAATAATTGTTAAATAGGAAACTCAGTATTCGATTAAAGAGTTGTAATTTTATTTTACATATATTCACATGAACCAAAATGTACTTTTATCTTGGTGTATCCTTTAATCTTGACTATTGTACGGCTTAACATTATACATTTCTGAATGGCTGCATTTAAGTTTTTTTCCGGTTGTTGTTTTGGTGTATCACACCATTTGACCAAGGTTCAAAATTACCAGATCCGTTGCCAATAGCCTCCGTGCAGCTAAAAAAGACATTAAAAATAATTTACCAATTTAATAGAGTATATAAATGTTAATATGAAACATGAAATTTGAATGTATCTCATGGGTGTTAACTTTCTCTAGAGGGCTAAAAATGTGAACAATATTCAAATATATATAACTCTTTGAGATTAAAATTAAATAATTCAAATCTTTAAACGTTATTTATAAAGGAATGGGGCTTCAGAAAAGTATAAAATGTTTAAAATATAATCATATGAAAATAAGAAACATTTCTATAAGAAATATTAATTAAAATTTACGTTGCGCATGCTATTTTCTAAAACAGCAGCTTTAATTACTAGCTATAAGTTGATTTATAAAGTTAAATGTATCCCTTTATTACACAGTAGTATTTTATATAAGTAGAATAATAAGTTATATTTAAAAAAAAATTACATTTTCAAAATTTTTTTAAGAATTTCAAAGTTTTAAAAATATTTTGAGATACATAAGATATATTATTCTTAAATGATCTAGGATTTTAAGAGTATGATTTATTTTATAAGTCTATAAAGTTTTATACATCACAGAGTACTATTTTAGAAAAAAACGTGGGCAACGCAAAAATTACTCAATATTTATTACAAAATTATTTCTTACTTTCATATGCTTATAATTTAAGTAATGGTTATATTTCAAACATTTTGTACTTTTTCGAAGCCCTAATCATTTGTAAAAATGTGTACAAGATTCGAATTATTTAACTTAGATTTAAAAATAATTACGCCTGTTTAAAAATTGTTTATATTTTCACCCTTCGAGACAAAATTAACACCTCTGAGGCCCATTTTAAGATATCTAGTTTCCCTTCATACATATTCACACTCACTAAAATATACATTTGATCAATTCGCGTACAATATTCCCTGAAATATTAGTATCATTTTTACCAATTATAAAACATCAAGTTAATTATCATGTCAATGTATTTTCAGATTAAGGGAAAATGTTGAATGAATAAAATTTTATTCTCTCTATGCATAAAAATAGCTCTTCTGAAGCTGTAATAAATCTATCACGTACTATTGCATCAATGCCAAGGTACAAGATAACTCGCTAAATGGGCAACCCAAATTTGCATGGTTTGTATGCGCTGATTTGGCAACCAAGTAATTCACTTCATATAACGTCGGCAATATGGTAATCACGTGATAAATCTATCACGTACTATCGCAACAATGTCAACGTATGAAATAACTCGCTAAATGGACAACCCAAAATTTGCATGGTTTGTATGCGCTGATTTGGCAACCAAGTAATTCGTTTCATATCATGTCGGCAATATGGTAATCACGTACTATCGCAACAATGCCAAGGTACAAGATAACTCGCTAAATGGGCAACCCAAATTTGCATGGTTTATATGCGCTGATTTGGCAACCAAGTAATTCACTTCATATAACGTCGGCAATATGGTAATCACGTAAAAATCTATCACGTACTATCGCAACAATGTCAACGTACGAAATAACTCGCTAAATGGACAACCCAAAATTTGCATGGTTTGTATGCGCTGATTTGGCAACCAAGTAATTCGTTTCATATCATGTCGGCAATATGGTAATCACGTACTATCGCAACAATGCCAACGTATGAAATAACTCGCTAAATGGAGAACCCAAAATTTGCATGGTTTGTATGCGCTGATTTGGCAACCAAGTAATTCGTTTCATATCATGTCGGCAATATGGTAATCACGTACTATCGCAACAATGCCAACGTATGAAATAACTCGCTAAATGGAGAACCCAAAATTTGCATGGTTTGTATGCGTTGATTTGGCAACCAAGTAATTCATTTCATATCATGCCGGCAATATGGTAATCACGTACTATCGGAACAATGCCAAGGTACAAGATAACTCGCTAAATTGACAACCCAAAATTTGCATGGTTTGTATGCGCTGATTTGGCAACCAAGTAATTCGTTTCATATCATGTCGGCAATATGGTAATCACGTACTATCACAACAATGCCAACGTACGACATAACTCGCTAAATGGGGAGCCCAAAATTTGCATGGTTCGTATGCGCTGATTTGGCAACCAAGTAATTCCTTTCATATCATGTCGGCAATATGGTAATCACGTACTATCGCAACAATGCCAAGGTACAAGATAACTCGCTAAATGGGCAACCCAAATTTGCATGGTTTATATGCGCTGATTTGGCAACCAAGTAATTCACTTCATATAACGTCGGCAATATGGTAATCACGTAATAAATCTATCACGTACTATCGCAACAATGCCAACGTACGAAATAACTCGCTAAATGGACAACCCAAAATTTGCATGGTTTGTATGCGCTGATTTGGCAACCAAGTAATTCGTTTCATATCATGTCGGCAATATGGTAATCACGTACTATCACAACAATGCCAACGTATGAAATAACTCGCTAAATGGAGAACCCAAAATTTGCATGGTTTGTATGCGCTGATTTGGCAACCAAGTAATTCGTTTCATATCATGTCGGCAATATGGTAATCACGTACTATCGCAACAATGCCAACGTATGAAATAACTCGCTAAATGGAGAACCCAAAATTTGCATGGTTTGTATGCGCTGATTTGGCACGTATTCGTTTCATATCATGTCGGCAATATGGTAATCACGTACTATCGCAACAATGCCAACGTATGAAATAACTCGCTAAATGGACAACCCAAAATTTGCATGGTTTGTATGCGCTGATTTGGCAACCAAGTAATTCGTTTCATATCATGTCGGCAATATGGTAATCACGTACTATCGCAACAATGCCAACGTATGAAATAACTCGCTAAATGGAGAACCCAAAATTTGCATGGTTTGTATGCGCTGATTTGGCAACCAAGTAATTCGTTTCATATCATGTCGGCAATATGGTAATCACGTACTATCGCAACAATGCCAACGTATGAAATAACTCGCTAAATGGAGAACCCAAAATTTGCATGGTTTGTATGCGCTGATTTGGCAACCAAGTAATTCGTTTCATATCATGTCGGCAATATGGTAATCACGTACTATCACAACAATGCCAACGTACAAGATAACTCTCTAAATGGACAACCCAAAATTTGCATGGTTTGTATGCGCTGATTTGGCAACCAAGTAATTCGTTTCATATCATGTCGGCAATATGGTAATCACGTACTATCGCAACAATGCCAACGTATGAAATAACTCGCTAAATGGAGAACCCAAAATTTGCATGGTTTGTATGCGCTGATTTGGCAACCAAGTAATTCGTTTCATATCATGTCGGCAATATGGTAATCACGTACTATCGCAACAATGCCAACGTATGAAATAACTCGCTAAATGGAGAACCCAAAATTTGCATGGTTTGTATGCGCTGATTTGGCAACCAAGTAATTCGTTTCATATAATGTCGGCAATATGGTAATCACGTACTATCGCAACAATGCCAACGTACGAGATAACTCGCTAAATGGGGAACCCAAAATTTGCATGGTTTGTATGCGCTGATTTGGCAACCAAGTAATTCGTTTTATATAATGTCGACAATATGGTTGCGAAAGTACATTATTGCAAGCTTTCTCCGAAAAATATCACAATTATAGCCTGGGCTAGAATCACTGCTTGAGAAAAAAGGCGTTGTCTCATACGAAGACTTATTAAATATTCACGGAACTAAATGCTGGACTTTCCAGGAAGCTACAAGTGCTCCAGGTTTATCAAAATCTGAAAATTTGATCAATGATGTGATGGACGATGTAGCTTCAATGATGAATTTAATTGAAGAGGAGCTCCATGAAGAAATTTTGCAAATAAAACAACAAATAAATAGAACTCCATAATACTTGCAAATTACAGTGTGTCAATTTGAGCAATTTGTACAATGGGGTTGGTTCGCCGTTAAGAGGAATTCCCGCTCTCCCTGTAGTCTTAATAAAGTTACATCCTTAATATTTCTAAGGAGAGGTGTTATTTTTTCATAAAATATTTTTCGTTTCAACAAAGGTCTTAGGATTCTAAGAAGTTATCGAAAATTTTCACAAAGTCAAACTGCATTCATTGCAACTGAATATATGTAGTAGGATATTATTATTTAGCTTTTTCGAAAAACTATTTTTAAGGAAGTTGTGTTAAGAAAAATTTGAACTCTTAAGATTAGTAGATAGATTAGTATGTATGTAATAAGGCTTTATCAAACTATCAAGCAAGGATATTTTTTTCACATCATTTCAAGTTTTATATTATTACAATATAAAGGGTTACATAAAAAATATCTCAAGGAGAGTTATGATGGGTTTTTTTTCTGAGAATATTGAATGTGTGACAAAGTATGTAATAATACGTTATTAAAAAATTGAATTTAGTCTGAAGTGACCATATTTTTGAAAGATAAATTTTTTAATAAGGTTGAATATAAAAAAAGGTTATATAAAAACAGAATTTTTGTTTTGGTTAAAACTTTATTACTGTTATTTTATGAGATTTTTATTTTTTAAGAATGTTTTTGACAACATTATATTGTATTGCCAAATATATTTTTTATGCATCTCTGTCATGAAAATTTTTTAAATCTTCACTATCTTTCTAGCATGTAAAATTTTTCACAATGACATTTAGAATATTTACTTTTGGAACTCAGAACATTTCAAACATAAATAATCAATAAAATTAGTTTATTTAAAAATTTTTACTCAATGGGTTTAGATCGAACTTTTTGCAAAAAAATAAGTTTTTTCGTTTATTATAATGGAATTCTTTATATTTGTGTGTTTAGTATTCAATTATATCTATGTATAACACTGATATGAACACTGAAAAAAATGGATATCGATGTTTTCAAAAATTACCATGTTTATTTCAATGTTTAAGAGTTAAAGGAGTAAATATATATATATATATATATATATATATACATATATATATATATATATATATACATATATATATATACATATATATATATATATATATATATATATATATATATATATACATATATATATACATATATATATATACATATATATATACATATATATATATATATATATATACATATATATATATATACATATATATATACATATATATACATATATATATATATACATATATATATACATATATATATATACATATATATATATAGAGAGAGAGAGAGATCAATTTCTTTAACCTTTTAACATTATCTCTAACTGCATTATTATCTCTAAGTTCTTGAATTTTTCATACATTAATTAATTCAATAATTACATGATAAGGATTTATGTCAATATCCCGTAGGCAGCTAAGTATATACTTGTCTGCATTTTGGGATAATATGAAAAAAATTGTCTTTCACACACACACACACACAAATGTATTATGTAAGAAGTGAAAATCATTTTTGTTTCGCAAAAGTGTCGTAGACAAAGTGCGTGCAGGCACTTTCTTTCTTCCGTGCACACATATTTTGCTTAATATAACTTTAATTATACAGTAACATTCGGAGTATAACGTGCACTTTCAACACAAAAAATAAGATCAAAATTTACGGGTGCATGTTATACGCACGGTATAAAAACGAAAGCTTTAAAAGAAAAGATGAGCATAGAAAAGAATTAGACCTCTACATAGATCGAAAGACTGTTTATATAAATGGCTTCAAAACATAAGACTTTCCAACATAGACCCACATTTATTTAAGGTTCTTTCGTAAAAAAAAGGGGAGGGGGCACGTTATACGGCGAAAATACCTAAAAATTAAAAATTGGAGTTTGAAATTATAGATGTGCGTTATACGGTGGTGCGCAACATATGCCGGGTTTTACGGTAAGTATATTTTAAGAAATTCCTTCGAGCAGATGGGAATCCTTTCCCTGTTAGTCTACACACACACATACGCACACGCATGGACACACACACGCATGGACACGCACACGCACACACTCGCGCACGCACACACGCACATGCACACACGCACACATGTAATTTAAAGTACTGTCTTAAAATTTTATACTGAAAAGAAATATTTTTTGCTTCACAGGAGCAAATGCAAATGATCCCAAAGAAAATGAAAGATATCATTAAAGATACGGTTGCAAACGATTGCTGTTCTGCTGAAACGATCTTTAAAATGAAGCAGACAATGATGTATTGAAATACGGAAAACGCTCAAAGGTTGTGATTGAAAAAAATCTTTTGTATTTGTAACAAACCTGAGAGATACGATACATTTTCTTAAATGATTCTGATAAAGGGAGTAAGAAATCGGAAGCCTAATGAGTTTCATTCTGTATTCATTCTTTTTTTTTTCATTATTCTAACACTTATTGCTGTCCTGTGGATACTTTTTCTTTTCTTTAATCCTCTGCCCGTCTCTAAAACTTTGGGTATAAGTCTCCTAGCCGGCCATTACAAAGTAGAGCTACTAAAAAAATTGCAAAAATGGACTATGAGCGAGATCTATTCTTTCTAACTCACATGTTTCCCCTCCAGTAAAATCGGCACTTCCACTCCGCAAACGAGTGTCACTTCTAAACAACGTATAAATAGTCGTGAGATGGAGAATAGTAATTAAGTAAACAATATTACCGCGTTAGTACTACTTTAACTACAGACACTATTAGAAAATATTGAAATATCATTTGGTTAGCTCCAGAGATTACATCTCATTTCAGATAAGTAGCCGCTATTTCTAATTATTTATTATCTTGTCTGAATATTTTATCATGTATTTTACGAATGCCACTCACTACATTATCTCCTATGCTATTAGTGCAAGTGCTCTCCAATATTTTTCTCCAGTTGAATTAAAGTTAATTAGTGCAGAACACATGACCAAATGTTCAGCGGTCATAAGCTGACTAGAGTCCCATAGAGTACAGTCCGGTGAGTTGGCGATATCAATTATGTAGAGATGCGTTCTCAGACAATCATGTCCTATCAAAAGTCGAAAATGAGCTACAGCAGCTTTTCTAGGAGCCCCAGGAACCCAAGGACCGATGCTTGTTTAAGATTGCCCAGTTCTTGTCCTTCGACAACTCAGAAACTTCCATTTTAAAATTATGTTTAAAGGTCATACCTTGTCTGAATATCACATATTTAGTTTTATGATTTAAATTAATAAAAATGAATTATTGTGTATCAGTTTGATATCTTTTCGAATCTGATTTAATGGTTTCACAATTACTGCTTTCAGGTACCAGCGAGAACTCAACGATCAGCAAGATCTCTCACCCTCAACCGACATTATGAGGAGAGAGTACCGTGACATAGTCACTAAAGATAATATAGAAATACAGCAACCTTCATAGAAATACAGTTTAAAGCATTAGGACTAATAATGAGGTGATCCTCAGTCATGGATACGCCATAGGCAATATAGTGGACAATAATAGAAATCTGCCATTTCCATTCTATACAGGCAATCCTTAAAACAGTCATGACCAGTAGCAAGTCTAAAACAGGCCACGTACACGGTTCTGGGCAAGGAACCAGAAACTCGTGTTGACATTTTTAGGGAGGAATCAGTTTCTTTCTCGTATATTCAGGCTGGAACGCTTTAATTTAATAGAGGTGGATGTATAACGCTTTATATGTCATAAAGGCAAAGAAGGACCTGGTTGTGTCATTTGGGATACATTGTTGGTCATCATATCTCCCATACTACACTCCTGTTCTTTACGTTCACGAATTTAGAATCTAATACTTTTACTTTTTGGGATAATTTATATACGTATAAAATGTATTAAATATAATTTCGTTCTCCCTGTTTATGTCAAAAGAGTTTCAATCGCTCAGAAATTCTTTTTTACTCATCCCTTCATTAAATATTTGTTTGCCTTTAGTTACAGAAGTTGAATGTAAAGTTTGTACCAAAATTCACGCA
This sequence comes from Trichonephila clavipes, assembly GCA_019973935.1. Classification (NCBI taxonomy): domain Eukaryota; kingdom Metazoa; phylum Arthropoda; class Arachnida; order Araneae; family Nephilidae; genus Trichonephila; species Trichonephila clavipes. Next base: position 112,575 of record BMAU01017267.1, read on the forward strand.
AAGTTTGGATTTATTTGCATGATAAAATATTGTCAAAAAAAGAATCACATGACAGCTGACAATTCAGGATTATTAAAAATGGTATACTATACGAATGCGTGAATTTTGTCGGATACTCTATATAAACAAATTTCTTTAAGGTATCCGACTACGTTCGGAAACGTATTTTGCAGAAGCATAAAAATGGATAATATTTACGATATTTAGTGTCACTTAGATTAGAACTAAATATATATAATTGTTTTAAGAATAGTATTACAATAAAAAATTATTTAAGCACAATATTTTGACAAAAAATGAACATAGAATGACCCATTTTCAAAATATTCTCTTTTTGTGAAAACTTCTTCTATTATACTAATATTTTGCCTGTATATAACTCAGACCTCTGTACAGAGGCTCAACTACAGTTTTTGAAATATATAACTTAGAAGTGGGTTTGTCCGTGTTTTACGACAACAGAGGGGAGAAATGTTTTTTAAAAAAACTCCTATAATTATTTCAGTTAGTTGTAACTCTGAAAATAATGTGAATTTTTCAAAAAAATAGTTTAGACTCTCTGGAGAGAAGTCTTTACTTGATATAGGCAAAGTATTATTATTTTAGAAGCATTTCTTATAAAAGGAGAACATTTTGAAAAAAGGTTATTCTAAGTTAATTTTTTTCCAAAATATTCTATTTAAATATTTTTTTGTTAAAATGTCCTTTAAACACTTTTATACAGGTATTCTAATCTAAGTGACACTAAATATCATGAAAATTATCCATTTATGTGCTTTTTTAAAATCACGGTTCCGAACGTAGTCGGATAACTTAAAAAGTCAATATGGTTATCAAATCTCTTACTACAGCGAAGTTTTCACAACCGCGCATTTCTGTCAAAATATTTTTTACATTGGGAGGTGTCTTTTCTCTGTCAACCAACGAAAATTCCAACCAACAAATATTTAGAAGTGTTCAACCTATTATCGTCTTTTAGTGAAGTCTAGGTTGACTAACTGCGAAAACCTAATTACTTCTCATTATTACATTTCATTTCATATTCAGAAATCACTATATAACTTCTATATTTGGAATGGTTATTCAAGTATGAGAACATGACTTTTACATTTGAGTAATATTATTTGATGGTACTAAAGAGTATTTAACGCACACGTGGAGATTGGTAATTTAAAGTGAAGTTTTATTAATTTAAAGTGAGTTCAAATACGCTACGTATTCATTTAGTGTCTCATTAAAAAAGCTGCTAGCTTTATATGGGAATCTATTTTTTTTCTTTACAGCTCCTGTTCATTCAAGTAAGAAAGAGATTTTTTACTCACTCTTCAGTTCATTTATAATGAAATTGAAACTGAGAATAAAGTTTTAATAACAGTTTGCAAATAATATTCAATGGAATGTTTGTGCCTTAAGAAAATGGAATTTTAGTTGCAATAAAAGGATCATACTACTATAGAAAACTTACTTTTAACTTTTATTTTTTTTTCTTAACGTTTTACCTTTAAGTAAAAAGTTTCTAACTTTTTTTATATTGTTCCAAATTTTTAACTTGTTTAGAACGTATGGAAGTGTCTCCAAAATGATTATATTACTCCGAGGGTCCTTTACTCGCAAGATTGTGGTTTGAATTTAACAAGGCTTTAGAAATAGGCAACCTGATATAAAACTTTCAAAATAATCATAAGCGCAAAAAGTTAATTAACAATTTACTAAATTATTCTTCTGCTTCAAAATATGATGGGATGATCAGTTCTATTATACAAAGAATCTTTATGAGCTTATGCCGTATTTCTTTTACACATATGATGTACATGGTTATTCGCTGCCAGACCGACAAACTTGCAGGGTATTTAGGGGATACAGAGATGGTTCGGAATCGGATAGGAATGCAGGGTCTTAAATACTGTAATTTCAAGCTATAGTGCAAAGAAGCAGAAAAAAAGTAGGAACAAAAACGCATTAATGGGACAGGAAAATTTTTTATTGAAAGATTGTACTACAACAAATGTTCAAAACTATGACCAGAAGTCGTCTGGAAATTTTAACAGAGGCACTGCATGGAACTCCATACATTCTGAAATATTCTTGGTATGTCACGTACCCTTCCATGTTCGAGCGATGAGGTCTTCAACTGATGAAAAGGACGTCACGTACAACCAACTCTTTATGGGACCCCAGATGAAGAAGTTCATGAATGATAGGTCTGGTAATCTGGCAGGCCAATGAACCAAGCCACACATCTTATTCACCTGATCCATAGGTTTTATTGAGGTGTTTTTCGCAGACGTGAATTCTATAATGTGGAAGTGTACCGTCACACAGGTACAACATGGAGCGGTTCAGTGACAGGGGAATATGTCATTAATAAGTTCGGGCAGAACTTGTTGCAAGAAGATTAGATATGCCTTACAGTCTAAAGGACTGGGTAGAAGGTACTGTCCAATGAAGTATTCTCCAAGAATGCCGGCCCAAACATTGACCAAAAAACGCTGTTCAGCTGCACGCGGTTGTCTACGATAAGGATTCTCCTAAGCATACACATAGTCATTATACTGATTGATGTGTTGCTGTTGTTTACTTTTTTTCTGCTTCTTTACCACATAGCTATCGACTACCACATTTGAAACCCTGCAATTCTATGTTATTCCGAGTTGTTTGTGTACCCCTACACACCCTGCAAGTTTGTCGATCTGGAAGCGAATCCCTTTGTGTAGCTCCGTATCTTGTAAGTTTGCTTAAGACTAAAGCAATGAATTTTTTAAAAAGATATTTTAGTTTGTACTTTAAGATGTTATTCAAGATTGATTCCTCTTTCCAATTTAATTTGAATTAATATTTTTTGGTTAAGTAAAATAATTCAGGGGATCACGACAAATTTTATTTTTCAATTTCTTAAAATACTTATTTAATTTTTAGATGACATTATATAAATTGGTAAGGTTTGAATTCTTTTAAATAATTTTATTAAATAAAAAAAGAAATAGATTATTTTATCTCGTACTTTAAAATATATAAGTAATTACAATATCAAAGATCAAAATATAAGGAGTAGAGTATGATATAAAAAGTGAACAAAATAAAATAAGCAACAGGTAAGATACATGAGGAGTTTTAAATCTCTAAAAGTTCGTAATTCATAGTATATTTTTTATCATGTTTCACCTTAAAGTGTTTAAAAAATACCAAAAAGAATTCCAAGTAGTAATCTAAAACTGATCATCCATCTTGTTGGCGCGCTTTTTTTTTCTGTTTATTGCGTCTTTTATATACACTAGTATCATGCCAGAAGTCCTTAGCTTCCCCAGGCTTGAATTATTCTTCCGTTTCACAAGATCCAGAACGTGGCGCCAAGTAAAACTGCACTCCAACTATAAATAGATTAATGCCAGGAGAGGTTCAATATTAAGAAGTACTCTTAAAACAGGAAATGGAGGGCATAATTCGTATATCTATTAGCAGATGTCTGCTTCCAATTCCGAAGGCCAATTTCCTAAAGCATCATTCTTGGTCATAGTCATGTCTGGAAATGGCGGGAATGTAACTCGGTTTTAGTGTCCTGAGTAAATGGTTATTTGTTGTAACAAACCCACTCCCAACTCTTCAAAATAATATGTTTAATATTTTAGGAGTTTATGTGTTAGTGTAATATGTCTAGTCCCCCAGAAAGATAAAACTGATGTACTAATTATAGGAAAATGCCTGTGTAAATTGTTTAAGTAATAATTACAGTGAAAATCGTTTAACACGAAACTGAAGGGACTAAAATATTTTTTCGTGTTAAAGTATATATTCAAAAGAAAACATATATTTTTTTTCATGTTAATGTAAATTTTATTTACTTACATGCATGTATTTAATAAAAAACGTTCAAATATTTACGTAATTTGCTGTTTTTTAATTATTATTGATAAAGTTTATTTATCAGTACCAAAATCTTCATAGATTTCCGTTTTCGTTTTCTGTTTTTGATCAACAACCTTAAGAGAAGCTCCGTATTCATTTTAAGTAAAATAGCAGTTTGATTTCCAATTGAGCGCTTTGCCACTGTGTTTGCAAAAAAATTCTTCTAAATTGAAAAAAAAATTGGGACCAAACTCATTCTCTTCTGTTGAGTTGAGTGAGTGAGAGAACGAGTGAATATTAACGTCGAACTATTCAGCTATTGGTAATGGACCTAGTAATTTTGAGCCATGGTCAAGTGACACTTGAACTGCCCCCCTCAAACTTTCACACCAACGAGATTACGCTTGAATCTCAACAGATTGAATGTAAAAATTTTATTATCAAGGAAGAAATTTACAATAAATGAAAACATCAAAGAGTTAATTGTTAAGTGATTTATCGTCGAATGAAATGACCTGTAAAAACAAATGTATAATGTTCTTTCAAATATAATTTTTTGTTTACAATAAGTATATGTGCATTACGTTCGACCAAGTTGTTGTATGTATTTCAATGCTGTAACATATTAAATATTGTTCTGAAGTATTCAGAAATGAAACTTATTTTTTCAAAATAAATGAGTATTGTTTTTTAACAGTATAATAATCCTGAAAAAATTGTTTTCACCACAAGAATTCTAATAAGAAACTATGCTTAATTTTTTTCCTTTCGTTATTCTCTATTATTCTTAATTTATAACTTCTTTAAACTTATTTCTCTGAAAATTGTAGAAGTAAAGTCGTAAGAGCCATAAACATATACATAAAAGATCAATTAGTTATTTCAAAATCATAAACAAATTCTGTGACAGTAACTGGAATTCTTATTGTAATAATTTATTTTAGCATCGAGGAACTAAATTTCAATATTCTAGCTATTAGTACTTACAGTTATTTAAATATTTTATTATATAGATTTAAGTTAAATTTTCCAATTCATAAACCTCATTACTTTTCCCAGTTTAACAATTATGCATCAGATTTTCAATATTGAAAGAATTAGAGTCTTCTGATGAAAAAAAAAGTGGTAAGGATGATGTGTCAAGCTTGTTTAAGTTGCTTTCCTGTGTATTATATAGACTTTTAAAATTAATTCCTCAAGAAATTAGAATTACTATGATACTGCTGTTACTCAATGGCTTTGCTGGGAATTTCATGATGTTGTGTGACTGCATACTGTGTACTTGTTGATAAGTTCAACTAATAAGCGCACGATTGCTATTAAAAACGTACTTCTAGCCATCTCCCCTTGATTTAAAAAGGACAACTTGAAATTCTATATAATACAAAGCATACTGAATTCTTACGTCATCATAACTTACCTTGAGAGCCCATTTTTTCAAAACTCGTTCTTTGTTCGCACTCAACAAAATAAACATGAGTGCTAATTTTGAAGTCTGCATGTCTAATATTTTAAAAACAGGACCCCCCTGGAAATTGAATTTCGCAAAATCCGTTTTTAGTGGATCGCTATCCGTCAAAAGAAATATGCCTTCCAAAAATAAAATCTGCAGTTTTCATGATGAGTGAGTGAGCCCCTTTTCTCCCGGCACGACGCTGGGAATTTCATGATGTTGTGTGACTGCATACTGTGTACTTGTTGATAAGTTCAACTAATAAGCTCACGATTGCTATTAAAAATGTACTTCTAGCCATCTCCCCTTGATTTAAAAAGGACAACTTGAATTTCTATATAATACAAAGCATACTGAATTCTTACGTCATCATAACTTACCTTGAGAGCCCATTTTTTCAAAACTCGTTCTTTGTTCGCACTCAACAAAATAAACATGAGTGCTAATTTTGAAGTCTGCATGTCTAATATTTTAAAAACAGGACCCCCCCCCTGGAAATTGAATTTCGCAAAATCCGTTTTTAGTGGATCGCTATCCGTCAAAAGAAATATGCCTTCCAAAAATAAAATCTGCAGTTTTCATGATGAGTGAGTGAGCCCCTTTTCTCCCGGCACGACGCTGATTACTACTGCTAAGGGGCAGCGCTATTGAGATCGCTTGTTAAGGCCAGATCACTCCTAAGGAAGGCGGCGTTATGAGGACAATGGGATGCTGGTAGATGTGAACTTTGATAGGCCACAGTAAGAGTGAGAGAAATCTGGAAATCGATCTGTGGGAGAGTACGTGTAGAGTATTGAAGGTTGTAAACGTATCTCTCTAGTCTCTGTGACACTCCTTAGCGTACCGAGAGTTTCTGGGTTTCCCCTTTAGATGCCTCTTAAAAGATGGAATACGTCACGTCAGCAAAAGTGACACGTGATGCAAAATAACTTCTGTTTAAACGAAGCCAGGATAACAATTCCACTATTGGTCCAAGTACCTCTCTCGTGGTGTACTTTTAAGCCGGTGCTTAGCGTGGGAACTGTGGTGGCCATCTCACTGTCGGCTGGATCTAGGGAAGTCAAAGACTGACTTCCCTTAGAACATAAGCTTCGGGGTGTCCAGTCTGAAATACTTTCCCACGCGAAACTACCTGATCGTTGAAACGTCATTAGTTTATTAACAGGAAATGGGTCCTTTCGTGAAGACCACCACCCTTTTACGCATAAAAAATATGTGTTGTGAAACTCGAAGGATATTAAAATTTATAAGATAATGTCCTTAAATGAACATAATTATTTAAAAGTTATTTACAAATTTTAACCATAGCTAATTCATGGAAAGCAGCTAAAAAATTACGCTGACTTCCGTATCACGCATTGGAAAGATCTAGAATCCTTAGTTCTGTTAACAAATCCAAAACATGAAACAATTTTTGTTGGAATAAAAGCAAAAATCCACAATGGTTGGTGATTTTACATACAGGTAACTGCAGTCAAATGACCTTGCTGGGACTGCGCCAACCGAGTGTAATCGGATGTCGTGTTACAGTCTAATTGTCGCTACAAGTCTTCATGGACCTAAATAATCCTTCGTGTGGAGAGATTAATGCGCGTTAAACTTGAATAAAACTTTTTTTATTTCTAAAGGGTCTGCGGATTGGTGTTTTACGATTGCAGACCTAGTACATTTGTGATGACCCCCTTGGGTCACACCTTGAGCACCAACATTAATTTGAGGCAAAGAACCACTAAGAGACATTTTGAATAATAATATTTATTTTATTATTATAATTTTCCTCAAAAATCTCTGATAACATATAATACGATAATGTTACGTCGCTTAAAGGGATTTGCCTTTATATTATATTAAATTACTAAGAATACAATTAATTAATAATCTAGCTCAAACTCAAGTAAGGTTTACCGAAATAGGAGATCCGAGAAACACACGTATTCGAATTCTTAACTTTCATTAACTTTATGTACCTCAAACTGACGCTTACTTTAAGCGTACGTGAATTATATTTACCAATGACTTATATCAGCTTTCTGGTACGTCTAGCTGCACGACATCTTCACGAATCTAATCTCCTTGAATCTTCTAGTAATGCGTTTAAAGTTTCTGGCTCAATAGCCTACCATCATCTCTCTTGCTATCTCGCAACGCTCGACTTAAATACCTTATCTAATTTAAATATCCCATACCTCTTTTTGGAGTTGATTGGAAATAAACGCGAATTTAAATTCCCCAGAAAGACGCCTAAGAAGATTAGTGGAAAGGTTCCGTACAGATTCGTCACAGAATATATATTGTCTTGTACATAATATTTTCATATACATCAATTGAATCATCTGGTTTCTTAACATTCCCATTCCATACATGCTGCGCTTGTTAGTGTTGAATGTTAGCTCTACCTAATTACGCCACGTCCCAAGTCACCAGATGTGAGATAAAATATACACATATATATACATACATATTCAAACATTTTTCAAAAAACAATAAAACAAACAACCAAAGGAATTGTTGCATCATAGCGAAGTCATACATAGAAGTAAACAAATGCATTCTTACAAATGTTTTCTCCATATTTATACAGAAAAATAATACAAAAGCTGATTTTTCTCATCAAGAAAAAACACACTCATTGTAGTGTCCACTCTTTTGCTTGGTTTCTTAAATTAAAAATCCGCCCTTGACTTGCTTCATTGCAATAATTCTTCCGACCACTTGTTCGAAAGGATAAAAGAAAGAAACGATACAACCTGATATTTTTCTTTGTCCATTATTCGCTCTTATCCACTGGATCTCCGTCTAAGGCTTCCATACCGAGGCTCCTTCTCCTGATGTTGTTCTGTGGAATACATTCTATTCCGCTGTTCCTCCGCTCCTCTGGAAATCCTTCGGGTTGTCTTACTCGGCTGCGTAGGGGTAGTACGGACAAGGTCTCACTGCTGTCGCTTGTTTAGACCGGACAGGCCTCCTCTCCGCGCTGCCCTGTTGGTTCCGTTTTTTGTTGTCTTTGTGTCCCGGGCCTTGTTGAATTGTCCACTTCCTTCGTGCCTTCTCCCTTCTGTAGGTGACTTGTCCTGCCTGGAATCTTGTTGATGAGAAGGACCAGCAATGGACTGTGATCCCTGGGAGGGTTTATTAGGTTTTCTATATTTATAATTTCGAGATGAAACTGAGGACAGAATTGCTCTTTTTATACCCTGTTTTGTTTCAGGGGTTGGTCTTTTCTGGTCCCTATGTTCGGACCCCTGCAGAGAACGTTTTCTGCAAATTTTGGACCTCATTAAATTTTTCCTGTCCCCTGATTCATTTGACTCTACTTTACGTTTCAATCTCGGATCCTCCTATCCGGCATTACCCTTACTTGATTTATGACCGTTATTCTGCTCACTCGAGGTTTTCCTAGATCCTTTGAATTTTCCTGGTTGCGATCTACTTGACCTATCACTCGACCCCTGTCCTTCATATAGTGTCTCAACACGACTGTCCGAACTAATCATGTCGGATTGTCGTGGACGGTACACACGCACCTGGTCAATATTAACTGTTACCCTTTTACCCGTTCTTTAAAATAATTAAATAGTTATTCCAAACCTCCAACACTCTATATGGCCCTTCAAACTTAGGCATAAACTTTCCAACCACTCTCCTACCCGCAGCACTTATAAAATGAGTTTGTACCAACACCAAATCATTTACTTTGATGTTAACTTCCCTCCTTTTCCGATTATAATATTTTTCCCAATGTTTGTGTTGCTTCCGCATATTCTGCCTTGCTTCATCGAATAATTTCTCAATGTTTCTTCCTACATATTCAGCACCCTCTGTGACATTTATTAATTTTCTAAAAAGTGTTATAATCTTTCTACCTAAGAATAACTCAGCCGGAGTTTTATTTGTTGTTTCGTTCACTGATGTGCGCAGCGCGAAAGCGAATTCATGAAGAAATCGGTCCCAGTTTTAGTGATGTTCTTTTACAAAACAGGCTATCATCTGGACTAAATTGCGATTAACTCTTTCTGTTAAATTCGCCTGTGGCCTGTATGTTACCGTTTTCATATGTTTTATGTCCAACCTGTGACTTAAGTGTTCAAATAATAACAATAATAAAATATAATTGGGGGCAGTTATCACTAATTAAAGAAATCGGAGCTCCGTAACGTGAAATATAATTCTCAAAAAGGGCGTTAGCTATGGCCTGGGCCGAAGCTTTTCGTAAAGGAATAAGCTCACTCCACTTAGTGAAATGATCAGTTATTACTAATAAAAATCTATATCTTTCAGGTCGGGATGCGGGGTAGGGGCCTAATAGGTCTAACGTTACAATTTCATTGGGGGTAATTCGATACTATCGGAATTAAACGACCAGCTGGTAGCGCGTTTTTGTAATTAAATTTTTGACACCGTTTGATACATACTCAAATATATATTTCCTTATATATGGAAAATAACATGTGTCGTTTAATTTTAAATAGGTCTTCCTCTTTCCTAGATGGCCTGCTAATGGCAGATCAGGACATTCTTTCATTATTGCTTCTCGAAGCAATCTAGGAATATACACTCTTAGTTCTCCAAGAGTTGTAGAATATTTCGAGTAAAAGAGTAGACTATCTATAAGTTTAAAATCCTGGGACCAACCCTCGCATATAATCGCATTAACGGAACAGTCGTCTGGGTTTTCTAAATAACGATAGATGTGTCCTAACTCAGGATCTTCCCTTTGCTCACGAATGAGTTGTTCTCGGGAGTTTAAGGCTAGGGCTCAAAGAGCTGCGCACGAAATTTGTGATCCTTCCATATTGCCTACTGGATTCCTAGACAAAACGTTCGCAACAACGTTTTGGACCCCCGGTTGATGTTCCCATCCTATGTTGAACTCGGATAACTTGAGTGCCCATCTAATCATTCGACTAGTTAAGTTTTCCCCATTCGTTAGCTTTGTTAATGCCGCGTGATCTGTGATTACCTTCACCTGCAGGGATCCGAAATAAGTTTTAAACTTATTTAAGGCCCATATCACCGCTAAACATTCGCGTTCAGTAACAGAATAGTTTCGTTCCGCTTTATTGAGGGTTCTAGACGCGAATGCAATAGGTCTGTGGTTTTGATTAAGCACAGCACCAATTCCGACCCCACTAGCATCAGTAAATAAGTTAAACTGTTCTGTAAAATTCGGCAATTGCAAAACTGGTGCCTCTGTTAATGCTCGTTTTATCTTATCAAAAGAATCCTGTGCTTCTGTTGACCAATTAAATTTAGTCCCTTTTTTCTTCAACCGATATAATGGTTCACATATATCTGCATACTTGGGTATAAATTTCTGATACCACCCCGCCATCCCTAAAAATTGTGACACTTCCTTGCTATTTTTAGGAGGTTTCATTTCTGTGATTGCCTTCACTTTATTAATGTCTGTTTAGATCCCGTCTTTACTAATTACCGGACCTAAATACTTCAATTTGTCACGTGCGAAGTGGCATTTATCCTTATATAATGTTAGCCCTGCGTCTCTCAACAATGCAAATACCTGATTCAAATGATCTAAGTGTTCATTAAACAATGGAGATGTGATGATAACATCATCCATATATACCGACACGAAACGCCCAATAACAGGTTTTAGTATAATATCAATGGTTTTTTGGAAATTTGGCGCCGCCCCTGAAAGGCCAAAAGGCATTCTGAGGAATGCAAACGTGCCATTGCGAGGGATAAACGCAGGTTACTCGATATCTTATGGACTAATCACCAATTGAAAATAGCCACTTTTTAAATCCAATGTGGACATCACTCCGGTATGCGGAATGTTTGTGATTAGATCATCAATCACCGGTAATGGATATCGGTGGTATTTAGTTATTGCATTAAGTTTGCGATTATCAATCGCGAATCGATACGCCTCAGGAGAATCCAGAGGAAGGTCATTATTCTTGCGCGTTAAAACTACTGGTCACACGTATGGGGACTGAATAGGACGGATCTTACCCTCTTGCAACATTTTCTCAATATGATAAGCGATTATTCCTTGTTTGAACCTATCATATCGGTAGGGTCTCGACACTACCGGTCTCTTGTCCCCAGTATCGATTTCATGGTATAAAACATGAGTTAACCCCGGCTGAACTGAAAATAGCCCTTTAAAACCATTAAATAAATTCCTTAATTTTTGCTTTTGCCCTTCACCGAGCTTTGTATCTGATAGATCAATCTCGACCAGCTTTTCCCTTTTTGGTAACTGCTTAACCCTCCAAGCGGTTAGCACGGAAAATTCCGTCATTGTAAAGATACTTCAAAAATGCAATGCACGGGTTTTTTTGCCTTCAAGTAACATTTTCAAAAGCGGATTAGCCGCACTTTTCTGAAATCCTTTCCCCGTTTTAAAGGTTTAACATCTTGAAAGATAATTAGGGACGGTGGAAGCAACAGAGCGGGATACTTATAGGAAGTTTTATGCCTCGCAGGGAACCCCACCCCTTGTATTGACCCTCGAGCAATCGTAAGAAATCGGGGGAAAATTTCTTTACACCACAGGAAGTGTTTGTTTGTTAGCTGGTATTTTAAAAGTTTTGAAAAGTCCCAACGCATAAGTAAAATATGTTACAATTCCCTTTTGGTTTCATATTAATTTGAAACTGTAACAAGTTGGGGCGTTTCAGGGCAATCTGCTATTTTATATAGTTAGAAAAATTATCTTTTTAAAGTATATTCTTTCGCTTCATTTTTCTTATCTTAATCAATGCTTTCAGTTTTTGAAACATGATTATATCATTATAAGATGCCAAAAAAAAAAAAAAAAATTAATAAAACACCAAACACTTTAAAATTTGAAATCTTTTCAACTTTCCAACCACGAAAAATGAATAAATTTAAACTTCATCAAATAATTTGAAACATTTTCTTACACTTTGATAAAAATAATAACGAAAAAAAACTAATTAAGATCTATTAGGTTTTTTTTAGATTTTAAAGCCCAAGTGTTCAGGGAAGTTTACGTACAGTGCCTAGTTATATATTGTTAAAATACACCGAATTATATTTGAATTTTAAGTGATTGAACTTCAGTTTACATCAAAGACAACATGAATGAAGATTTTCCCACATTTTTTTTATAACTTGAATGTTTGAATAAATGGTAATCAAAAATATACGGAAACATTTACAGTAGACATTTATGCATATAAATAAACATAAAAATCAATTTAAAGTTAGAGCTATATTCAAAAACATTCAAATTATTCTTCAAAAATATCTATTTATGCAAAATACCTCAACATTTATCTTTTTTTAAAGGCTAACTCAATAAGTAATTAAAATCTGGATATTTTTTAAAATCTCGACCGTATAAAGCTAGAAATTTTATGTTAGAAATTCCATTTGAAATTTCGAAAAAAAATGTATCGCGCAGTTAAAAATTATTTACCATAAGTTTTTGCAACTCTTTGAGTATAATATAAATTTCAAATTTTATTATATAGCTTCTTTGGTATTTTTTTATATATTTCGAAGATTTCATACAATTCCGTTGAAAACTGCATGCTAAGAGCAAAAAACATACCAAAAAAATCGACGAATATACAATCAAGTTTTACATAGAAGCAAAACTGAGAAGCTAAAGCGTAGGAATGAAAAATTTTGAGTATATCTGAAGTAGTTTTCGAAATATTTATTTTAAAGTTCAGAAAATTTGTGTGCGTTATGTTAAGAATTTTATGTAATTTTAAATTCAGACATTAAGATATTGATGTGTAAAAAATATAAAACGACCATCTAAAATACATGAAAAATGCAGTCTGCTATAAATTGATCTTGACAAACAAAATACGGCATTTTCACTTACTATGGCAGAGCCGGCTTAGTCAGGGGCGATCTGGAAAAACAGAGAGGGAACCGCGGTTTTGATGGACGCCGCTCTAGCTTTTAAATCTCTTAGGAAAAAAAATACATAAATTACAAATGCAAAAACTAAGTCTTGTAATTTTCCATACATTTTTATAACAACGAATTGTGGAATAGGCTCCCAATACTTTGTTGTGTTTTACAATATCTAAGGTAACCAATCATACTTTAGATAGTTTTGCACTACTTTTTCGTAACCGTATTCCTTTTCAAATTAATTCGTGCAGCCAAAATACACTTTTTGCACTCTTAAAAATTTATGTAAACCATAACAGTTAATTTTAATTTATGCAACTTGTGAAATGTTCATAATTAACCATTTCCGTCTAAACAGTTTACATGAAAAAAAAAGTTTGGAATTATATAAGATTCTAACATTGTTTTATTTTTCACCGAATAGGGTCGAGTGGTAGTGTGTCGTGCTTCCACACCACAGGTCTTGGGTTCTATTAATGGGCTGGGCAAGGTCGACTCTGCCTTTCATCCCCGTTACATTGGGTCGATAAATGAGTACCAAGCTTGCTTCGGGTCATAAACACTGAAGGTCTCTCTTCAGACAGACCACTAAATCGGGACATCTGTTCATGCACCTCAGCGCCCAATGGTCACGTATATTGGGATGGGCATAGTAGTTCCTGGCCCTCATGTATTGTTGTGCCACTAAGTTTGAGTTTTAAGTTTGAGGATTGCCTCAGTTTGGGGATACCCCTTAAATAAACATGTATTTCCACTTATTTGCAATTAAACATTTTTCTTTCAATTACGTTTATTTCAGAAGGAAGTTTGATTTTTCAAATGTATTTGCTTAATAACATGCATATTTGTGAATTATATTAAAATTTTGATCAATCCAAAATTACATGGTTTTTGCTCCTCTAAAAGCTTTTAGGACTTTAGAACTGATCTTACAATCCATATACGTTTTATAGTAGTATATTTAAAAATGATAAAGACATTTTTACGACTGTGTGAGCTTTTATGCCTCGGTTATAAATATAAAAAAATGCATTCAGCTACAGTTTTTAAAATGCACTGAAATAAGTGGAGGAATAGGATATTTACATATTATGAATATTTTTGACTGCAGTAAGATATATTTATATTTCAGTTTTTTTACAATTTGAATAGAAGTTGTAAACCTTTTTGCAAATAGTTTGATATTGAATATAAACCCATAGGCTGCTTAATATTGTAAAGTGTTTTATTTTGATACCAGCACACATTAAAATAAGGCTCATTTGCAGTTATATGATCAGCTTTAGTGATATTTAAATTTTAAAAAATAGTCTACACGTACGAAAACATTCTTTCAAAACCACACACCACATCTCATACTATGTCTTCCAGACAGCAGGAAATATTTGTGTATACTCAAAAAATTTAATACAGGATGCATTTCAAAATGTTAAAATTGTTTTTAAAAATTTGGTATGGATACATTGTGGAACTGTCGGTTAACTTCACTGAACAAAATTGTTTTAAGTGTACTGTTTTGAAAGACAAAATTAATTAGGGAGAACTTTTCCCACAATTGAATTTGTAATGACTGAATTGTGTGAAAATGTAGTTATCGATGTGTGATATTTTTCCTTGTAATAAAAGAAACAGAAAGATAAGAAATTAAACTTGAGTAGAATATGGTTAGAAGTACTGTCATGCGCATTTGAAGAAGTATATCCCCCATTTAAATTAAAAATTATTGACTGAATGTGTGTTATGTCCATCACAAATGCCGATGTAGAAAAGAAATTTTTATTTAATACAAGAAGTTCGAAAAGGAGAACACTAGGAATGAAAATTTAGATTTTTTCCGAAAAATATTCAGTTAACATAAAAATATCATTTATATGATTTTAATTAAAATAAATTAAAAGTATTGAAATCTTTTTTGTGTTATTTTAAATTTAAAATAAAATTGAATAGAGAAAGATCGGTTTTATTTCATAAATATAATCATCGTAGTATATCACCTTATGCACCATTTATTGTCTAATTGTTTAAAAAGAGATAGGGCCTTCACTCTTTTTTACTTCATTACTTTTTAAAAACAGGAAAGTGAGCGCGTTTTCTTACTCTCATATTCAAAAATGAATACAGGATGCTTTTTTCTGGTTCAAATCGCAATACCAATATATATATATATATATATATATATATATATATATATATATATATATATATATATATATATATATATATATATTAATTTTTAAAAAATGACAGAAAAATAAATTTAGTTTGAAGAAAATATAATTATTTTTCAACTTCTAACACACTATTTATTTCCTTTTTCCCACCCTTCATTTTGTTTTAATTTTACTGTGACTAAACAAATAGGGGAAACGACCCAGTTGCACTACAACTTTCAAACAAGATTGCCCAAGGCAACTTGACAGCTAGCTGTAAACGATTGATCTCTTGGTTCTTACTTTACAAAGGGACCGAACTGAGTCATAAAATTGTCCCCGTTCCACCTCCCAAGTTTTAAAAGGGAGAAAGGAAAGAAGTATGTTGCATTTTTAAAGCGAATGTCAAAATAAGAGTACACGCTTTCGGAATAACTTTTCAGGAGGTTAATAACCACTCAGAGGGTTAATTTGGTCATCTGGAATGATCAGTGATTTCTGATCGAAATCTAAAGTCAATTTGGACTCCTTCATGAAATCATTGCCCAAAATGCATTGGTACTGCATATTGTTAAGAATGTGAATTTCCCAGGTATTCTGGAATTCTCGGATCCGAATCTGTAATTCGACCCTACCTAAGTGGCAACACGGGGCTCCTTGCGCCGTCACTACTCTATCTTTCGTCTTTTGATGAGGTCGATACGAAAAATATTTGCGATAGACCTCTTCCGATATGAAGGATTTCTCCGCCCCCGTGTCCCAAAGGGCAGTAATAAATGTCTCATTTAAAAGAATAGGGACATACGTTAAATCTACTGGAGTCATTCGTAATGAGGATACCCTAATAGTTTGGTGTTCTGTGTCTGAAGAATTTTCCGTACCTCGCGACCAATCGCCCCCATACTCACATCGATCGCTTAAAAGTTTAAATATCTGTTTCGATCATTCTAACCCCTGAAAGAACTATTCCTTGAACCACCTTGTCGACCGCCTTGATTGTGGAATCTATGATCCGATTGACCACCTCGGCGTCGACCATCGAATCTCTGATTATCCACAACACTTTGACTCTCAAATCTATTGAACTCTCTTCGTAGTCTACTATTGTCCGCGTATCTATTGTTACCTCTCGTTTCCCTCCAATTTTCCTGTGGATTCCTGTTTGGGAAACGATTGTTCTCGTTTGGTGTTATATCTCGGGATTCCCAACTTGAACCTCTGATCTTTCTATTTAGAAACCGTTCCTCATACTTAAAAATAATTTGTAGGATGTTAGATGTGGTTTGCGGATTCCTAACCTCTACATAATCCAACATCTGAGGTTCTAACCTACTAATAATATGCTCGATCAATTTTTCCTCCGCCATTTCGAGTTTTAAGATTTTGTGAATCTTCAACAAATCATACACAAAATGTGACGGATTTTGGTTTTGCTTTTGAGATGATGAATAGAAACGCGTTTCTAGCTCCGACCTATTTCTAACCACAACGTTCTGACAACGATTGCTTTAAGTGCGCGTAATCCGTCGCCTTGTCTTCAACAACCCTATAACCTAGAACATCAAACCAATCTAGTGCCTGTCCTGTGAGATGACCCTTTAAATATGCACAAGCGAGTTGTGTGGGTATCTCGTAATATGTTAAGTTATTATCCATATTTTCCAAAAATTCCACCACATTCTCCACCCCCGAAAAATACTGTTCAGGGATTATTCGAAAATTAGATCCGACTCTAAACTCGGGATTTACTCGTTGGGTGCCACTTTGATGACCTCATTGGGTCACATCTTGAACACCAAGATTAATTTGAGGCAAAGAACCACTAAGAACCATTTTGAATAATAATATTTATTTTTTTATTATAATTTTCCTCAAAAATCTCTGATAACATATAATACGATAATGTTACGTCACTTAAAGGGATTTGCCTTTATATTAAATTAAATTACTAAGAATACAATTAATTAATGATCTAGCTCAAACTCATGTAAGATTTACCGAAATAGGAGATCCGAGAAACACATGTATTCGAATTCTTAACTTTCATTAACTTTAACAAAGTATAGCTCAAACTAACGCTTACTTTAAGCGTACGTGAATTGTATTTACCGCTGGCTTATATCGGCTTTCTGGTACGACTAGCTGCACGACGTCTTCACAAATCTAATCTCCTTGAATCATCTAGTAATGCGTTTAAAGCAGTGTTTCTCAAAGTGTGGGGCGCGCTCCCCTGAGGGGGCGCGATGACCCTACAAGGGGGGCGCGAGCGTATCGAAAATTTAAAGATTTTTTTTTAAAAAAATAACCGGAAAGAGAAGTAAAACAAAATGCTTTCTTCCATAATAAAAAAAATACACAAAACAACACACTGACATAATTTATATTTATTATCTAGCTTTTATCCGTCATCAAATAGCTATCTTTGATCCCAAAACCAAATTAAAGAAAAAAAAACATTTTGTTTTATTTGCTGTTTTTCCTCAATGAGTGATTTTTTATTACGTTTTAACATAAAATATTACTCGTTAAAAAAAAAAAACGAAACCCAGACCCTGAGAAAATTCTAAGAGGATAAACAACTCACCGCTGTAATTATTATTGAAATACTGTACATTAGTTGTAGAAAAAGAAAAGGAATTCATGATTCACTTTTCAGCCAGAATGCATAGTACGTTTGCTAATCATTTGATTGACCTTCAATCTTATGGTATGGTTATTATCAATATTAGTTCCCTCCCATCTTTCATGCGTTTGCTTTTCGCTTAGGGAAATTGTAAATAATTGAGTTTTTGCGATATTTGGAAAAGAATTGATTGGTTTAACATTTCTGTAGGATAATTGAAAAGTGTCTGATTTGCGTCCTTTATTATGGTCTTGTACTTTTGAATCATTTTAGTTCAGTTTTATTGGATTTTTCTCAAATCATCAAAGAATTGAATAGTCCTTGAAAGAAGGTAAGTATACTTTCTATAAATTAAAATATTCACTAGAATTCCGATTTGTATCGTGTACAGTAAAAATAATTCTAAACAAATGATTGGGATGACTGAGTCCCCCCGCACTACCATTAATGTTAGTATCGAGTACGCGCCTGCTCCCGGGTTAAACTTTTTGAAGTCTTCTCGCTTTAAATGTTAAAAAGTAACACAATTATTCTTCATCGGAATTTTATATTCTTTTTCATAATTTAACATTAATTCTAAATGCTAATTGTGTGAAGTTTAAAATTACAGTTCTTTTAAACAGTTATTTACAATTATAGCATTTATCTAAAAAAAAATCATTTTACATTTTTGTATACAATGTCGTGCACACAGTTTTACTCTCCTTACAGTTCAGCTATTATATCAAGAATAATGTTTTATTTTTTTTAAAAAATGAACTCGTGCGATGAGTCGGTGTTTCAGCCAGTATACGTTTGATGTATCAGTACTGAAGAAGGTATTTTATAAATAATTTCTTATTACTGAGTTTGGCCGCGGTAGCCGAGTGGTATAGGTATCGGATCGTGGCTTGCCTTGTCACGAGTTCGAGCCCAGTACCACTAAAGACCCGCCGTGTAGGGCAGCGACGAACGTTAAATCTGTTGAGAGTTGAAACGTTTTCCCGTTGGTGTGATGTGGTAGTTAGGAGAGAGGGATGCCAGCTCAGGTGTCATCCACGTCACTTGACCATGGTTCAAAATTACGTGGTCCGTCGTCAAAAGCCCTCGTGCAGCTGAACAGTGCGACGTTAATATTCAAGCAATCAATCTTATTACTAAATTAAGAACAAGTTTAATAATTATTAGGGACTTCCACGGGCTTTTCTTAAAGAGGAAAGTTTTTCAAAGGAAGGTTTTAATATCAGAAATTGACACTTAAAGAGTTATTTTTCTATATTTAGCTGAGATCTATATTTTGTCTTCAAGGCATCCACTGCAGAAAATCCGGTTTGCAAAAGATAGGATGTTGAAAATGGTAATAGTATACAAAATGCTTTTGTTTTCAGTACAGATAATTCCTCATCCACCTCTACCCCAAATTCAAAGAGCGATTTATTACAAAATTGCCTTTTAATTTTTCACTGCATGTGAAATCTATGAAGATTTCTTCTTCGGAAGTTGAGAGCCCTTCTGGAGTATCTTGAAATAGATCCCTAATCCACTCGTAACTTGCTACCAAGCTGTCCTCATCCAGAAAATACTTTTTAAAATTCTTTGCCAACATATCTAAATGATTTTACATGTTTTAAAAACAACTTTCACATGTTGTTCTACAGATTTGTAAGTTTTAACACATATCGAGATGGGGCTTTGTTTCCATCATTTACTTCAGTAGTGGTAAATCCAAAATTTAAGTATTTTTGAGAAGATCGCCTTGATTTAACATGCTCGTTCGTCTGTGTACTTGTTGATTCTTTATTATGGTCGAATGTTTGCTTACGACTTAAAAATGTATGTATGATATTGTTTTAATCTACTGCCGTAAATACTTAATTACCGTGAATTACAATTAACGTGGAAATTTAAGAAAATGTACATTCAAGCTAGATTCGGTAGCTATAGGAGTATCGAGTCGACCAAAACTGACTGGAATTGTACGAGGAAAAGCATTTTTACATGTTTTGCGCAGACGTCCTATAGGTTGCCCAGACTCACGCAAACGTGCCCTATAATGCCAGATGTGATGGATATGATAGAGAGCGACATTGACTAGACTATTTTTCTAATGACATTTGTGCTTTGAGAAATGAATATGCTGAAGGAAATAAATCTTTAATTAAATACATCATTTTGCGATCTGTTCCAATTTAAAAATTAGAGAAAGAAAAATAACATAATTCTAAGTAATATATATTTTAAGTAATTTTCTTAAAATATATAAATTACTTTAAAATATACTCAAAATTTAATATACTTATCGTATTAATTTGTACGGTTTATAATTAAGATCGTATTGTAACTTTAGCGTCTCTCTCTCAAAGTGCATTTTTATTGCAGTAAATACATTATCGTTGTACAGGGGGCGAGACAAAAATTATGATTGAAAATTGGGTCGCCAGTATTGAAAGTTTGAGAAACACTGCTTTTAATGTATGAGTGGTGCACAGAGTATTTTATGACTAATTAATTAATACTAAATTAAGAACAAGTTTAATAATTATTAGCTACTTCCATGGGCTTGTCTTACAGAGCAAAGTTTTTGAAAGGAGTTTTAAGATAAGAAATTGACCCTCTGAGTTCATTTTCTATATTTAGCTGATATCTATATTTTGTCTTCTAAGCAACCACCGCATTTTGTAAGATGTTCCAATTTAAAAATCAGAGAAAGGAAAAAAAAACTTAGTATTTATCCTATTACTTAACTTTTTGCTTAAAAGTAACATATACAAAATTTAATTTTTATGTCATGAATTTGTACGGTTTATAATAAATATTGTTGCTTTATCGTAAAAGTGCATTATTATTGCATTCAGTAAATTATTATGTATAAGGGGGGGCGCGATAAAAATTGTGATTGAAAAAGGGGGCGCCAGTATTGAAAGTTTGAGAAACACTGGTTTAAAGTTACTGGCTCAATTGCCTACCATCATCTCTCTTGCTAGCTCGCAACGGTCGACTTAAAAATACCTTATCTAATTTAAATATCCCATACCTCCTTTTGGAGTTGATTGGAAATAAATGTGAATTTAAATTCCCCAGAAAGACGCCTAAGAAGATTAGTGGAAAGGTTCTGTACAGATTCGTCACACATTTCCAAGGAGCTGGTATCTCCTCTTAATGTGCCATTACATAGGCGGATACCAATCGCCGCAGGTAATTTTGATGCCCAGTTTTCTTCCCAGGGGGAGGCACCTGCGCTCTGACGATGCGAAACCGTACTTAGGATTTTGGTTTTACTGAGGGCACCCATGGCAAACAAATACTCAAGGTATCCTTTACATGACGCATAATCATATCGATGCCGATTTTCTGTATTATGAAAATCCGCCGACTTGGGCCGGAGTCGAGCCCACAACATTAGGTGCAGAAGGCCAGTGACAAACCAACTACGCCATCCAGTTAGCTGAATACAACTAAATTTCTGAATAAAACTAATAAATATGAAGGAATTACTAATAAATATTATTTAAAATGTAGCTTTATAAAAAAAAGGGTATTGAAAATATGAATTATTATTTTTTTAGCATTGTCTCTCTTAAAATTATAGTATTTAATGGGAAAAATATTTTTATTCTAAACTTAACTCTAAAGTCAGTGGAGCAAGGCCAAGTCCTACTCTTGTAACGGGTCTATCCGCGATTCTTTCACTAATCATCTTGGGGTAGATTTATTTCCTTTTAACTGTTTTTCTATCGAAAACTTTCTCCCGAAGAAGAAGACTTGATTTAATCAAATGAAGGATTTTGTTGAGAATTGACTTTTAAGTACACGAGGTTAGGGAAGAGTAAGCGAGAGCTTGTCGAGAATTAGTCGATGAGTAATTTCTGAATGATCAAATCTTACTAAATGATGATTTAGTCAATAAGATAGAGATTAACAATAACTACCAGAGGTGATACAACGAAGAACGGAATTACTGTGAATTAGACCGTGAAAGTCTAAAGAAATCCAAGAGTAAGTGAATTAAACTGTACTCAAATATTTAGTATCTTTTTCACCGTGTAGTTGCTCATATACTTAGTAGTGCTGTGTATTTCCTACTCTGGGTTGTTAATTTAAGTGAAAGAACAATAAATTAGAATTTGTACTGATTTTGGCTGATCTTTCTTTTAACCCCTCAAACACTAATAAACGCATCGCGTTTGTTACACTGTGCCCAACTCAGTTTTCGTGACCTTGGACTCTGAGTCAGATATTTCGATCAAAGGATCAGTCTGGTGCAAAACCCTCAATGCTTAGTTCACAAGCAAGCTTGGTACTCATTGAATAACCCAATGTTGGGATAAAAGTCTGAGTTGACCTTGTCCAACCCAGGATTCAAGCCCCCGACCTGCAGTGAATTGCATATTTATGTTCAACAATGACAAATCTGTAAGTACACACACACAGAAAATAAGGTAAATGTGAGGAAAATTGGAGATAACAGGTAGAAAATAATTTTTATGAGCAAAGTTCAAGTTATTATTACAAAAGAGACGGAATCGATATATATATATTAAAAAGTTACATTCATGTCATTATATCACTAATGAGGAATGTACACATATACTTGTTACTTAACAACGACGAATACAAAGCTTTTATACAATTAATTCTAACCGTTGCTTTTGAGTGCTTTTCCTGCTACATCATCTAATAATTTCCCTTTGCAGAAGATGTTACTTAAGGAAATTTCGGTATTCATTAAATTATGCTAGACATCCAGGATGTCAATTTATATTGTCTGTTCTGCTTTTAGCATCATCTTACTAATTTATGACAGTATTTTTGATGCTTTTTGTTTTCCATGCCATATATTATTACCGAAGTTCCTGTCATGTATTTGTTTAATAAAGTTGTTTCAAAACTATTCAAAAGGAAATCAATTCATGTTTATGATTTCTAAAAATTTAGATAAGGACATTTTCTTTTATTATTGAAGGAAACAATTTCTGCGCAATGCTTATCATATCGATATACATGGAAAATAACTAGAATTGAATCGAAAAATATGTGAATTTTTATTTTTCAATTGTATTTTGCCTAATATCATATTTTTCAATGCAGTTCATAAGAAGGCCTTAATGTTACTTAAGAAACATTATAAGTAGAAACAAGTTTAGTAGTTCTAGTAAGAAGAAACAGATGTCGAAAAGGCTCTTGCTTCAAGTATTCAAAATTTTATAAAACAGTATCAAAGTTTATATGAAAATAAATGAAACGACACTTAAGAAGCTTAATGATTTATTGCAATATTATATTATTTTGTAAAACTCTTGTCATTGTGTATTTTAAAGTATTTCAGTTCTAACTGGATTTAGATAGAATTTTCAAATAAAAAATGAAGTTATCATGCAATTTAATCATGTTATAACTATATTTCCATGTTCAAAGAATGTATTTTTGTAGATTTTCAATATGTGTAGTTCAATTTTTTTTGCGATTAAATGTAGTTCTTAAAAATAAATATATGTGTTTTTGTACAATATATTTATCTTAATATATAATTATTCACTTGATGAATTAAAATGAAGATAATAAAGAAATAAAACTGAAAGAATGATTTTTTTTGTACTAATGAACTGCTCTAAATTGTGTAAGTACCTAATAATTTCAAATGTCCTTTGGTTAATAGTATCAATTAACATTTTGAATGATATTTTTTCAGTCATCATTAGATAACTTTAGTCATTAGAAATATTAAAACAATTGTCAACTGTGTTGTGAATTAAAAGATCATAAACACGAATAATTAAATATTCGTTTTTCATAAATTAATCACAAAATACAAGGTGTGACAAAAAAAAGAGCTTGAGTGCATCTTGTAAAAAGAGTAGAGTTTCCAATAACTCTTTTGGTGACGTCATCCCACGCACCTCCACTATCCTTGTAGCCAATTTGCTTTAATCGATTACGCCAGTTGGGAGGACAGCGTCATTAAAAGATTACTTATAACTGAATTCTGTCGGAAAAATGTCGAATCAAAATCAAGTTTCTTGAGAAACTTAAGAAATCAGCCACTAAAACAGTTCAAATATTAACCGAGGTTTATGGAGATGAAACTTTGTTTCGTGCACATATGTTTAAATGGTATAAGAGGTTTCAGGGGGAAGAGTCAGTATGGAAGTTGATGAACCAGCTGGGTGCTCAAGGTCAGCGATTACTGAGGAAAACATTGTCAAAATTCGATATATGAGTCGTTTTACACTCACAAAGATATGACCATACTGTTAATTTATACTACTACATTGAAGTACTCAAAAGACTTAGTGAGAAAATTAGGAAAAAAATGGCCACAAAATTTGGAAGTGATGGTTGGGGTAATCATTTCTAGGTACAAAAATAGCAAATTTAATTATTTACCTTTGTATTAATTAAGTATACAAGGAAGCTATAAAAAAAGAAGTTGGAATGAATTTCCATTAAAAAAACTTTAGAGAAGAATATCGGGTTTTATACTTAAGGGGTGTTGGAAAGCTAAAATCTTATTTTCTTGACAATTTGAGATTTTTACATTTTCAAACTGCATAGATTTTAACCTTTCTAAAAATACCTTACTTTAACCTCTAGGGTATTTAGAAGCCCTTAAAACGTATTTTTAAATAATCGTTGAATTTGGGCCACGCCCATTTTAATGGCGAAAATTGTAAACAAATTACTTTGTTTTTGCTTAAAAGTGTAACGACTGATATAAACCAAAACATGTATATTTTATTTTAAATTGAGCCTTTTATTTTTTTTATTTCCTATTCGATTAGAAGTCCCACTGTATACATTAAAATCAATTTATCTGAAAATGTAAATTTTAATGTGTGATGTACCTTTTCTGAGAAACTACTGTTCACAGGTTTGTAAATTTTTTATGAATTATTTATAATGATGTCTAATATATACTAAAATGAGCTTTTTGTAAAAAACTCAAAAATTAAATTTTTACAAATTTTTAAGTAAAAAATGGGTCAAATTTCGCAATGTTTGATAAAATGTTTCATAATTTATTAAAAAATTCAAATTAGCTAAAAGCTCATTTTAGTATAATGAGAGAGGTGTACTTTAATAGTATGAAAAATTTCAAGCATGTACATAAAACAGAATTTGAGAAAAAGTACATCGAAAACAGCTAATTTAACATTGTCAGTATAGAGAAAGAGAGAGGTTTCCAACTCCCCTTAACCAAACAATCTTAAGACGATAAAATTTTGTAGAAAGTTATGAAATCGGATTAAAATCGTATAAAATTCAACGCTTGCAGACATCTGCATTGTAAAATATTGTTATATGTCAAAAAAGACATCGTGTACAGAAAAAATATGTAAAATGAATATTCTAAGAAATTATAATAAAAAATCGTTTGTGCATTGAAGCATAAACATCCATCTTTATTTACCACAAAACACTTCGGATAACACACCTGGCAACATTTCAGAAAACACACCACAGGAAAAAGAAAAATAGCAAGAGAAATCTGTTACAGCATAGTGTCAAAATATGTTGCCAAGTCAATAATTTATAAAAGTGGAAACCATCAATCTACTTATTTCAGGAAGGAGAAAATAAAGTATTGCATACTTTCCCCTTTGCATACGTAGCTTTCACACTCTGAGATGTAGTTGGATACATAGATTTACGTTTTATAATAAAAATGATGTTAAAATTAGAAAATTATTATATTTACTAAATAATTTAATCCTAAATAATTATTGTAATATAATAAAAACGTATACATGTCCTTTTCCTGAGTAACATTACTTGCAAATATATTATCGTCAGTAAAAAGTTACATAAAATAATATGAAATGAATAGCAGTTGTATTTTGAATATAATTAGAAGAAGTCAGAATTGATGTCGTACCGCATTAAAATACAAAAAAATATATATAAAATTAAAAAAATAATATTTTTTTTCAAAAAAATACTTTGATATCAAAATATGTTTTGCATTGAATCGTTTGAGGATGACACATTTCGACGCATTACCGTTTTTGTATAAACAAAATATTTTTAAAACCTTAAAATTCAAAATTCTTTTTTAATTATAAATTTATTTTAAAAATTCTTTCATAAATTCTTTTTTATTCATGTTTTTTCTTATTTTTCTGTTTTTAGACAGGTTTTTTTCCATTTAACGTTTGATTTTCCAATGTTTTAAATAGAAAAAAATAAGTTTGAAGTTAATATTATATGATGTGCTACGTATATGTAGACATTTATATTTACGCCTAAAAGATTAACGCAAAAAAAAGAAAAAAAAGAAAACACAATCTTACGTATGATACCGTGTTCCCTGAAGTGGTCATGTTGAAAGGTTGAGAAAAAACTTATTGCTCTGTTACTTCAAAGTATATGATATCTACCAGATCACAATAATTTTAAGCAAATGTGATATCGATTAAGTTTTCCGACAAGTGTAAAGAACATGATTATTTTATTCAGACATATCATAGCTTACAATGAAATATAGATAATGATTATCTCCCCCTAATAACACCTGCCGATCCATTTGGACCCATTAAAGCACTAGATAACCAGTAATTACTTAAAGCTCTTAACTACAACATGAAGAATTTTCTCATGTATAGAAACCAATAAATCTCTGCGCTAAGTGCATTAAAATAACTACTGGATGGCAGGCATAAAATCGGTTTAGACAGGTGATTTAAAACATTAAATTCATCAGCCAGACTTGGAGATCAAAAGTATTAGAATCTTTAGTCTTATAAAAGCCTGTAATGGTAAGATGTTCCTCAGAACTTTTAAGATATCAAAAGGTTCGAAAATTTTCTTTGATTTCACCTTACTTGCTTTTATATATTTGAAAGGTTTTGAACATTTCTATTTATTTAAAATCATTAAATAGATTACTTTATCTATCTTTCTCTCTTTCACACACCATATTGTACTTCAACATAGAACATGGGTTGTTTTTTTTATAGTTTCCTGATTCTATTTATTAATTATATATATATATATATATATATATATATATATATATATATATATATATGTTAACGAAATTTTGAATAAATACTGAATTTAAGTTTGCCTTTTTTAATTTTATCTTTTTAACACGCTTTTATTAGCTTCACCTTTATGTAATGGAATCTTTGAACTCGATTTTTTATCCAATTTAAAAGGTCAGATTAATTCAAAATTTTGCACACTTGTCAAGGACCGATGGCAATACAATAATTTAATAATTGTGTTCCATTTTCCTGATCAGGATCATCAGAAATAATGATTTCCCATTTCCGGATTTGGTGACTAAAATATTAAGTTATAACCTTAAAGCGCAAAGACTTATGGTTAATAAAAAACAACAAACAAAAAAAAGTGTTCTTTATGTGAAAAAGGGGAGGATGCGTAAGCATTTTCTTGCCATTATATAAACAATTGCCCAGTTTTCTGAAAATAGAAATAAGTAAATGATAGTTTCAAAAACTAAAAAAACATGCTTTTATTGTAGATCGAACTAAAAAATGAAAAATAAATTATAGTTTAAAATAACTGAAAAATCACGCTGTTATAGTTAATAGATTTAGAAGGTAAAAACAATCGTGACATAAGAATAAAATGATTAACGAAAAATTTAATGTAATTGTAAAAGCGTGGGGTTCTTTCTACTACATTTTTACACTAGCTCTGTATTTCAGAATCTATCTATATATATATATATACATATAGTTTTCTTGTTAAGCATTTTATTCTTATATTATGATTTTTTTTTTACTTTCTAGTTCCATTAACCATAAAAGCATGTTTTTTAGTTTTTTAAACTATAACTTATTGCTACTACATTCAGACTCCGATTAAACGAATTTATTGAGACCGAACATTTTGGACGCTAAATCAGAGTTATTCTCTGTATTGGGGGTACAAACAAAATAAAAATCTTTGCACTTACGTTTTGGAAATTCTATACAAAGCAATTGCACAAAAAAAAACCTTCGTTAGAAATAACACGCTTGTTATTCCACAGCTAAAAATACAATTAGTGAATGTTTTCGCCCCAGTTAATTTGAAACTTTTAAATACTGTCTAACAGAAGTTTGACAATTTTATTTTTTTGATTTCTAACTCGGGAGTGTTTTTTTTTCTTCTACTTTATGCAGAAAAGAGAATACTGCAACATTTACATCCTGAAAAGGTATTTTTCCACAGGTTTCAAACAATGTAAGGCATTAGAATATGTAACAGGTGTTGCATTATCAATTTTTGCGTTAGAATTGCGCTTTAATGGTTCCGATAAATCTATAATTTCCTCAACTAC
The DNA here is from genome assembly GCA_019973935.1 of Trichonephila clavipes. Classification (NCBI taxonomy): domain Eukaryota; kingdom Metazoa; phylum Arthropoda; class Arachnida; order Araneae; family Nephilidae; genus Trichonephila; species Trichonephila clavipes. Next base: position 140,777 of record BMAU01017267.1, read on the forward strand.
GGTTTCACAGATAGGCAATCCATCATCAAATGAAGCATGATCGTTAAGATCTTAAAATATCCCTTGTGGTGTGGATAGGACAAGAAAGAAATTTCCTTTCCTATTTAACATCCACACGATATGTTACATGCATGACTCATTTGCACTCGTAAAGTCTAATAATGATCTTCCTTCTTTTCACGTCGAAATTTTCTACTTATAAAAAAAATCTTTTTCTGTTCCGGACAAAAAGAATGTCATTTGAAAAAAAATCCAATTTTTTCAAATAGAAATTAATAAAAAATATTTTCCAGCTGTTGAAATAATTCGTTAAAAGGGGATTTATTATTCGTTAAAAAAGCTTTTTACTTTCATTTTAATTGAGGTAAGAGTACAATCCGTTAAATAGAGGCTCGGAAAATCGGGGGCTGACTGTATTTAAATTCGTATTGTATTCATTTAAATTAGTTTTATGGTTTAGCGTACTGTTTGTTCACACTTGCAAATTTCGGCCTAAGTAATTTTTAATCATGCCTTCCGTTTTTTATCTTTATTTATTATTTTTTTGCAGTATTATACTCAAATTTTCTACATAATTGGAAAGGGCGGATTCTTTAATGTAAACTTAACCCAACTTTAATACCCTAAGTCAGTGTCAGCCTTAGAAATTGTAATAGCTTTTCATTTTAGTTTAAAGAATTCTTTATGTTTTGGTTTCTTGTTCTTCGTTCTCTATTTCAGAATTTAAGTTCAGAATTCTCCGCTGTGTTAAAAATAATTAAAACAATAATTTTATTTAGGAGATATTTACGGAAATATTGAAAAATTTAATTTTTTATTGTTCTGTACTATGGGTTACATCAGAATAATGTGATTTTTAATGTCAACAGAATCAAATTTTTTCAAACTGATTTTTCATTATTCTCACACTTGCGATAGTTGAAAGTTTTTGCTTCAATTCAGGTTTTGTTAAACTTTATTTTGTTGCACAAGAAGTAATTAGAATGATCCCTTACATTTCTAAGGGGGAACATACTTTCATTTAAATACATTAAAAACCATTTGATACGAAACTAAGAGAGTGAATGAGAGAAATATTTTTCGTGTTAAAAGCAACTGCATATATATATATATATATATATATATATATATATATATATATATATATATATATATATATATATATATATATATATATATATATATATATATATATATATATATATATATATATGTGTGTGTGCGTGTGTGTATGTGTGTGTGTATTCAACATATTTACGTTTATTTGAGTTATTTTATTTATATAGCTATGTATATTTTTACTAAGATCAATGAAACTTAATGCTATTCAATATAAAAGTAAGTTAATGAAATTTAATGCAAAATTTTTAAAGTTTTTGAAAAAAAAATCATTTATTGAGTTTCGGGAGAATAATCTGATATTTTTCTTGGCATTGTCTTTTTTACCGTCAACAAATTGTTCGGTGTCGTCCATTTTATTATTCATTTCGTCATTGGAATGCGTGTCGAAATACCTCCGCGTGCTTTTCCTGATGTTCCTCATTTCGAATGACGGGGAAACAGACGCTGCATTATTCCTTTTATTTAAGCCGTCTGAATTTGCATCAATGATATCAATTTTTGAGCTTTCAGCAAACTTCAAAATGTCTTTGTCGGCCATAATTGGGGTTGTACACACATTATCATCATATACTACAGGGTATTCTGATGATACAGTAGTACAGTAGGAAATACCGAAACTTTCTAAAACATTTCATTGAGTGAAGGAAAATCTTTCTGTGTTAAGAGATTTTTGTTTCTTGTAAAGAGAAAAATATGCATGAAGATACGTAGTAGCGACTGTTGTATTATTTCGTGTTAAACGATATTTCGTCTTGTGACATATTTCACGTACGGTAACGTATTTCACTGTGTAATGCAAATTATATCATATGCTCATTAGTTTTTATATTTTAATATATTTTTTTGCACTTATTTTTATATAGTTATAAATTTTGTTTTTTAAATGCATGTGTTTAATTTTGAATACGTGACTCTTCAATTAAAACAAAACTTGCTACTTTCATAAATAAATGTCTTCCAATTTTGGTTCAATACATTTTATTAGCTGTGATATTTTTCTTACATTAAACGCATCATGCTTCAAAATTTCTTTTTTCCTTACTGTGTGTGACTAAATATTCTTTAATGAGCTCGATTCACTTATCCAAAACTTGAGTAAATTACTTCGAAAGTTTCAACATTTTTATTTAGTCGAAATTTCTTTATTATTAAACCTGTGTTTCCCTCGTAATCAATACTTCTCCTGTAGTTTGTGCTTATTTCTTTCTTTCGAGAAAAGTCCTTTAGTATTTTACATTCATTTATTCCATTTTTTTTCTTTGTAGCAATCTCAGACTCTTTTTTGGGCTATCGTTATGTATTTAAATTATTAAAGTTTTAATTAAGAATTTCCAAATTATGTTTGAAAACATTTAAGTGTTTTGAAAAAAAAAAATCTTCTTCGATATATTTCAAGTAACTTACTTCCTTATTATCGCACATGAAAGTAGTTGTTGACTAAATTGAGCTTTGAACAAATATCTCGCTATTATGGACCCAGTTGGAGATAAATTTAATTAGTCTCGAAGCTTTTACTGCAACTTTTCGAGTGCAGTTCAAAAGAAGTGCTTAACAAGATATTGATTGAATTTTACTTAAACACAGTTCATTTAGCTTATGTGTGATTTTTGAAAATTAAATACATCTCAACATCTCTCTTCGCGTGATGTTTGGTACTAGTTTATAAAGATATCACACCGCCATATACCCCCATGCCAATGATTCGGTGAATAGGCGAAATAATGACGCCATATTCGTGGTGAGAATGGGAGCAGTTGCGTCACTTTGTGGGTTGCAACATTCGTGCGCGACGGCTTGAGAATTGCGTCATTTGTGTGGCGGCCTAATTGAATCATTTGTATCTGACGGCTCAGTGTGATGGCTTAGTTACGTCATTTGTGTCTGATGGTTTAGTTGCTTTTGCGGTGGATAGGTGGCGCCACGACTGTGGCGCGAGAAAGGCGTGGTTCTTTTGTACGGTCAGGGTCACCAATGTAGGAAGGAAGTATTCGATCTGGGTACCTTCCCTTCCTAACGTGAGTACTTTATTGATCACGCCAAAATGATCGTCTTCGCGTGTGTGATGTTTGGTACTAGTTAATATATAGATATCACACCGCCACATGTTTATCTGCTAATATTCTATTATTATTTTAATGGAATAACATTACTGATACGGGAAATTCTGCTTAAATATTTATTTGAACTCTAATTCGGAGAAATTTCCTGTACATACCAAACATTATAAAAAAACAGTTCACAGGCGTATTATTCCTTAAATGTTCTAATAAAATCAGAGGGTGAAAAAAATGGAAGTATCACTCGATCTTCTGTGCTGGAATTCTACCCATTATGACGTAACAAATCACTAGGTATTACGATAATAAAGATGTGCACTAAAATACGTAGCATCTAACCATTTTTTTGTAGAATTTTAATTTGAGCTCAAAATAAAGAATTAAAAAGAAGATAGTCCTCCTCAATTTTTGAAAGTTAAAAAGGTTTTGCTTTTATTATACGAACCCGTGTTTCTTTTTCAATGCCTTTAATTTTATGTGTATTTTCTGTAAATATACCTCTATTTTATGCAAATCTAAAAACTAAATGCTTAATGTGCCCACAGAAATCTATTGGAATCTAAAGGAAATAGGATTTATATTCATAACAAGAGGAGCAATAAACAGGTATTCAGAAAAAAAGAAATATATGTGCTAATGCAATTTTTAGTACCATTTTGTGTAATTGTAAATGTAACTTAATCTCTCCAACAATTTACCTAGCAATTTGTATATATATGTCTAGATGCGTCTCATTATCTAAATCAGTGATTCCCAAAGTGGTCGATATGGACCCCCAGGGGTCGATGACGACTAACAAGGGGTCTACGCCAGGGAAAAATAAATTGGGAGGTCCATGAAAGGTAAATAGGGGTCTACGACAGCATCTTCAGAATTTTTTTGTTTTGTTTTTATATGAACATTGAATTATTTCTGGTTTACGCGTTTACACTTTTTTTGCAACTTTCTCCCATTCCTAGAGTGGGGTCGCAATGGACATCCCTAGCGCACACATGATGTCCTGTGTCATATAACTAACTAAAAAGGGATAGGGGAGCTTTTGGAAGTAGGGACCCACACAGTAGATGCTTTCCTTTATTTTTGAGGGTTACTTTAAGACAAACGGTTGTGATTTCTAGAATCAAAAGACTTATTTTCAAAAAAATTGGCCAACTGAAATACACACACACACACACACACACACACACACACACACACACACACACACACACACACACACACACACACACACACACACACACCAACTGAAATACACACACACACACACACACACACACACACACACACACACACACACACATATATATACACACACATATATATATATATATATATATATATATATATATATATATATATAAGCTCACAATTCCATCTTTTACAGTTTACTCGCTTGAAATAACCACAGGTAATTATGCTTTTAATTTTTAATTATTTTGTGTGTTTTTTAATATTAGTATTTTTTAAGATTTCAAAGATAAAAGTTTGTGTTTCTCTTTAAATAAATCAAATAAATGCGGGCTAAAGCTGACACAATACATAGGCTTTGAAAAAAATCTGTACAACTAATTATTTTCTATAAATTTCTGTAAGTACAAAATTCAATTGATTATTTCAAACATGCGATAATTAAACTTTTTCAATTAAGAATTTTCGTTTTACATAGCTACAAATTTTTAAAAAAATACATGTGACTAAGGTACTTACTTAGTATATATATTTGATTTAAGGCCTGATAAAAATAGATATCAGAAATTCTGGCTTCAAAAAGAGAGATATACCTCTTACATATCCCATATTTTATAATATCGCTGGAAAATTTTTAATTGATTTTCCATCCTCATACCTAGTAGAAAGAGGTTTCAGCGAAGTTGCCAATCTCTAACAAAAAAAAGAAGAAAGAAATGGACTGGAAATTAATAACCGAGGAGATTTAAGATTGAAACTGACTAAATTGATGCCAAATGTTCAAAAATTGTTATTGCAGCATCAGGTTCATCCATCCCATTTAAAGCATTTATTTTTTGCGGAGTTATTTTTTTGTAACAAATTGATTTTAAATTTTAGTTTATATATTTTATTTCAATTAATGAATTTTAATTTTAACTTAATTGTGATTTGTATTCAATTAATTAATTGCGATTTTAATTTAATTAATAAACGTTTAAAATTAACATGAGTTTTCTATGAGGAATTTGCAAAAATTCAATATTAAGTAAGCAGGGGTCTATCCCAAACCTGAAAACATGACAAGGGGTCTATGAGACAAAAAAGTTTGGGAAACTATGATCTAAATATTAATTTTTAAAAATGATCAAATAGTAATTAAAGATGAAGTAACTAAAATCTGAGGAAAGAAAGTTACAACTAGTTAAAATACAATTAAGATTAATAAAGTAATAAAACAGCAAAAATAAATAAATTAATTAATAAGATAATAGCTAGTTAGAACAAGTTTATTTATAAAAAAATAAGTTAATAAATTATAATCAATTAAGGTAAATGAAGTAAAATTTGCTTAAAAATAATTACTAAGAATAAGAAAATAATAAAGGTAAAATAAAAGCATACCAAACAGTGAAACGGAACAAAATGCATCTGAAAAATTGGGATTTGTTTTTTCTTTCAAGTTTTCTTCCCAACTAGAAACAGGTAAATTCAATTCTGCAAACATTTCATTTTTCAAATATTTCTTAATGAAAACCCAATATTGAAAACAGTTTTACATTCAACACAAATCTATTCCTATATCACTATATAAAAAATAAGGAATCCAGGCGTCATTATGTTGAAATAAACAAATGCAAATTTTAATAAGTGTTTGAATTAAACTTAAACTTAGTGTATTTTGCAAGACTTTTTAAATGATTCAATATTAAAGCAAACTCGATAAATATGATAAGAAAAGATATATATGCTCATGTATAGATTACTCTTGTAAAACTTATTTATAGAATAAATCAAAGGTGAAATATCAGAGAGTACTACAAATAAAACAAATTTATAAATGTTTCAAAGGATTAATTTATTCTTTACAGCTTTTTCTCAAATAGTTTTAAAAGAGCATAAAAGTATTTCTGATATTTATATATATATATATATATATATATGTATATATATATATATATATATATATATATATATATATATATATATATATATATATAGAGATAAGTTCGAACACGATGCTATTTAATTTAATATGTAAACACCATTATCCAAACAGCAATCTAAGAAATAAAAATATCAATGATATTTCACTCTTTTATGATGTTCATTACTGATTTTGAAAAGAAATTGATTTCAAATTTTATTGAAATTTAAATTTAAAACAAATGTTTTAGAAAGTTTATAGGCATTTCTTAAATTTTCTGAAGCTTGTTCTTATGTTTTTGTTTAATTTCATTTATGTTTATATTTTGTGTTCTTTACTTATAGTTAAATTTCTATAAAAACTATAGAAAAGCATTCATTATACCTTTCATCGATTTTTATTTTATTTTTCATCGATACATTTTGAAATTTTAAATATGACATCAATAAATAAAAATTTAAATTCCCAACTATACTTTTAATTTTATAAGCATTTAAAAATATATTTTTAATAAGAACTTAATAAAATGCATTAAAAATTTCCCTTTTCTCTCTTTATTAATTTATTCGATACTGCGTGTCACAAACTGTGGGGTGCTCCCCACTAGGAGCACGTGATAACCCTACATAGGGGGTAGAGCATATGAAAAAGTTGAAAGCAAAAGACTATTTAAAAAAATATATTAATTTACAGAAAGAAAGCAAAACAAAATACATTCTGACATAATAAAAAATAAAATACACACATTTACAGTGATAGAATGCACTTCTAAATGTATTAGTACAGCACACAGTATTTGATAATTAATTTATCAGTACTAAATTAAAAACATGTTTAATAATTGTCAGTGAATCCATGGTCTGTCAAATATAAAATTATATACAAAATGTAATTCTTATCATCATAATATGTACGGTTTATAATTAAAGTAGTATATTGTTGCTTTAGTGTTAAAGTATATTATTATTGATTTCAATACATTGTTACTGTATGGGGAGACTTGACGAAAATTATGTGTGATTGAATTGGTTCGCAAGTATTGAAAGTTTGTGAAGCACTGATTTAGTATGCATCGAACAATGTACTAAATAATTATTCTGAAATAATATGTTTCAAAATCAATATAAGACAAATTTTGGAAGTTCTCACTGATCTTAAAGGAAATTGAATTAATATATCTTCAAAATATCTTTATTTTTATTAGAAGTTATTTTAAATAAAGTTGACGTGAAATACTTAAAATATTAATAGTAAACTATAGTCAGCAGTTTGTGTTTACTTTTTATACATTATAGATTTCGAGTTTTATTTATAAATTTTACTATAAAATTTTTTAATTAAAGTTTTAGCACATCTTAATGCCCGAATTTAATTATGATTATCGTAAAATAGAAGTCTGATACAAATTTAAATATTTATTACATTGAAAAATGTATATGTATGTGTCGGTTAATGTGGGAGAGAAACCCGTTATTTCATAAAATAACCAGACATTTCATGAAATAACTAGGCAAACCAGATATACTATATAAAATAATTGAATTCTATGATTTAACTAGGTATTCAATAGAAGAACGATTACTTGATCGTTAAAGTAGGAAATAAGTAACTCGAAAGTTCTAGTTGCTTTTAGTCAGTTTTGAGCCGCTTATAGCTACTTTGCAATGACGTGTGTACATTGAAGAAGTTCCAGATATTAAACACAACGCTTCATTCTGTTGCAACAGCTTAAATTTGAGGTACTGAACAAATATTTAAAAAGTGTTCGTGTAAAAAGAATGTAGTGCTTGTTTCAAAAATAACATGCAATGCAATTCAAAGTGTCATCACATCAATCCTTGCTCTAATTAGATAATGAAAAGTAGAATAAAGGTATCTTATAAAATTTAAATTAATATTCTGTTACATTTTTTTTCTGAAAAAATTTACACAATATTTTTATTAAGCTACAGTTTTTCTTCCCAGCATGTATTTTTTGATACATATAAAATTAACTATTAAATAATATTTAAATATAACTATAAGATATAACTCTTTTTCCTTTCTGTGTAACTAATGTTAGCTATATGATTAATAATAAATTATATCAACTGCTTTTCCTTATTATTTACCAATCAATTATCCTCAAAAGAGATAAGATGTATTTTTCCAAAAGATTTCAGCTATTTATGATCATTTAATTTATAAAATAAGTTTAAAGTTGTTTTTTAATTTAACGATTTATCCTTAGTTATTTTGTAGAATAACTAGCTATTTCATAGAATAACTAGTTATTTCATATAATTAGTTATTTCATATAATTAGTTATTTCATAGAATAACTAGTTATTTCATAGAATAACTAGTTATTTCATAGAATTAGTTACTTCATAGAATAACTAGTTAATTCATAGAATAACTAGTTATTTCATAGAATAACTAGTTATTTCATAGAATAACTAGTTCTTTTATAGAATAATTAAACAAAGTATGAAATTTTTCATCTATTATATACTTTAACTGACTTGTCAAGTTTTATTTCATGAAATAACTGAATTATAGACTTTAACGGTAACATATATACAATCTTAAAAGGAAATTAAAAATAAAACTATCGTCCTTGGCGTTTGGCATTTTACTTTACATAAATTTGATTGGAAAATATTTCAACTGTTTAACCCGCTTGACATTATCATCACCCTGTTGGCAAAATGATTGATAATTACACGATTGTTTCATCTAATTCTACATACTTATACACGGAGTTTCGAGTTTTGCGTAAGAACATAATGCACTTTAAGCTTATACACAATAGAGTTTTGTTATCTTTTATTTAACATTTCATTTTCGGTTATTTTAGATGCCCATTTAATGGTTGGTATGAAACGCAGATTTTTTAGTAAAAAAATCAATTTATTTTCCTTTTTTTTGTTAATGCTCGGCACTCTTTACAAAGTATAGTACAAAAGTATTTGAAAAGTACGTGATGTCATTTATACATAGACTAACTTGCGCATGTTTTAGAAAAATAATAATCCTCAGTCATAATTCAAGTATAATATAATCTATTAATGAACAATTCTTTTTTCAGATAAAGTTTCATATACGTGCTTAAAAGAGAAAACCAATTTTTGCATATTACTGAATAAAATATTTTCTGAAAGATTATGATTGAGAAAGTTTGAAACATTCCCAAATTAAATTCTTCTTTTTAATGATAAAAAAAAGGTTTTTTTCTCTTTTCATCTTTAAAAAAGGCTTTAATACTGTTAATTGTCAGCAGAGTCAGAGAATTTGATAATATAACTAAAAATAAGCCTTTTAAAATTAATTTAATAATTTCTGTAGATAACTTAAACAAATCTGCAAAGAGCGTAAATGAATATAAAATCTAATTTTATTTCTAGAAAACATTTACTTGTATAGAAATATTCGATTGTCAAAATTGTATCTGTTTCTTTGTATTTTATTGTCTGCTCTCAAAAGATTAAATGCATAGCTTAGGAAAGTTCGTTTGTTTGGAATATTTCTGTCAGATGTTGAAAGTTTGATATTTAATTTCGAATTTAGCAAAAGTATCAAAGTAACTAAAAGTTTTGTGAAACATATATTAAAATTATTGTTCTTATTGTGAAACATCTTTCATGGACAATATTTCTTGAATATTTAGAGGCACTCAGGTGAAGAAAAGTTTCAGTCAGACTGAATAAATTTTAATTATTTTCCCATATTATAAATATATCTTACACATATTTATAAAGCACAGCATTATCCCGAGCTTAAGCAATAGGTGGAACCAAGTGATAACCGCTTAGGTCGAACTCATGTAAGTCAGGGTATAATTTCGTACAGACATTTATATACAGTATTTTTAGTTGCAACTGGAGATAAAAGACAATAACAACTTAGCAAAAAAATTCATAAAATCTTAGATACCAAAATTACAAAACAGCAAACCAAAGTTATTTAGATGCGAAATGTTTCATAAAATCTAACAAGTAATCAGCCTGGTCAAATATTTTTTTCTTCCGCAAAATTTCCTCGTACGTCGGAGTTTCTCAAACTGTGGGGCGCGCCCCCCTGGGGAGGCAGAATAACTTTACGAGGGGGGCGCGAGCATATCGAAAATAAAAGATTTAAAAAATAATAAATTTCCTGGAATGAATTAAAACAAAATACTTTCAGACATAATAAAAAGTGCACTTTTACTCTGATATAAGTTATAGGCGATATTAAATCATAAAAAAAATGTCTTCAATACTTAATTAGCTATCTTTGATCACATAACCAAATAAAAAATATGTTATTTAATTTCCTGTAATCTCATGATGAGAGAGTTTTTATTACGTTTTCTTTTTTAAAACTAACATTCTACTCTTTCAGAGAAAAAAACAGATCCCAGATCCAGAATCGAAAAAATTTAGGAACATAAAAAATTCATCACTGTCATTATTTTTCAAATACTGCACATTATAGCTGCAATTTGTTTGACCTTCTAAGTTATTGGTACAGTTAGTTATGACCCCTCTCTTATGTGTTTATTTCTCATTTAAAGAAGTTGTAAGTAATGCATTTCTCTGTTGCGCTTTTTTCCATGCAAAACAGTTTTATGATATTTGGAAAACCACGGAGAGCACACACACTTTGATGGATTACTTGGCCAAGACTTAGACCAAGATGAGTATTTTCAAACATATAAAGCATAACAATTGTTTTTAGCAGTAACATACATATTATCATAATGAATACACTTTTTACCCAGAAGTGGGCGCGTGGGTCTCACAGATCACGAAATCGTTAATTCTGGCAAAACTGTTTATTTGTTATCAAAGAAAAATTGAAAAGTCCTTGAAAGCAGGTAAGTAAACTTTCTCTTAGTTAAGTTATTCACTGGAATAACGATTTGTATCGTGTACAATAAAATAATTATAAAAAAAAAGGATTGGGGTGACTCAATAACCTCGCTCGACCGTATCGAGTGCGCGCCTGCTCCCAGGTTAAAACATGTTGAAGCCTTTTGGCTTTAAATATTAAAAATAATACAATTATTCTTCCTCGGAATTTTACATTATTGCTCAATATTTAACATCAATTATAAATGCTAAATATCTGAGCCTTAAAATTAAAATTCGCTTAAAAATAATTATAATTTGAGCAATCATTTAAAAAAAATCATTTTATATTTTTGTAAACATTGTCGCGCACTTACTCTCCTTACATTTCAGCTATTATATCAATAATGTTTTATTTTCTTATAAATGAACTCCTGCAAAGAGCGGGTACTTCGGCCGGTATACTTTTAATGTATCAGTGCTGCACAGAGTATTTTATAACTAATTAATTAATACCAAATTAAGAACAAGTTTAATAAGTATTAACGACTTCCATGGGCTTGTCTTTCAAAGCGAAGTTTTTATAAGGAATACTTATGATTAGAAATTGACCCTTTGAGTTATTTTTCTATATTTAGCAGATATCCATCTTTTGTCTTCTAAGCAGTCACCACATTTTGCAATATGTTCAATTTAAAAATTAGAGAAAGGAAAAATAACATAATAATTATCCTATTACTTACTTAATTAATTTTTTTGCTTAAAGGTAGTATTCAAAATTTAATATTTATGTTATTAATTTGTATGGTTTATATATAAGATCTCGTATTGTAGCTGTAGAGTCAACGTGCATTATTATTGCATTTAGTGCATTATTAATGTATAAGGGGGGAGCGATAAAAATTGTGATTGAAAAGGGGGGCACCAGTATTGAAAGTTTGTGAAGCACTGTCGTACATGTTAATATTTTTATATTTTTATTCCTTGTATCGATGAAAATGATGATGTACGTTGGAATAAGTACTTTCTAAAATTTGTAACATTTTTTTCAATTAAGATATACGAATACGTTCGGAACTGTGATTTTTTTCCAAAGCGTATAAATGGATAATATTTATGATATTTAGTTTCAGTTAGATTAGAAAATGTATATAAAATTGTTTTAAGAATAGTATTACAATAAAAATTTATTTAAGTACAATATTTTGACAAAATAAGAACATAGAATGAACCAGTTTCAAAATATTCTCTTTTTGTGAAAACTGCTTCTAGTGTAGTGATATTTTGCCTGCTTATAGCTCAGACCTCTCTACAGAGCTTCAACTAGAATTTTGAAATATATAACTTAGAAGTGGGTTTATCCATGTTTTACGGCAACAGAAGGGAGAAGTTTTATGAAAAAAAACGCTGATAATTATTTCAAATGGTTGCAAGTATGAGAATAACGTGAATTTTTCAATAATCGTAGTTCAGCCTCTGTACAGAGGTCTGAGCTATATACAGGAAAAATATTATTACAATCGAAGCATTTTTCACAAAAGGAGAACATTTTGAAAAAGGGTTATTCTAAGTTAATCTTTTTGCCGAAATATGGTATTTAAATAATTTTTGTTGCCAAAATGCCCTTAAAACAATTTCATACATGTATTCTAATCTAAGTGACACTAAAAATCATGGAAATTATTCATTTATGCGCCTTTTTAAAATCACGGTTCCGAACGTAGTCGGATAGCTTAAACTTGGCTTTTCTATCAAACTCCCAACCGTCATTCAATCTTCTGATTGAACTTGGTCTTTAATGTTTTGCTTATGTACTTCTATGAGGTCATAAATTGTTAGCTCTTGATTGCAGGAATCCAGCATCCCTTGAACATCATCACACTATCCGCTTCTAAACTTAATTGCTTGGCAAGATCGACAACTTCTTTAACCGAATTACCAAATGTATGAGACTCTGAACCTGATTCCGCCTGAGTTTCAGTGAGGGGGGAAAAAGAGGAATCGATGAGTTTTGAAAATCACGTAGCTCCGAGTTCCGGTGAGTTGGGGTAGAGTAAGTCAAGGTATTACTGTATACATAAATATTTAAGAAAACATAATTTAAATTAAATGTATTGAATGAAGCTGATTAATTCTGTTGTTTCACAGCATTCTGTGAACATTTTTGATTAAACCATAATAGTTCACATGTTATAATTAATTAAAAAACCACTTAGGTCTTAAGATAAGACTATTTTTGATAAATAAATAGTTTCATAAAAGTGTGACTTAAAGCCTTCACTCTTTATATAAGGTATACGCTATATTACCTTATACAAATTAGGCTTCACTGAAAACTTTTGTTAAAATGCTTATACAAAAAAAAATCTCTGATCTGCATATTTCATAATTCAATTACCTTTTAATGATGTATGTGATTGTAAACTTAATGACTCCTTATTATAATTAAACTTTCAAAATTTCACATAAGACAATAAATGAAGAGATTAACAGATAAAAAAAGGAGAGACAGAAAAAAATAGTGGCCAATGTCGCCTAATAATTTTAGTCGCAAACTCCTTGCCTGCCTGGCATGAGTTCGATACCTAGTACTACCTAGAGCAAGGATGGCGAACAATTGGCACGTGACCCAATATTTTGGGCACGACAGCTATCAAAAAGTTTTTTGCATTTTATTTCAAAATTTCAAAGATCACTATTAAGTGGTGGTGGGACTAATCCCCATCTGGTCTAGTGAAACTCGACCAGACAGATCCATGAGTCCATAAATCTGTATAAAGTCTAAGAACCGTAGGGGGGATGCAACAGCCTCCTCACAGGAAAACCCCAGGCATTGCAGAATGTTCTGAAGACAAAAAGGACTGATGTTACATTTAGGGCAAATTGGGAAGATTCTTTTGCCACCCTCAAAATTAATGCATCTGAGGTGACCAGTCGAAAATCGTGAGAATGCCGTTTGATATGATCTGGAACCCTTGAATGATATGGCGGATCCAGGGTGTCTTTGAAAGTACCTTGGGTGTACAGGAAGGATAACCCAGGTTCTACATATTAATTCATTAGCCCTGGAGTAGATCTCAGTCGATATAAGGACCATGTGGTCCTCCGGATCCACAGGATTGCTGGTAGTCGCCTTCGTAAGGTCGTCCGCAACTTCATTCCCGAGAAGGCCTACATGAGAAAGGACCCACTGTAGATGAATAGGGTGCCGATCCGAAAGCTGTTGAAAAAGATGAAGAATACTCCTGCTGGTGCTGTCACCGACATATGACGAATTCCATAAATGTTGGATGGATGATCGGCTGTCTGTCAGTATCCAAATTTCAGAAAAAGCTAGACCTGTTATGTTGTTAATAATTGAAAGACCACACATGATAGCTATTAGCTCCGTTCTAAAGACAGAAACATGGTTAGAATTTCTTCTCTGAAATTTTATGACATGGCCAGGTAGTTCAATTAAGACTCCACTGCCAGTAGTATTTGTCTCTCCCTTACTGCCATCAGTATAGATCTTGGCTGCATCCAGTGGAATTCCATCAATCACCTCCAGAGTCAATTCCTTAAGAAGTTCGGGGTGGCCAGACACTTTATTGACATTGGGCATTAAGCTATAATGGAGCGTGAGCCCCTGGAGTCCAAGGACAGGGTTGATGAATGAAGTCAAGCTGTGGTGTTCCACATTAAAACTCAGGATCTGTGAACCTACTACAAACTACGAACAAACGCGAGTGATCGGTCGCGGCAGGGCGGTGTTGACACTCGGTTGTTATTGTCTTGCCTTAATTACGTTTTAGGCTACAATTGCTTCTGATGCAAAGTTTGTCTACGCATAGCATAGTCAATTTCATTGACACAGCTGTATTTTTCGGTTTATTATATAAGTGTTGTTACAAAGTTTTATTATTTTCCTAATAACCACAAGTCAAAATTATTTGACGGCACGTCTATACTTCATTAAACACATTTTTAAAAAAATGGCACGTTGATCTATAAAGGTTTCCCTACCCTGACCTAGAGGTACTGATGCAAATGAAATTTACCGTTACTCAATGTCCTCCTGTTGGTGTGATGTGGAAGTGTGGAGACGGGGTGCCATTTCAGGTGTCGTCTTCATCCATGACAACAAAATAACGAAATCTGACACCGATAGACCTCGTGTTTCTTTATAGTGTGGCAAAAATAAATATTTCTTCAAAGGAGAAAATAATCAGAGAAAATAGAAGACTAGTAAATTACGTAAGTATAGTAAAAATCGTTTAACACGAAACTAAGAGGACTGAAATATCTTTTCGAGTTAAAGTATATTGAATAAAAAAAAGAACATCTATTCAACAACATTTACTTTATTGCAGTATATTTTACTTACATAGATATGTATTTATGCATGCATTTAATAAAAATCAATGAAACAAAAACATTCACAGCAACTTAATAAAATTTAATACAAAAATTAGCAATACCAAGATCTTTACAGATTTTTGTTTTCGTCTTTTACTTTTGATCAAGGTATAAGAAGCTCCATTTTCATTTTTAGCGAAATCGCAGTTTGCTTTCCCCACAGCTCTTTACCATTATGTCCGTGATAAAACTATTCTAAAATAGCCAAAAAAAAAGAAAGAAATTGAATTAAAAACTCATTGATTTTTACTCACACTGCGATGTACTCCTCACCAAATTCCAAAACCCCAACTCATTGCATATATGTTTTTGTGTTGTGTCTGTAAAGGTAAAAGGTAAAAGTAGCTTAGATAAACAAATTGTTTCGTGTCACAAGCTATTCCAAGTATATTTCAAAGCCGAGTTAACTTCCTTTCTACGAAACATGAAATATCACCTCTCTTTCATTTCACACTCATTTTAAATCTCATTTTTCACTTTAAGGTATCCGACTACGTTTGGAACCGTGATTTTAAAAAAGCACCTAAATGAATAATTTTCATGATATTTAGTGTCACTTAGAATAGATCATATGCAAAAAATTGTCTTAAGGACATTTTGACAAAAAAATTATAAAAATACAATATTTCTGCAAAAAATCAACTTAGAATAACCTTTTTTCAAAATGTTCTCCTTTTGTGAAAAATGCCTCTATTATAATAATAAATTACCTGTATATACCTCAGATCTCTGTAAAGAGGCTCAACTATAATTTTTGAAAAATTCACATTATTTTAAGAGTTAAAACCCATTAAAATAATTATCAGCGTTTTTTTCTAAAAATTTCTCCCCTCTGTTGTCGTAAAACATGCATAAACCCACTTCAAAGCTATATATTTCAGAAGTTCTAGTTGAGCCTCTGTACAGAGGTCTGAGCTATATACAGGCAAAATATTATAATAGAAGCATTTTTCGCAAAAGGAGAATATTTTGAAAATGGATCATTCTATGTTCGTTTTTTGACAAGATATTGTACTTAATTAATATTTTTTGTAATACTATTCTTAAAACAATTTGATATACATTTTCTAATCTAAGTGACATTAAATATCATAAATATTATCCATTTATACGCTTTTGCAAAATCACAGTTCGGAATGTATTCGGATATCTTAAACGTTTTTTCACTGAATTTAAAAACTATACGAAAGAGAGAAACATTTTTGATTATTATATAATTAATGAGAAAATCTTGCCAACTGCGCGATTTGTTAGTATGGGAGGTACAACTGAACAAATTGTAGTTTAAGATATATGAAGGTGTTATACCTCATATTTTAAATATAATTTTAATTGAAGTTGTGTATTGTGTGTGTGTGTGTGTGTGTATGATACATTGCGCGACCCGGAGGTCGCGGGTAGGAGAGGGTTCGAGGAACAAGCAGGCATGATAATAACGATAGTTTTTTTAGTACTTTATGAAGTATACAAATTGAAAACTTAACTCTGGGAGCAATATTAAATCATAATCCGTAATCGGATACCCATATTATTAAAAGCAATTATCTGGATTGAAACTCTTTGTTATGATTCTTCTCGAAGCCCGATTGCTCGGTCAGCTCCAAGGTTGATTGCTTCACCACTTCCTGGTAGACCTTCGTATTCTACTTAGATTTCGCGCTTAACAATCAACGATTAACCTTTAACTTACCTATTTAACAAGATTGTTTTAAATAGTACTTACATTTGCCTAACATCAAGTAATCTATACGCAAAGTAGTTTTTAAACTAAAAACACAGTTAAGGTATCGAAACATGTTGAAAAGACCAAATTCGGTCAAAGTATATATTTCTTTTTTTATTGAATGGAGCTATTTTTAAACTTATTAAAACATATTTGTATTGTTTCTACATTCCCTACACGTAAGTTACGTTCAATTTTATAAAATTAAAAAAAAAACCGTAAGTGGATCTTTAATTTACCAGGAGTAGGTATTTAAATTGCTCAAAATTTAGTATAGTGAGTATGATAACTCAAAATGTTATAAATGTATTTCTATAAAATTTTTGAACCTGATATTTTTATTATTTTCTAGAGAATGTACTAAAATATTCCTTATCGTATGAATATTTTTGGAGTTATGGCCTGTTATTTAAGTAATGGTCTCATTACAAATGTCACATTTCTTATACTATTTACTCAATCAGCTCTAAAATTTTAAAATTTTAATTCAACATTAAAATTTTAGAACATTATTTAGATAAATGCATCTAATTTCTTTTAGTAATACTTTAACGGATATAAGTTTATTACTTTTTTTCTCAAATTACTTTGAAGTTTTCAGAAATACTGCTAAAATGTTACTAATAATTATGATTTTTGTTAAATTTAGATCACTTTTTCAATTCCTACTATTAGCTCACAATCTCTATTTATTTATTTATTAATTTACTTATCTTGGTGGAATTTTCAATATATTTTAAAGTGCTCAATTGAGCTGAAATTTTATATACGTGATTATTTTGGATGACAATACAATAATTTAATGATAATTAAAAAAATTAATTGATTAAAACTAATTTTTTAAAGAATTACAAATACAGCCACGTTGGCATAACTTTTTGCGACTTGTGTCAAAACTTTAAAACATTTTTTTCTCACATTTTAGAGCGCTCATTTGAGCAGAAATTTTCTATACACAATTATTCTGGGTGACAATAAGATAATTTAAATATAATTAATTAAAATTAATTGCCACTTAATATTGGGATTCTGTCATATGTATATACATATTTATATTAATTGTAAATATTTATTACTGTGCTTCTCAAAGTTTCAATATTCGCGATCCAATATTCAATCATGATTTTCAACGCGCCCCCTCATACAATAACAATGTGTTAAATTCAATAATACTGTACTTCGATGCTATAACTACGATACGACCTTAACCTTTTAAGTGCCATCAGTGTATATAAACGTCTTGCTCAGTCAAAGCATCTTTTTTCCCGAACGTATATATACGTGTTTCCGAAGTACGATCTTTTCAATGCGCTGCTATCCATAAAATTGTTCCGAAAGCTTTGGAATGCAATAAAATGACCTTGAAAATATTTGCGAAGAATATACTTATTTCAGAATATGTTTGCTTCTTTATTCCTTCCCCCCCCCAATACATCTCATACGCGCGTCTACGTGGGAAATGTTTGTCATTGAGTAGCGAATCGCGTAACTTTTAATCGACAGTTAAGGGATTAATTATTAACCGTACTAATTCTAAAGTTAAGTGTTAATTTTTGTATATAATTTTATGTATGGCAATCTCATAGGATCACTTGTTCTTAACTTCGTATTGTTAAATTAGTTTTAAAATACAATGTGTATCACTGATACATTTATATGTATAATATATCAGTGTAAAGTGCAATTTATTTTTTATTATGTCAGAATGTGTTTTCTTTTGTTTTGTTCCTTTTTGTTGCTTGTTGCTCGCGCCGTTCTCGTAGAGTGGTCATGCCCCCCAAGAGGGGTAGGACCAACAGTTTGAGAAACGCTGATTTAATAATAAGTAGCCAAAATAAAATTTTTCATTGTAGATCTAAGTAGGAATTGACTTAAACATTTTTTCTATATTACTTTTTTTGTTAAAAATATTGTTAGTTAAATATTATTATTTATTGGTATTGATTCTTATAAAAAAGTATTTCTAATGTTTTAGTTTACAATTTCTTAAAAAAGGACTCCAAACGTGTTCGGATACTTTAAAGACCATTTTCCCCAAAATAATTATTAGAACCGGAAGGCTACCCGTTGCCACTTTTCTAAGGGGATAATTCCTAATAAGTGAATTCGCATTATTGTGATCAGTAAACCTGCTTTTAGTTAACCAATAGATAGAAGATAAATCGAAGAAAATCTTGGTAACTTAATTGGATCTATATAACAATCAGCATCTAGAAAAAACATAAAAAGAATGATAGTTAAAACATTAAAAGATCATCAACTATCACAGTAAGCAACTATCAATTAATCCGTTGTGGGATTATCGTAGGAGGATGAAGAGCGGATTTCTCCGAGGAAACCGCACTCACCCAGCAAGGATTTAGTGGAAATGAAAAGGTCTCCCTAAGATGAATAACTACCAATTTCTTATCTTAGGTTGAACACCATAAGAATTACTTGGACTTATAACCAGTAACTACTTGAGGTATATATATATATATATTTTGATCGTTACGTTCCACTTTGACTAAAGGGCAGTATCGGCTAGGATAAAGGCAAAAAACATGAACGTATTTTGGGGCTTTTCAATATTTTAAATAGATTTTATGATTACTGTAACTGTGTGTGTGTGTTAATTTCTCTGTAGGATCTAAATTACAGTTTTAAGAGATTAATTAATTACTATTAACAAGTCTGTTAAATGCTAAATACTGTATATTATATTTTTACAGATAAGGCTGGAAAATTCTGAATGATTAACTAAACCTTTGGAAAAATTATTTATTACAGTATACTTTGGAAGGCTTTAGTAGATATCTAAGTTTCAAAAAATTAATTATATAGTATTGTGGTATTTTTTTCTTGTTTCACTTCTTAAAAAGTTAGTTTTGATAAATAAGGAGTTGCTCGAGCAATACACTTTTCTCGGACTCGCGAATATAAATACAGTGATAACAATATATATATATATATATAATCATATATATATATATATATATATATATATATAATCATATATATATATAATCATATATATATATATATCATATATATATATATATATATATATATATATATATATATATAATCAATCATATATATATATATATAATCATATATATATATATATATAATCATATATATATATATATAATCATATATATATATATAATCATATGTATATATATATATATAATCCTATATATAATCAGGAATGAAGTAATTTTGTCGGTGATTAAATGTTATAGATACCTTGGAATCACACTAGGAAACGATGATATAATACAAGTTTTAATATATTTTATTTTTCTAAATCAAACAAAAAATTAAACAAATTTATGTGTGGGGGGATGGTTCACGTAAAATAACTCTTAGAAGATTTGCAGGGAGTTGCAGAGTTCAACCGAGGAATTCAGAGTAGTTATAAAAGGCAGAATCGGGAAGATAAATCACCATAGAACATGGGGTCGTAAACCACTTTTAGTCTGGTGAAAATCACAATAATAAAGGCTGTGTAGAGACCGACGAGTCAGGCGAGGGGAGTGTCCAAACAAATGTGGGGATTAAAATTCTGTGGTTGGGTTTAAGAAACCTGTATTTATGCGAATTCCCCGCTTCTCCTGGAGTTGCTGCCGGGGGTATCGATCAATGAAAACCAGAAAGTGTGGTTCATGCACGATGGTGCACCAGCACAGTTTTCGATTATGCTTCATAACCACCTCTATGCTTCATATCCTGGGAGGCGGATCGGACTCGGCAAAACTGTTGCTTGGCCTACACGCTTCTCTGACCTCAATCCTTTGGATATCTTCTTCAAAAACCTGAAATCTCTCGTGTATGAGACGTCGATAGCTAGAGTGGACGACATCAATCTTGAATCGTCGTCACTTCAGCTGACATCGCTAGTACAACGGATTTGCTTGCACGCGTTTCACAATCTTATTTCGTTGGTGTCGGTTGTGCTATGATCTATGTCCGGGGTGAGCATTACGTCGATTGTGATCGACAAGTGGACCGCCAATACATTTTGAGGTGACGGCCTGAAGATTTTAGCATTTAGCAATTATATACGAAAATAGTCAAGATTTGCTGACAGTATGCAGACTATAAGTCTTCTACTGACTAAAGCAACGAAACCTAACTTTAGATAAAAATGTTTTATTTGTAATGTACTTTGAATTGTTTGATAATAAATGCATCATTTGATATTATTATTTTCGTGGCTATTATTATTATGTTTGTATCTTGCGTTTTGCTTTAAACGTGATTTTAAATTGTGAGTTTTGTCATTTTAGTTCTGCAGGTAAGTACATATTTCCTATTTATTATTTAGTTATAATAAATTTTGTAGACCTTTTCCTTACCTCATCACACTTTTGACACTGGGCAGTGGTGAACACAGGCATTTTTCAAGGAGGGGGGGCGAGGCTCGAAAGTCTACCATTCTCAACCATTCTCCAACTCACAGCCAAACATATTACTTTTTTACTCTGCAGATAATCAGGAACCAAAAACAGTAAAAAATAAACTACTGAATAAATAATCACCTTTAATTAATAAAAAATTATCAATAACAAGTACTTAATTAAATTTTACGTAGCACATACGGATGGCGCCAGTGGAGTTTTCTAACTAAGTAGGAATTGACTTTAAAAAATATATTTCTTGTTTTTAATATGTTTAAATAGCATGTATTAATTTTAAAAAAGTAAGATACTGATATCAAAAGGCAACCTGAAGGAACTTCATAGGTTAGTTAAGAGAAAACATGCAGGAGAACCCACTGCAGTCCTTCAGTTTGATTGGAATAAAAGACCCCCCCCCTCCCCAAGGAAAAGAGTTTTTGTAGGAGAAAATCCTGTTAATATTTGATGTAGGGCTAGGTAAATTAAATACAGAATGAAGTTCAGAAAAAAAATTCTTAAATAAATATCCCTAGTTCTTAAATGAACTCTTTGTGCAAAAATTTCTGATTTTCAATAGATATGTTCAAGAAAAATAGGATTTTATACACGTCTAATGATCCAAGATAGAAAAATCAAAAACTTTTCCTCTAAATGAAACAGAAGTTTCTCTCTAAAAAGATATGTGTTCAATAGACAAACAACAACAAACAAAAAAATTCATTTTACAATAAAAAAAACGTAAATATTTGACAACATGTAACAAAAAATCTGTCAAAAATTACTTACAAAGGAAATTTAAAAATATTATTTTAACTTCCCTTTGTTAAATATATTTAATTTATGAGTTTAAGGACAGTATTCTGTCATATGCATTCATTAAATGTAATAGCAAATGAGTTACACAAAATTATTGATTTATTTAAATAAAATACAAACATAGTAACGAAGGTAATCATGTTCATGTTCTTTTTGGTGAATGGGGGGAGGGGGTTTCATTTTATCGAAAATAATTTTTTTCAGTGGAGAGAAGTGTGAAGAATAATTCGAAGATGTTAAATTGAATAAATATTTTGTTTCATTCCATAATTTAATTTATACAATAGCTACTTCATAATAAATTCAAATTGAATTTTTATAAAATCTGACAGCATTTATTTCTTTAAAGTTACTAATAATAACTTGCACACTATTCATCGACTTCAGTTATTTGAAGTATGTTACAGAATTTCTGTTTATTATGAAAACAAATCATATATATATATATATATATATATATATATATATATAATGATGAGAAATATTTTTATATTGTAATTAAAACAAATATGAAAGTACAGCAAGTTATACAAAACATGCTAGGAAAATGTTTCACAATGAAAAGAACTATCCATTTAAAGTACCGAATAGTAAACTTTTCAATATAATCATAATAATACAAATTAGTGCATTCTGAAATCAGAACTCTTTCATGTTTTTAACCACCAGTTAACTCTTGTGATCCCGTTCGAAAGCGTGCAACTACCTGCGACCCAGAATTCGAGTGATGACGAGTATACTCGTCAATCACAGAGGGAGTGTAGTTGTTAAAATATAAGATTAAAAAAGATGGGTTTATTGCATTCGTACTCAAACTTTCAATATTTGCGACTCAATTTTCAGTCATAATTTTCACGCGCCTACCTTCGTACAATAGCAATATATTAAATGCAATATCAATGTACTTTAACGCTAGAGCTACATTACGACTTAAATTGTAAAGCGTACAAATTATCAAGAAATGTATTAAATTTTAAATATAGTTTTTTATATGATAAGGCCATGGGAATCACTAGTAATTATTAAACTTGTTCTTAACTTAGCATTTATAAATTAATTATTAAATATATTGGACAGCATTGATATATATTATATATATTACACATGTATTATATCAGTGTAAATGTGTTTTGCATTTTTTATTATGTCAAAATGTTTTTTGTGCTTATTTTCAGAAATTAATAATTTTTTAATGATATTTTATTTTGAACTTTTCGATATGCTTGTGCCGTCTAAGTAAAGTTATCACGCTCCCTTGGAAGGAACGCCCCACAGTTTGACAAACATTAGTTTATTGTACAGAATTAGCAATTTTATTATTAATACTTATTTATTTGGTCAATATAAATGTATATTACGTACATATTACTTGAAAAACATAAGAAAAATTTAATGCATCGAAAGGCCGTGTAGGGCAGCGATGCACGTTAAATCTGTCGAGAGCTGAAACGTCCTCCAGTTGGTGTGGTGTGGTAGTTAGGGAGAGGGGGTGCCAGCTCAGGTGTCGTCCACGTCACTTGACCATGGTTCAAAATTACGTGGTCCGTCGCCAAAAGCCCTCGTGTAGCTGAACAGTGCGACGTTAATATTCAATCAATCAATCAATCAATCAATGCATCGAAAGGAAAGAAGTAAAAAAAATCGGTAAAAAAATCAGGTTTCCAACTTTTGCCTTTGCCCCTTTTAGACAAACATCTAAAATAAATTAAAAGAAAAAACTAACTTTCTTAAAAACAAACTTTTATTTAAATGGTCTAAAAAGAATAAAATAAACTTTTCTTTTAATACATTTTTGCTATCAACTTATAATTTCATTACACAATTTATGATATAAATCTTGTCGTGAGATTTAAGTACTCATATTTACTTAGTTTGAAAATTTTAAAAATTAAAATTAATCAGATCAAGTTTTTTAATTTGCTTGTTTATCTACGCAGGTAAATATCGTGACAAGCTTTTATATCATAGATTGTGTAATGACGTTATAAGTTGGTAGCAAAAAAAATTAACAGAAAAGTTTATTTTATTCTTTTTAGAGCAATTAAATAAAATATTGTTTTTAAAAAAAGTTTTTTTTTTTACTTTTAATTTATTTTTTACTTTTTAGTTATCGCTGGACAGGTTTCTCAGTCTGTTCATCTCATTCACCGTATCATTGTTGCAAGGTCGTTTGCCAGTTAATTTTGAACAAGCTATCTCAGGGAACTCAATCTTTTTTTCCCGCCAGGCTACGTACATGTGATAGATATTTCACGAGGATAATGGGAAGGTGGGGATAAACACTGAAGACCAAACAACACTGGACAAAGAAAAATTATTCCAAATATTAAAACTCGGGTTTTTTTTTACTATAATGCTATATTAAAACGAAAAACAACAATGTTTTTAAAATCCGTAATTTTAAAACAATGTTTTCAATCTTTGTCCAAAATTTGGATAGTATATTCTACAAACAACAAAAATATAATCGTGCGATTATATTTAAAAATGACGAAGTTTTTAAATGCTTTATTAAAAATTTGAGCATTTTTTGAAAAATCGTAAGAAAAAAAAGTGTTCGGCATTTTATTTTTTAATGACTGATTCTAAAAGAGAAAAGCCTGAACTTTATTAGTGCGGAATATCTATTCAATAACACGAAAAAAATCGCGTGGAACGATTTAGCAAAAATCCTTTTCATGAAAACGAATCGACTTTGACTCATTTTAGAAAAAAAATCGTGAGCAATAGAAAATATCATTATTTTTTTTAAAAAAATTATACCGTATCGTGGCGAAATAATTATTTCTTATTATGTAATTATTTTTTGTCTCATTTTGATAGAAATAATAAGATGTTATTTTAAAATAAGTTCGAAAAATGTCGAAATTCTTTAAGCTCATTCCGATAACCTGCTCGGCAGAATAAAAACCTAACAGGAGTAAAAGGTTTTTAATTAATATCTTTTGAACTAATTGCGATGTGTCGGAATATAAATGGTCAAAACACGCATTGTCGTTCAAACTAAACGTGTATAGAAAATTTCAGCTCAATCGGTTGAAGACATCAGCTTCAAAATTGAGTTGCACGATTCCACCCGAACAATTTACATTGCATCGTATTTTTCCCATTTTGTTTCTGATTCAAAGGTACGAAATTGATGCATCTCTCTCATGATTGTTTAATGCTTGAGCACAGAGGATGCTGAATTCTTTGTCCTGCTCTTAAAATTACTTAAATAAGCAATGAATTGAATAACAAAAAAAAATTCAATAGTCACGACTACAGCCACACACAAAATGTGAGTACATTTTTACATTATATATATGGATAGATGTATAACTCGTACCTGTGTGTGATGAGATTGTATTTTGTCGGTTTCAATGGAAAAATTGTCCATTATCCGTATCATCTAGGCTGAAATCTTCCATATTGAAATGAGTGAAATAAAGATTTTTGAGCACTTAAGAAGGAATAATAATATGTATTTGAATTATAAGTTCCTGTTATCTTATATATTTAATGTTTGTTTCTGAAAACGTTAAATATTGATAACAATAAGTTCTTGAAGACATTATATATATTCGCGGGCAATTTCTCTTTCTCTCTATGTGCATTATACTATCTTCTCTGATTAACAAAGCGTTTTTTTAATTTAAACACAGTACACCAAATACACACAGAATATAAAATAAATACACACAGTAACAGAAGAAATCAGTCTTAGTTTGCATCAATTTATGCGTTTTTGTTGTCAGATTTTTAAAATCCTGAAATTTTTGCACTAATATTAAATTTCAAAAATTAACGTGTTTGACATACACTTAGGTAATACCAAAGCAAAACCATTTATACTTCCATGAAAACGAACTTTAAAACATTAACATACTTAAAAAAATTCTTAAACTGCTTAAATTCTTTTTCAATACGTTGTTTTAGTGTTTTAAATCTTCGGTAATTTCTCATAGACTAACTTTTGTCCGTAATGGCAATATTTGGACAAAATTTGTTAAATGATACAACGTGTACAAGTATTTTTAACTCATAAACGTCGGGAATTTAATTAAAAAAATGCTTGTTGTATTTGAATACTTATGCAAAATAAAAGAAATCATATTCGTAAAGAATTTTAAATTGAAAAAATAGAGAGAAACAACTATTATATAATCCGTTTTTTTCCTTTGTGGTTTGCAAAGCTTTTTTTTATTTTGAAAATTAGGTGAGGAAATATTGAAATTAGTAATGTTGTAGCCTCACTCGAACATAGAATTTATCTGTAGTGATTTCACGTTTATGCTTATTTAGGTCAGGATGGAACAACTTAGGCACTACTCAAAATCATTCTCTTCCAAACTCTTCTTTACAAATATAAAAAAAAACAGGACATAATTATACACTTTAAAACAGCGATACTCAACCAGCGGCCCACCGGTCCTTTTTAAGAGGCCCGGTCATGTTATATATATTGTTATATATATAACGTTATGCCAATAATGGTAATGTTATATATAAACGATTTTACACATAATTAAAAATTTATATTTCTAAATCCATAAAAAGACATAACTGAAAAAGATGTAGTTAACTTTTCCATAACCTCTTTTAATTCATGTACAATTCAGATCTTTTATAATATGAAGACAAATCAGAATTAAATAACTGTTCTCAAGTTCAGTTTTGCAGTACCCATTTCGCTTGGAATGATGAAGTATTTGATATAGCTCTTAACTATGATTGAATATTGAAAAATTCCTTTTTATTAGGGACCTCGAAATTATTTTGAGGACTTTTCCCGCACTTGCAGACTAATCAGATACCCGTTCATTCGTGGGTATTGATTTTCTTTTCATATCATCGGGATTCTCCGTGAAAATGAGAATATTTTGCAGAATATTTTCGGTATGAAAGTATTCTGCGAATATTTAGATATTAAGACGTATTATGTATATTTTTTCTAGATGTAAACGATTTACAAACTGTTGCACAAAGCGAGGATTTTTTTTTATAAAAAAGAGTTAAAGTATAATATGCAAAAATATTTTTAAAAAAATGGATGGATACAATATAATTGAGGCTATTTATGAAGTATTACTTATTAAAATTACAACAATGATTTGTTTATACGGCTTTCCTTAAAATGAAGGGAGATAAAGGTTTGGGGGAAGTATTGGAAGTTTTGAAAATCTAACATCAAAAAATGTATTTAGACATATAATAAACTAATTATTCTACTTCTTTACTGAATGCAATTCTTTCTTTTCCTAACGCTTCATTGAAGGTTTCAAACAATTGTGATCCAACGGTGAAAAGTCTGGACTATACGCAGGATGCTCGTGTTGTCTAATCAAGTATTGTTATTTTTTGTTGTTTCTACCAAAAGGATATACTTTGCTGTTTGTATTTTCTTTGGAAAAGAAGAATGATGTGTGTGTGATGATTCGCAATAGAAATATCTGTTGCACATATATTAGTTTCAATTATCTTAAAGGTTTTTAGAAGTATATTAGATTATTTGTGTGTTGGTCATGAACAAAGTTTAAGTACGAAGAACCCTGTGAATTTTATCAAAGTTCGTAACGGGAAATTTCCTGTAAACAACCGAGTTATGTTTTTAATGGCGTACCTTTTATTGCTTGAGTGGTTCCACCCTGGGATGCTCTATTTCTAAGATTTAATAACGCTACTAACTACTATCACATGCAAAAATTCGAGTCAAAACACATCTGTATCTGCTTCATAACAAATAAAAGGTGTTTGACAAATTTCCGTGCCAGCCACTTTTTGATTTCTATTCAAAATTAAAGGCAATAAATACCCTGGCAGTAGTTTTTCCGAGACTGAAAATTATATATATATATATATAGTCTGAACAAACAAGTTTTGCATTTCAATAATTTATGTTCCTTTTGTTGCTAAATTCCTTTACTATTTTTCGTTAGTTATCAAAGATAATTGGGAAGAATTTTTATAAATTTTCATCAAGTTAGACTTGCTGTCTGTCAAAAATTATGAAATAAATTGTCAAATTTTTGCAGAAAATTTTTAAACAATGAGTATCATTTGCATACGCGGAACTTTGATAAATTATTATCAAATCGAATCCTCAATTTTTGTCAAATTTTAATAAATAAAAAAATATCCATTGGGTAAACATAAACGTGTGAGTAATTCATCGGGTAATTACAATGAATACTTAATGTATACTCATACCTCCAACGACTAAAAAAGAGAAATGGGAATAGGCGCACATATGAAGAATAGAAATATACCCTAGGTTATTTAAACGTTAATTAAATTATAGTTGCTGTAAACAATATACCACTGTCTTAACGTTTTAAGACACGGCTCAAATAATTGTGCGGGATAGACATCTGATACATTTTTGCTTTTGAAGTAGTTTATAAAAAGTGGATTTGCTTATAAAAAAGTGGTACTTAACACTTTCTGCAAAACCGTTGATCGTTCAATTCGTGCTATTATAACATCAGACAATTTCAAAAGAAAATACGCATTAGATGTCTAACCCGCACAATCATGTGAGGTGGGTCTTAAACGATTATAGCTCCGAAATTAACATAAATATGTAGATGAAATGTACATTTACTGTAGAAGTAATAGACAAATCGAATGTTTCATTCATAATTACAGCTACAACAGAAAAAATACAAAACACAAGCTAGATCCCTCCTTTTTTACCCGGAGGCAAGCTGTTATCAGTTAAGCGCATTGACTAGTTATCTTCTCTCCATTCAGGATCATTTGCGAAACGCGTTCCAATTGGCTAGCTAGGTTAGCGCGATTCAAGCTTGGTAGAAAACATGCCCTCAACAAAGCAAAAAAATTCTTCAGCTGAGAGATCTATCAATCTCAATGGCAAGAGAAGTGCTTCATAAGACAGCTAACAATCAATGGACAGTCACGTCGTGTGCGACAGGGTATTGCTTTCTTGAAATATAAGTTCAGGGATTTATAAAAGGAAAGACAACAAAACAGACGGAAACCGTTTCGATGTACGCGGTGCTTTTAACGTTGATATGTCTATCATCCAACCCTTAAGGAACATGCATTAACGGTTGGATGCTAAAGAAAAGTGTGTAGCTATTAAATTAAATAGTGCCTCGTAATTCTCTCTTTTTAGAGTTGGGCGGTGGTCGTTAATCAGGCGAGTATTATAACTAAGCTAAAGATCTCAAGAGGCGCTCTTTCACTTGCCATTGAGACTCTATTCCATTCGGGAAGAAACTGAATTCATGCAATCTTATCATACCTGTTGAACTCATGAATATAGACATTTTGAGAAATTACATGTTTCCTAACTTTAACCGATTTATTTGTTCAATATTTGTTTTAGAGATTTTTTTATTGAACATAATTGAGCTTCAAACATTGATATTCAAAGCCTGAAGGTATCCGCATACGCTCGGAGAACTTTTTTAAGAAACAGCATACTAAAATATTATAATCACGTTTTTAGGAATCAATACTAACAGATACTAATATTTAACCAATAATAATTTTTTTAAAAAAAATTATCTTAATTTTCCAAAAATTTCATTTATAAGTGAAATGTTAGTAAAATATTTGATGCACTTTAAAGCAATTAGTGAAAAAAGTAATAAACTTATATCAGTAAAAGTATTACAAAGACAAATATGATGCATTTATCCAGAGCAGGGGTGGGCAGATTTTTCCAGGGTATGAGCTATTTCTAGTTTTTCTAGGTGTTACGGTCCACTCAGTGTTAGTGGCCCCACAAGGACGGAGGGGGAAGGTTTCATGGGTCCGGACACTCCCTCATAGCCCTTGATTTTTTTTTACCGATTAATTATATAATCCCACGTAAAACTTAATTAAGTATTTGCTATACTTTTTTATTAATTAATGCTGATTATCTATTTAGTAACTTATTTTTTACGGTTTTTTGTTTCTGACAATGTATGATATCATATATATATGTGTGTGTGTGTGTGTTTAGCCGGAATCAGACTTATTTCTAAAAAGGAACTTTCTTCTCTTTCTTCGGAACTCTTCTGACGCTAACAGCAGAGAGGAAAAAGTTCGCAACGGGGTGTTTTAAGTGGTCTAGCACTTAAAACACAGATGTGGTAAGTATGGCGGATTTTATGATTGTACTTGAAAGTTTATGTTGACATATAGGGCTATTAAATTTAACGATCTGGAATTAGATATGTTTATTGTCTAGTCCATATGTTCGGAAGAAACAAATGGGTGATTAGTTTGATACTTGAAGATCAACTGAAAAATATGAGTTAAGGGCTAGATAGAGAATTTAATTTTTAATCTAATTTAATTATTCTTATATATACATGTATATATATATATATATATATATATATATATATATATATATATATATATATATAAATAAAGCCTACCATTCTCATATACCACAATACGCAGCCGAATATATATATATATATATATATATATATATATATATTCGGCTGCGTATTGCAGTATATGAGAATGGTAGGCTTTCGACCCCCCCTCACTACTTTAAAAATTCTTTGTGGGCACCAATTTCCATTGTCGTAGGTGTGATGAGGTAGAAAATGTCTACAATATTTTAATAATAAAAACGAAATATGCACTTACCTGTAGAACTAAATAAAGCTAACATTTTTAAAACCGCGATTAAAGCAAAATGCAAGATACTAACATAATAATAACAGCCACAAAAATAATAATTCAAATGATGTATTTATTAAAAACATAAAAAAAACAAAACTTTCTTATCTAAAGTTAGTTTGTGTTGTTATAGTCAGTAGAGAGAAAATTTTGTCTGTGTGTGAGCGTACTTCAACCACACAATCTTGAATATATATATTTCCGTATTTTACTACTAACTGCTAAAATCTTCATGCGGTCACCTCAAAACGTTTTAATGGTGGTCCACCTGTCAATCGCAATCGACGTAATGCCCACACCGGATCTAGAGAATGTACTAACATATTTTAGTGTTTTATTAAATTTTAAAGAAGTAGAGTTTATCGAGTAAATATTATAAGAAATGGGACATTCTTTGTGAGACCATTATTGAAATAACAGGCCATAACTCAAAAAAAGTATACATACATTAAGAAATATTTTAGTACATTCTCTAGGAAATAATAAAAATATAAATTTTCCAAAAGTTTCACAAAAATACATTCATAATATTTTAAGTAATCAGGCATGATCGATTTCGAACTATTCCAACAAAGTAAAATTAGTAAATCAGAAAGATAGCTCTATTCAATAAAATAAAAATAAAAATTATGCGTTTGAATGAAATATGATCATTCCAAAGTGATCGGATACCTTAAGTGATATTTAAAAACACATTCTTCAAACATATAGTGAAACTATTTAAAATAAGTCGTATGTTACCCGATTGGAACGAAGAAATCGAATTCCGAAATAATAAAGTAATGTTAATTGTTTTTCTCAACATAGATCAGATACTTTCTACTCTCAGTGGATTGCTTACTTAATAAGCCTTCAATTAATTGTTGGTTTCTTTAGGTCTGGAACCAATATCATTCGCTTTTTCTTTTAAATAATCACATTGCTATAATTTACGTTAGAAATGCTGAATCCTAACGGAGAGTGACCAGACAAATTATCTTATATTTCCTGCTTCTGGACAACGTCTACGACGTGCAAAAGTAGTCACTGCTGTTGAACATGAACAAAAGAAGACGTCCGTCTAAAAGACCCTGATTGTGGTTCTTTTATTCTTGAATTTCTTTCGTGGCATTAAATATTATTTCTTCATTTGTTCTTTGATTAGTGATGTTACTCAAATTTATTTAGTATATAATATTGCAGAAAATTTATTTCTATACAATAGAGTGGAAAACCTTTCATAGCTTTTAATGTGTTCTGCAATTTTTGGATGAAATCGTTTTGAAAGATCACCCCAGTTAGACCTTCTTAATGCCTACTGCGTTTAGATAATATTTTTTTAATTGTTTTGAAATAAAATACATTTATTTAATTTTTAAAAAAATAACCCTTATGTTTTTCACAGGTTTAATTTAAGATTTGTAAAGAAAAAAATAAGTAAAAAAGTATTATTAAAAACAGTAAATTAAAACTTAAAAAAATATTCAAACAACTTGTTTGATTTTAAAAAGAATTATTAAAAAGCAAAAGTTTTGAATTTCTGTTTTTCAATATTTTTATGTTAGGGGAATATGTTTATGTGCGTAAATATGTGTAATTGTCACGTGGTTTCGTTATTTATTAATTTGCATTTTTTGTGTTCTTTAATTGGACAGCAATTAAATGTCTAGCATTTTTGCTGTCTGTATTAATTATTTATATCTTACCTTAATCTCTTATTTCGTGTTTAAATAAGGAGAAAGAGGAAAAATACAATGATCGATACTCTAATTTAGTACTGTAGAATGCTTTTTTATTCAAGGGCGTATGTCTGTTACTCATATGTCGTGCATTATTAAATTGTGTTCTGGTACCGTGCCAAGAATCTACATAAGTATGATTTAGTGTGTTTAATAATTTAACCTAAATATTTTCGTTTTCATGTCTTCGTATCAAGTTTCATACGATAACATTTCCCCAAGTTTTAGGGAAATATATTATATTAATTATATAATTATTTTTACATACCTCATTATATTAATTTAATTAGTGTTAAAACCCCACACAATGATGTAAACAATAATAAACCATTTAATATTCAAATTTTTTTTCCAAATATTGCACTTAAAATATACTACATTTTTAGATTCAAAACAAAACACAATTAGGTGTTATAATAAAAAGGAACAGACAAAACTTTTAATGATTAACATTTTATGACACTTTGAATCAACAGTTATACCGATCTTAAAAGAATAGGTATAAACAAAACAATTCATGAAACGAGTTAATATGACACGATGCTAAGTATGATAAAAATTAGAAATT
Source organism: Trichonephila clavipes (assembly GCA_019973935.1). NCBI lineage: Eukaryota > Metazoa > Arthropoda > Arachnida > Araneae > Nephilidae > Trichonephila > Trichonephila clavipes. Next base: position 174,096 of record BMAU01017267.1, read on the forward strand.
CTAAATTTTGTAAAAAAAAACAACTAATACTTAAATATTTTATTCTCTGATGAAGCTGCTCATTGTTATAGAATCTTTGCGGACCTAGTACATTCCTCAGGAGCTGGTATCACTGCTTAATGCGGCACAATATAGGCGATACCAATTACAGCAAGTCATTTTGACACCCGGTTTTCTCCCCAGAGGGAGGCACCTGAACTCTGACGATGCTAAACTGTCCTTAAGAATTTGATTTTGCCAAGAGCATCCAAGCCAATTAGGGACTCAAGGGATTTTTGTATGCCGTATAATCATACGACATGACCGCTGTCGATTTTTTGCATCATGAAAATCCTCCGACTTGGGCCGGGGTCGTACCCTCAACTTCAGGTGCAAAAAGCCAAGGACAAACCAACCACGCCCCCAGCCGGCTAATACATAAATATAGTTTTCTAATCTTAAGTTTGTAAAGCTTAAAAAATCATTAACTAATAAATTACATCTGATGTAAGACGTATCGCATTTTTTTAGACAATAAGAGAGATTTTTACATAGGAAAATTTATTTAACAATTTAGTATGTTTTAAGGTCTAAAGCAGCGATGCTCAAGCTGCGGCCCACTGGGCCTTTTCAAGTGGCCCGGTCATTGCCTATTGCTCTGAAAAATTCATTTACTTATTAAAATTTGGAGGAAAATTCTTTGTTAAGAAATCAAATATATCAATTTTGATTTTGCTGTCGATGTCGTATGGGTACGGATATATATATATATATATATATATATATATATATATATATATATATATATATATATATATATATATATATATTTCTGATTAGTGATAATAGACAACAGTCGAGTAGCTACCATTTCATAAGTGGAACTAATTTTTAACTATCTTTCCTATCTTGTAAACGAAAAATATTCGAAGAAAATAGGTTGTTTCAAGACGATTGGGAAGTTGACTATTTTGTAGTCAAAACAAGAATAGTTTAGTAATTGTTTGATTTCTCACGAAAGTGTATCTAAAAATTGCCAATTAACATGAATCATTCGATGACACTTTTCATCGAAGATCTCTTTCAAAAGGTAGTAAACAGGGTTTCTTGAGTAATCTTTGCAACTGGAAAAAGTGTTTTGTCACTGGCAATGTCACAGGTTACAAAGGCACCCTATAAAATTTGTTATATTATTTGTTATATTATTATTTTGTTACATTATTTGTAACCATATGAAACCATTTTATGATGCAGAAATTGTCAAAGAATGATTCTTAAATGCTTCCAATTTAGAAAAATTTAGTGACAAAATTACAATAGCAAAATAATTACAAAATGACAATAATTACAAAACAAGTATACAAGTTGACAATAATTACAAGAAGCAAAATAGGATAATTAATATTTTCATCAATTTCCACATTTTAAATTTTCTGCGTTATCTTGGTCTTTAAGCATTTCTCCCTCTCCCCTCCAATAATTCACATGTTGCGGCCAGCGTGAAAAAGCTAACATATGTATGTGGCTAAGCAGAAGAAAAGTTGAGTACCCCTGGTCTAATGAAATAACTTACAAGATTTAATAAAATAATATTTTCTTTGAATTTTCCTAAACTTTGATTGCTTCTTATGGACTGAGTATTTCTAATCGATGACACTGAAAATCATGAATTTCAGTAGCCTGTAAAAGCGCATACACGTACGATAGCAAACTAAACCGCTTCATGCTTAAAAAATTGTACATACACCCAAATCTGTTTTACACGAATTTGAAATAATACTGCTTACCGATATACCTTTATACATGGTTTTTCTTTCTAGCACGAATCCCAAGAAAATGTTTATTTTTTAGATCTAATTTTGGCTGTGTGATCAGAACACTGACGGTTTATGCCCATACATGTGTGACTTGGTCTATTCCTTGCCTTGATTACATTGTATTCTGGAGTTAAAGGAAATACCCAATTTTTTCTATATTTTGTTGTACTTCAACTTAAACACAACATATCATTCTTCCTTATAATTGTATTTTGCGTTTAAGTTCCTAGTTGGTAGGATGCAGAAAAAACTAAAAAATGAAAAAAAATACAGTTAAAAAAAGCTAAAAAACACGCTTTTATACTGAATTGAACTAAAAAGTAAAAAAAAAATCTTAATATAAGAATAAAATGATAAGCTAGAAAAATAATGTCATTATGGTAAAAGCGTGTGGTGTGATTTGCACTACATTTTTAATCTAACTCAGCATTTCGGAATAGAACTAGTAAGAAATTATAACAATTAATATAGAGCACCCCACACTTTGTTCCAATGATTTTAATTTTCTCGTTAATCATTTTTATTCTTATATTAAGAATATTTTTTTTTTTACTTTTTAGTTCGATTCACTATAAACGCGTGTTTTTTAGTTTTTTTCAACTATAATTTATTCTATCTGTCTTTCGTCAATCGCCCTAGGATTCAGTGCCAAGGATGAAGGTGATTTCTTCATATTTCGAACGGCAAGTGCCATCGAATCTGACAGATGCAGCGTGTTCAAAAACATCAGTTTGTATGACTGTGTATTATTTCGTTAATTATTTTTTCCCTTGCAAAATAATGTGGTTTTTAGTTTTATGTGAAGAAGTATTTTGAAACTTCTGTATTTTGGTTATTTTTTGGGGGGATTTGAGGTTTATCTGAGAAAATTATCTCCCAAAATATCTATATGAGAATCAAACTTATTCAGATCCTCGAACAGATATCTACGAAAACTAGGCCTCGAACTTTTAAAAGAGCGCTTGCGAAGATGGTCTGAGTGTAACATTCATATGCCTCGTTCATTTTGACCCAAGATCGAAGAAATATCTGATATAATCAACCCATCGAAGGCGAAAATCCAAGAGAAACATTACCAGAAACTTTGAAAAGAAGATACTGTTCCCTATCGTCAGGACATCAAGAAAAGATTATTAAAACTTTGTAATATATTATACGAAAAATCAAAGTACCTTGAACATTGTAAGGCAGTGTTTCTGAAACTGTGGGACACGCCCCCTAGGTGGGCGTGATACTCCTACAGGGGGCACGAGCATATTAAAAAGTCTAAAACAAAAGATCATTATAAAATATTATTAATTTATTGAAAGAAAACAAACAAAATACATTCTGACACAATGAAAAATAAAGTAGACATTTACACTGACAAAATACACTTATTAATATATCAGTACCTCGCAATACATTTTATAATTAATTTAATAGTACTAAATTAAGAACAAGTTTAGTAATTCCCACTGAACCCATGAGCTTGTCGTGCATAAAATTATATGCAAAAATTAACACTCATCTTGATAATTACTCCCTGAAATGCCGATTAAAAATTACATGATTTGCTCTCTAACGCCAATAGTTAAAACGTAACAGAGCGTATGTGGTGTATTAAAGGGGGGAGGGTAGAAAAAGAATAATATGTAAGTAAATCTTCTGAAATAAGTAAATCCGTCACACAAACACTATCAAGGTCTTTTGATAACATTCCAAAGTTTTAGGAACATTTTTATGGATAGCAGTGCACAGAAAAAATCATACTTCAGAAAGACGTATATATACGTTGGGGCATTTAACGCATTGGCTGAGGAAGATGTTTATATACGTATATGGCACTTAAGAGGTTAAATGAATCCATGATCTGTCATATACAAATTTATATACAAAATGTAATTCTTATCATCATAATATGTACGGTTTATAACTAAAGTCGTATTGTTGTTTTAGTGTCAAAGTATAGTATTATTGAATTCAATACATTGTTATCGTATGGAGGGGGACGCGAAGAAAATTATGATTGAATAGTGGGTGGTAAATATTGAAAAAGTTTGAGAAACACTGTTGTAAGGTGATTTTAGAGGAGTGCAACAAAGGATTTTAAAATGTAAACAGTGGTGTGTGACACAGTGATAAATAACCATTATCTTTTTGATGTTTATTCATTTAAATATTTCAATTTCTGATTATTTTTTGTATATTATTTTATGACACAGATATTTAAATGTCAAATCTCAACAATAAAATGATTAAATCTTCTTCAAACGTAAGCATGAGGTGATGCCTCTGAGAGATACCACGTGCCTATGGAGGGAATTTTTAGATGTGCACCTGGTAATGGGTTATATAAATGTTGTAAGCTTATGGACCATTTTTTAAAAGTTATACGACGAAAAACTCAAAATGCTTAAATGAAGAAATTAATGATATTTAATATCAAGAGAAATGAAACTGGTTACTAAGGTTGTAGAAAAGTTGTTGTTGCTTATCTCCTTGTCTAGCTTCTGCGAGACGAGATCTATAAGTTTATTTACCCTCAAAGACATATAAAAGCATAGGCAGACTTAGTAAGTCGTCGTAGGACAAATCCAGACATCCAAGAGTATGAATCAGGGGAGCCTGCTCGATGTTACATTTTGTACAATTAGGATGGTTTTATGGCCACTCTGGAAGGCAAGTTTTTTTAAATATCCACTAAGAAATCTAGAAATTGCCATCTGGGTGCATCTGTCAAATTCAAAGCAAGGGATCCTCCAGGGGAATCAGCTCAATACCAAGTATGAACCGGGGGGGGACTAGCCAAGTCTTTTTATCAATATCTTTCCTGGCTGAGTACAGCTCAAGATGAGTTAGGCTATTAGATGTAGCCAGAGCCTCTCTGGCCCCCTCCTTCGCCAAGGTTTCCGCCTCCTCATTACCCCACCTATCTACATGCGAGTGGATCCACTGAAAGTGCACACCACAACATGATGAGACTTGTTTCAATTTGTTAAGAATATAAATTCCAGTTTTATCACCAACGCTACTCCAGTTTGACAAATGTTGGATGGCACTTCGACTACCAGACAGAATCCGCATGGACTTAGAGTCTAAGGAAGACATAATATAAAACTTAGTCCCTCATCGATATCGACTTCACTTTTAAAAACTGGACTAAAATCAGGATTTCTTTAAGGGTTATGTAGAAAATTTGTTATCTTAATGACCAGTGATGTCTTAACCACAGGGAGTTGAACCAGATGGGTTCATAAACTGATCAATGCAGTATGCAAATATTTTCTTCCTTTCCACTGGACATATACTTAAAAAAATAATCCTGCAATGTAATAAACCAATAAAAAAGTTTTTGCAAATGACATGAAGAGATGAATGCACTTAATGCCACATGCTTAAAAAAAATGTTTCTGAAACATCATTCGAAGTATTTCTATCATACACAGTTGGTTATTTATAGACTTAAAAAAAGTCACGAACTTCTGTAATACTAAAAACTTTTGGAAGTTCGGTATTGATTTCAAATAAAGTTGTTTATCAAACCGATAAAGCATCTTGTTTACTTCGGTCTTTTGGCGCCACTTCATTTTATCTCATATATTAAAGCTAATAATAGATGCAACGACATGTCCAATATGTAAGTTTTTTTTCCGACTGTGATTTAACTCTGTGCGATCCAATATTCCGTAATGACTTTTGATTTTTTTAAAAATATTTTCATGCATTTTTTAAAAAAAGAAATAGTTCTTTTTCTTTTCTTTTTTTGCTTCCTTTTCCAACAGAGTATTCATTAATTACTTCTGTTTTATTATGTTTCTTACAATTATTTCCACGACCAATAGAATTTATGTCTTTTATCTGCGTATTGCGTTTTTTTTTTTTTTTATAAAAGAACGAAATAAATTTTGAAGTTCACAGCTACACATGCTTAAGAAATTATCAAATAAATAGTAAACAGAGTCGGATTTTAAGTATGACGAAGAAAATTTTTTATTATATATACTTTTTCTTTCCGATATAGATATCATTATATAGTAAACAGGTTTCGAAATATTAAAGCTCGTTCAACTTAACACAATCACTGCTTTGATTCTCATTGCTACTAAATGATCATTATAAAGAGAGAAAATCTTTATTTGAAGTTCACAGTATAAACTCAAGTTAAAATCTAAAGAAATGAATAAATTCTAGCCTATTTACTGTGTCATTTTTGTCGGCTTTGGCTTAAATCAAGATAAATCCATAATTCCTTAAAGAACTATTTCTTGTGTGCTTGATATTTTTTTTCTGAACCATTAAACTAAAAAATGTGAATAAAAATATAATACGTTTATATTAAATTAAAATAAATTAAATATAAATAAGAGTAACATCATAAAAGTAATGCATTTTCTAATTTTCGATGGTGCTAGAATAGTAATTAATAAGATTATCTCAGAAAATAATTATTTATTTCATAAGGATATGTACCATTATGTTTTTAAAAGTAGAATGGATATTACTGAATAATACTACGAATAAGTTGTTTACTTTTTCTATGTCACCCAAATGTGGCTCATACAATGTACCAGTAGTGGCAAACCCTTATGGATCAATGTGCCATTTTTTTCTAAACAAATATTTAATGAGGTATAGACGTGTCGTCAAATAATTTCGGCGTGTTTATTGGGAAAATAATAAAACTAATTACTAAAACAACTTAAAACTTTTATTTTCTCCGAAAAAATACATTTTGTACTTTATAGTAGTAAATGTTTTAGTTATACGTGTAATTCAAATTATGTTAAGTAACATTACCGTGATTTCTGCTGTTGCACATTAGATGACAACTAACTTATATTAGGATTGTAAGATGCTACTTTTAGCAGATTGTATGCTGAATTCGCCAAACGGTTCTAAATGAGTATTTACTGTTATTCATCTCTGAAAATAATGACTCGCAGGCGTTGGCAGATAAAATATGGTTAAAATAACATGGTCCAGCTTGAAAGAGTTAAATGACGTCTGGAATCGAATTCCACATTTCCAAAATTTCATCACTAGCGTTTTTACTTATATTGTTTATCTTTCTTTTTCAATCAATTCGAACTTTCTCCTTTTTTTCAAGAAATTTTTGAATCCGCATCGAACTGGACTGGAAATCAATCATAGTTGTGCACATTTCGAATTTTTCAATTTCAACCAATGGATTTGGGATAGGTTCGGTTTTTTAAATGAAGTTACACATCAAGGTACATAAAAAAACTCGAGTATTTCCGATAATTCTTTGAGCATAGAAAGTCTCGCTGAAAACTGAGACGGATCACTCGCGTTTGTTCGTAATATTTCATATTGTACTTTGCCATTTTGAATGAAAATGCAAACCGTTTTGATTGGTGGTGTGCCTAAAATATTGTGTCTTGCGCCATCAATGGCATGCGTGCCATTGGTTCGCAACCCCTGGTATATACATTTTAAACTATTAAAAGAAAGAAAAAAAATAGGGACGAGAGTCAGTTTTTAATTCGTATTTTTGTGTTTGCAAGCACAGAAATAAAAAGAAAAGTGTGTGTGTACTTATATACGCACGTAAAAAGCTATACTTCATTGGCGTAACAAGATTAAAATATTTCTAAAAATCTTGAGCAGAGCAAGCTAGGCCAAGGACGAAAGGCGATTACGAGCAGAGTTGAACGATATTAACCTTCAGTCAATCGGACCAGCCAAACCCGAGATAATCACGATTTAAATAAATTTAACCCGATTGCCCCCTTCTTCAGTGAAGTGAAAGAGAATATTTTTTGAGAATTTCGAAGGCGGGAATGATCTGTCCCATTCTGTATATTTCTAGACAAAGCATTTTCGTATCCGTTCCTACGGAATACAAAGCAAAGATTCGCTGACGCGGTGGTATAGCTCAGTGGTTGAGCATTCCACTGCAGATCAAGAGGTCCCGGTTCAAACCTGGGTGCCCCTTTTTCAGGGAAGTAAAGAGAAACATTTTTCTGAGAATTTCGAAGGCCGGAATGATCTGTCCCATTCTGTATATTTCTAGACAAAGCATGTTCGCATTCGTGACGGTTTTGCGTCACATCTGTGAGGGTGTGTGCGTGCATAGTAAAAATTTACCCTCATCCTTCTTCCCAAACGCCCAATAAGAAGTATAGCTTCAAAAAAAAGAAAATGACACTTGTTTTTGAAGAACTCTTGAATTATGTTTCAGGCATTGAAAATATTTTCCTATTTGAAAAACCATGCGTAATAATGGAGACGTACTTTCGAATAAACGGCGTTCTGATGTCTTCAAGTAGTGTGGTACAGAAAAGATGAGAATAATTCGAATTGAACGAAGTCTCTCATGTGGGCATAGTACATATTTCTGATATTGGTTACTTTATCATTGTCGAGTTTGAAAAAGAATTCAATTCTGGTGAGTTGAGCGAATCAGTTATTTGAATTATTTATTTACTTTAACTTACCCTTACTGATGTTGATGCGCTAACCAGACGTAAGCTCTCCTCCCATCCAGTAAGAAGCATTTCATTCCACTTCTTATTTGTAACCTCTTTATTTCAATTACTATAGCCAGACTACGTACAAGACACTTGAAAGGAATGAAATATCCCTGTTGTGAATTAAAAGTAAAATGAATAGAGATGGAGCTACAAGTCATCTGAGAGCTATACTTTTTGGCTTGAAGAATCAGTTATGCATTGTTCTTTATGCTGTAAACATGTCTTCTGTGTGTTTCGTCTAATAAACCAAAATGTCTAAAAGGATGGACTGAATTATTGGAATAAGACAAAGATATAACGGATATAATCGTCTAATCGACCAATGCAATTAAGGACTAGGAAATCTAACAATCTCCTGATGGCCAAGGAAATTATAATACTTGTCCTCACTGTCCTGATATTCAATTTTCTTCTAACCATATTTTAAATGTCCTATATTGGCTAAACTACACGGCGTAGATCTAAGCGCCAGGGCCATTTTGGACGCCTTGGGTGGAATTTGATTTCAGTACATGGATAAGACAACAACAACAATATTAACTTTAAAGTAGAAAAAAGGGCTTGACTTTTTTTTTCTGCTGAAAATAAATAATGTACTAGTGATTGAACTAAATTAATTAAAAAAAATTGCACTGCTATAAAAGCAGTTTTTTTTTTAAAAAATGCAAGGTTATAGAAGTATACTCTTATTTCCAAGATTATTTAAAACTAGAAATTCAATATATGGAAAACTATATGTAAGTTGTTCTGTAGAACTACAATTTATTCAACATGTAAGCGTCATTGTTTTCGTTACACCAATATATTTTCCTCAAAGAATTAATTTTTAAAAGCTCTATTGATCCTACCGTTTCATAACACACAGAACCTGTAGCCAAAAATATTGTTTTTTAGATCGGGGCTCCAGGATTTTATGCAATCACTCGCAAAGGATAAGACAGTTCTTCAGGAGCGATGGAAATTTATTGTTTAAAAACAATCCTTGAAATACAGCTGCTATACTCGTAGAATAAATATCAAAGGCCATCACGCCTTCTACGGCGTTCAGACACAACTATCAGTGTCTAAAATAAAGTATGTCAAAGATTATTTACAAGCACTCGCTCGTCCACTCAACAGCCTAAGTAATACCTAATCACTGGTCGACTCTTCAGCTGTGAAAACAATACTCAGTTTTGGCGAGCGACTGCCTATTATTTAGCACTTAACTGATTTTTCTAAAAAAAATCCACTTGCGTCATAGATCATCATATTCGTCGATTTCCTCCGTAATTTTCAGAAGAATTCATAGGGTCGCCAAAGTCACCAAAAGGGTAGCTAGAAATGATGCCAATTTGGCTCTTTTACCAACATTTCACCAAGTTTCCACTGAATCGCCATTATCGGGTTTCTTATGAATATCACAATTTTAAAATTTCAACACAGAATAATATAAACATATTACACATCCAGCTATAAATTATTTACACTATTTTAAACATTTAATTCACAAAATTCGTAACAATATTATGTTTCGACTATAAACGAATAATGTCCAGTAATTCTCCATTACAGGCATTCTATTTGAAAAAAATGAAGAATCTAACTTCCATAAAAATATGTTAGCAGACGGTTATTCTCCGATTCTGAAGGCCATTTCTTCCCAACATTCTATTCTGTGGAAATGGAGGGTTCATAACTCTTCTTTATTGCAATTCGAGGAAAAGATGATCTCTTATTACAAGCTTTATTCCTACTTTACTTAAGAATTGTTTTTTAATGGTTTTAAAAGGGTAATGGTATAATGATAGTTATTATAGGATAGTAAAATTTCTCTCCCTTATAAATCAGAAAGACCCATAAAACCGAAGAATCATGGCTTAAATTGAATAGACGCGATTTATTCTTCTAAAGTAAATCATTTAATTTGAAATTGTTTTACTTGATTCTTTGATGTTTTATTATATAACACTTTTTAAAATAAGGAGAAATATGCAAAATAGAAATTGTGTGGTTGATTATGAATAAAATGAATAATCTCCATGTTTTATTTTTAATATATTACAATGCACATTTCAAGTATAACATCAAAAATTTCAATATCATTTTTAAGTAAAAATTGTTTTCTAGCTTAGCACTCCAACGGTAACACTGTGACCGCATAGCTGATTTGCATTAACCCATTATCTGCCAGTTAAATTGAGAGCGTCTTGACCTAGGTACCAAGGTTTTATTTTTAAGAAAACATGAAATTTTAGAAAATACAGTCAACTCTCCATAATTCTAAGTTGAAGGGACCAATGAAAAATTTCGATTCATCAAGAGTTCGAAATATCAAAAGGTTAGGAAAAAACTCCCAAAATACACGAAGAAAAGTTTTTCTATTGCACATTAAAATTTGAAACTATGTAATAAAACAGGGATGGCGAACCTTTTGAAACTTGGGTCGAATTTCGTTCATATTTTTTAGTGATAGCACGAGGGTCACTTATAACCATTTGCACCAGAGTAAAATTTAAAAATTTTTAACTGAGTATATTTTTAAAAATAAACATCTTTAAAATTCACAAATGGCTTAACGGGTAAAAAATGACGCTATGGAAGTCCCTCCACAAATGTAACTGAACGTCTCCTTAAAAAGTGCATTTTATACGAAGAAAGTGCTTTAAACATGGTTATTTGCTTTGGTTTTCGATTTTTTTCAACAATCAAAATGTGAGTAAAATTATTCACTTTATTTGATATTTTTTAAACACTTTTGCTTTATTTCAAATACTACATACTTCAACATGCATTTGTTGTCATTTGCGTAACTTCGGAACTATAATGATCAAACTAAAGGTTATGGATAGCATTTAAATTGCTTTTGTGCCAATGAGATTGAAAAAAATTCAAATAGAATATAAATAATCCACACAAATTAGAAAATCTTAATAAACCCGCGTAAACAAACAAATGGTTGCCTAGCAAACGTAGGTCAGGTGAAAAGCTTGCGTGGATCAGTGTCTGATCCACGGGTCATAGGTTCACCATCACTGTGCCAAAAGCCCTCGTGTAGCTGAACAGTACAACGTTAATCTTCACTCACTCACTCACCATCACTGTAATGAAACAACAACTGTACCATATGTATAAAATTATTTTAAAGTATGTTTAACAGGTACATATTTTATACAGTATAAATATTATACGGAAGTTATGAAGTCCTGTATTAAAAGAAAACAGGAAACAAAATTGTTTCGCACCTGGTTTTCTCAGACACTGTTCCCAACACCATTGGTTCTTCAACTCGAAGAACCAATGGTGTTGGGAACTTGAAGACTTGAAGGTACGGTCCAATCCCACCTATGCCTTATTTGGTGCCACATGCTACAAGACAAACTACTACTATTAAGTAAGTACTACTATTTTTGTCAAAATATTGTACTTAAATAATTTTTTATTTTAATACTATTCTTAAAACAATTTTATATACATTTTCTAATCTAAGTGACACCAGATATCATAAATATTATCCATTTATACGCTTTTGCAAAATCACGGTTCCGAACGTAGTCGGATGCCTTAAAGCTCATCATACATATGAGCTTTTTGGTATATATTCAAATATATATAATTATTATGTTATAATCTAATAGCCTAGGTTAAAATTTTAATAATGAAAATTAATGATTAATATGTTTTTTGCACTATCTAAATTTTTCATCCATCCTTTTTTAATAATTTCTGTCTTAAATAGAGATATGTAATCAATGTAAAATTTCAGCCCAAACTACGAGATATCTCGTAGGTAGTAGTTTTGGTACACTCGCTTAATACTCGAGATATTTGGCAGTGAATGGGTTAGACAGTAAGACTGTCATAAAGTGATTGCTCATTTTATAAAACATTCAGTATCTACCTACTGTGGAAATGAAAAAAAAATGTGACGTATTTAATTAACTTCAAAATAGTCATTTTAATCTCAGCAGCATTTGGGAAGAAAATACATACTTAACATTACATTCAATGGGATTTTAGTAAACATGATTTAGAAAACTATATATGTATAATTTTTCCCTTATTATATAAATATCTCAACATATTTTTGATTGAAACTATATATGACATAACATTCTTCAGCACCATAATACTAATTCAAATAATTAACAAAATAGATAAGTGACCAAATAAATTACTTAATTTTATTTAAGAAAATATTTATTTTTACTCAGTGAACTTACTGGAAGTCTGAGACTGTGCATGTGTGTTTCCTTGAATGATTGAGGATGTGTTTCTGTACCTGCTTGAATGTCTGGGGAGGGTTTGTTTGTGTCTTCTTGAATGTCTGAGATGGTGTTTGCCCTTCTTCATAGATACGCAAATGATTTCTTCCTCTTAAGGTAATAGTAATATACGATTCGTTGATCTAGTTCATTCAGAATTCAACGAATACATAATATGCTTTCGGAACCAGTAGAGCAATAGACATTGATAGCAGAAAAAAACCCATGGCATGAGGTAGCATTGCAAGTTTCCTTCCATTTTCTTGTAGGTAGACTTCTTTACGAGAAAATAAATATTTAAATAAAGCACTTATAGAAAATAGATTACAGCAGGGGTTGGCAACCTATGGTACGTATGCTACATGTGGTGTAATTCTCAGTGGCACTCTGCACTATTTTGCAAATTTGTCAATTTTTGAGTGGATGGAAATTGATAAATTTGTAAAGGGCTTTCTTTGATAAACATTTTCAGAATTAAGAACATTTATTGAATTATGAAACAATTTGAAAGGCAACTCTCAAGATAAATTTACAGCTATTTTGTAAGTTACTGAATTTCATTGCTGGAGAGATTTAACTGTTTGAAGAGAGAACATTGCATGTACTTCAGTGCTTCTTAAACTTTCAATACTTGCGGCCCAAATTTCAGTTATAGTTTTCATCGCTCCCTCCCTCACACAACAACCACGTATTAAAAGCAATAATAATATATTTCAACGCTAAAGCTATAACGCAACTTTAATTATAAACTGCACAAATTATCAAGATAAGTATTATACTTTGAATATAACTTTGTATCTAACAAGTCCATGGAAGTTACTAATAATTACTAAAATTACTTTTAATTTAGTATTGATTAATTATCAAATACTTTTTGTCGTATTGATACAGTTTAAAGAATCTTATATCAGTGTAAATAATTTGTTTGGTTTCTTTTATTATGTCAGAATTTATTTTGTTTTGCTTCCTTTAGTAAATTGATTATTATTTTAAATAATTTATTTTCGACTTTTCGATATGATCTTGCCCTCCTACCCCTGTAGGGTTATAACGCCCCCCTTGAGAGGTGCGCCCCACAGTTTGAGAAACGTTGATATACTCTGCTTTCCGCTTTTGGTCGTACATATTTTACTAAAAAAATATTTCCTCGTGTGAAACATATTTCGAGTCCATAAAGAAATTGTTTAACAACTGAAAGATCAGAATCGCATCAAACTGAAAATTACACATAATGCTCCTGATTTTGCTATATGAAAATAGAGCGTAGCAAGCACTAGGTTGGCCTTATAACTTTTGTTTATCTTTTTATTTAACTACAATGGATAGAAGTACTTATATTTTATGTAGGCTATTTCTTATTTTAATAAATATGTTTAAAAACAAATAATGTATGTACAGTTAATATATATATATATATATATATATATATATATATATATATATATTTCTGTTGAAATAAATAATATGTTACTGTTTATATTTATTTTAAGAAATATTTTTAAATGAGGCAAATCTAGCAAATTAAAGTATAACAGCGTGATGGTTTACTAGTGCTATCATTTTAAACCAAAATAAAATTTTAATAATTGTTTAAAGTGGGCGTATTTTAATTGAATATACAACTTATTTATCCTTCTGAACATGCGGCCAAACGCAGACTTGATATTTGATACATATAATACCATGAAAATTAATACGATATGCATTCTTTGATCAAAGTTGCAATACTAATTTATCGATTTTGCAAAGTGTAAAATGATGAAAAGAACAAAAAAGCCCATTATAATATATAAATTTACAAATCTTTTATAACTTTATATTATTCTTAAAATTTTACTTAGTTCTATTATTTTAAGACATATATGTCGATATAATATATCATATCCTGCCAAATGCACTGTTCAGAAATTTTGTGCAAGGCTCAACGATAGTTTTTGTTAAAGAAATCTTTTATTCAGACATAGTATGGGGAGAAAAGTAGGATATTATTTCAGACTATTATACGCTTCTTTGATGTAACTATAGTTTTATATTTTTTTCGCAGTCGAAAAAGAAATGTGTGGATCTCGAATTCTATTAAGAGTTCAACCTCTAAAGTGGTTCTCACGCGCATAAAAATTGACAATCCTCTTCTAAAGCCCCGAGTCTTATTTTCCAACTATCATTTCTTTCCTTTTATATTCTGTTAGAAACGTCGACACATTTTATGCATCTATTTACCTATATGTTTTTATATTTTATGGGAGATTTTGCTTATCATATATTTTATTGATTTTCTGCTATAACCATTTAAAGTTATAATTTCTTAAGTTATTAACATTTTTTTTTCTTTTTTATTAAAAATGGGAACTTAAGTATATGATAGTACTTAAGTAATACTGTTTAAAATGTGCTTTGCATTAAGTTGTAGATGATTTGGATTGGGGAAAAAGATTCTTATATTTTGCAATATCTTTCTTAAAAAAGCTTCATATAATACAATAAATTTGACACCGAAAAATGAAATTATTAAACACATTATGGTTATGGTCGTGATTTCGTTACCGAAGTTCTAGTCATGGCTCTGATTCCTGTTGCCACTGAAGATTCGCCGTGCTTATGGGATGATGTCCGTTAAATCTGTCATGAATTCCTCATGTTGGCATGGTGGGGAAGTTAGGAGATTGGAGTGCAAGCACAGGTGTGAATTTCCTCACTTCACTGAGGTTTAAAATTACGAGGTCCATCGACTAGGATTCTACTGTAGTTTCTGAGCAGTGATGCAACAGAGAATATTGGCTACCTCCTCTTGCAAAGTGAGGTTTTGGGCCTTTAGCCTTATCTTACAAATAAATGCAAAACCATAACATAGCAAATGTCTTAGGCTCCCTAGAATCTTCATCCCCCTCACGCTGTGGGGTTTGCGGGGGTGTACGTTACGTCACTGCTCCTGAGTTTGACTTGTAAAAAAACATTCTCGTTTTCCAATTCACCAAATATTTGTGTGAAGTATTCGTTATACACATGGGAAGAACATATTATACGGAGTTTAAATTAACGGAAAGTGTGTTTATTGTTTAGGGAACTATGTATGGAACTCTATGTGCGTAGGAAACATGTATTATTTTATTTCTATCTAAAACTGTCATTTTTTTTGTGCGTAAAGTTTGCAAGAGTTTTTACATTTTATCCACTGTTTTGAGTCAGATCATGTAATCTACAGATAAAACAAACTATTTTTAGTTAATTTAAATTAAATAACTTAACTCAGTGGCGCGACAGCTCATGAGGGCCAAGGTCTACTGTGCTCAACTCAATATACGCGACCTTGGGCCCTGAGGTGCATAAGCATATGTTCCGGTCAGGTGGTCCGTCTGACATGAAATCCCCAGTGTTAAGTTCCCAAGCAAGCTTGGTACTCATTTATCGACCCATTGAAGGGATGAAAGGCTTTTAAATCACCACATAATTTGCTTTGGTAAAAATGGTCATTCTGTGTTGAAAATAAATGTTAATTGAACTCTTTGTTCAAGTAATGACTGCGGGCAGCAAGTAAAAATGTTAAATTTTAGTTGCAAATGAGGATTAGAAAAAACAATAAATTGATTTATTTTCAATTTCTATTCGAAATATGTAAACGTTAGACTTTAGAATTCCTAAAATATTTTTCTTAAACCATCTCTATTTTAAATTTTTACTGCATGAAACTTCTGCAAAAAAATTGGCAAAAAATAACAATGATTTCCATAGAAACAAATTATACAAATTGATAGTGTAAGTAAAAGTTCAGTTAAGTAAAGTTAGATAAAAGTTTTTAGTAAATTTAGTTAAGTAAATGTAGGAGGTAAATACAAGGTGTAAAATAAGTTCACTAGTTATTCATGTTATGAAACGCTTATATACAAGAAACTGATATAAATTCAGTAAAAAAATAAATTTTCGAGGACATTAAATATTTATTATTGATAAACTTTACAGGCGAAACTGTGAGTGAAAAATATAAATTAATTATTCAAATGTATATATATAGGCAAGATAAAAATCTTACTTAAATATTTAAAGAAAAACGTCTTCGCAGTCAACCCCAAACTATGTAGCAATACTGCAACAAATATACTAAATGAAAAATAAGCAAGAACATTCTGCTACAGCGCAACACGTCAATATTTATTGCCAAGTCAATAATTCACTGAAGTGCAAGTCATCCATCAACTTATCTCAGAATGGAGGAAAAAGAAACGTTACAAGTTTAGATTCCCGGTAACTTTAACATTTCGAAGCGCAGTTTAACCAACCTGATTTACAGGCGAGATTGAAAGTGGGTGTTATTTTGCGAAATGTTAGTGATTAAATTTAATATATTAATTTCAGATAAAATACCCTAATTCTATAAGGTTTAGGGTTAAACAAAAGTACACAACAATGCATGAAATTTTAAAACATTATATGTTCACAGTATGTAATTCAAAATATATATATATGATTCCATAATTTTATTATCTATCTAATTGTATTTCATTCACATTTTTCACTGTTTTCTCTTTTAAGTAAAATCTGATTATCTAGTTTCTTTGTTATTAGTTTTGTTCTGTGTCTAATTGTATTTCTATCACAATGAAAACAATTTTCCCTATTTTCTCTTTTAAGGTTAATTTTACTATCTAGTTTCTTTGATATTAGTATGAAATCACGGAATAAATACACATTCGTAATCAAATTTATTTTCTGTTAATTTTTAGTTTGTCATGCCAAATTTCTTTCTTCTTCTAAACCCCAAAAACCCTTCTGGAAAATTTCGTTTGCGAATTCCAGTTTTACTCAGAGATTGCACGTGTGTATTTTTAATAAAAGGAATAAGAACGCAATTTAAATGCTATTTTTATTAGAAAATAATAATTTTATATAATTAAACATTCTATACTGAATATTTACTTTTTTTTAAATAACTACTTTAAAATAGTCGGAATTTCTCAATATATTTAACATTTAGCTAAATAGATTAATATTATATTAAGATACATGAATGTCATATTAATTTAAATTAAATTCAAACATGTGGATATTAATATTAAAATATATCTTAAAAATGCGATTAAATTAAGATTGAAAGAATAATGGACAAAGCTCATGCTAATTTAAGGTTACAATGATCAATCACTGAATACAAATTTCGTGAGTGTGATTAGCAGTAAATCTTTAAAATGGTTAAATAAATATTATTATAGAAAACTAAAAATTATTATTGATTTTTGTAATGAGTTATATAATTTGTTATTGAAATATTTACAATTTCAGAATCAAGTTCTTTATCAAAATATTTTTTACTGAAGTACCGCGTATGGCTTGTTATAGTAAACGTTTGTTAATTATTGTTAAAAAGAATTGCTTAAGTGAAAATCGTTTGCTATTATACCGTCTGACTCATATATGTTTACGTAATTGAAAATCAAGCAGAATTTGGAAAAAATAATAACTCTGCTGTTCGAATTTTGTCTTGTAGTTGTAGCTAAAATTATTTTGTCCCAATGTGTTGGATGTAGTTGATGCTGCGACGTGCATATCTAAAGGAATTCATGGAATGTTAAGAATAGTAGTAAATATGTTTCGCATTAACATGACTTTTTAAGAATGTGAACTATTGAGAGAAATTTGATGACACAAAATGTGACCGAAAGATAAAGTAACGAAAAGAGGAAACTCCATTTATCTGGTAAGATTATCTCTTAAGATTTATCTCTTAAATGATTAAAATAGCTCACAAAACATTACGTAAATTCAGCAATTTAGGTGATTAATCAAAATATAAAAAATGAATGTTTCTGGGTTTTTTTAAAATTTTAGTCTGTAAATTGTATAAATTGATGCTTTTTAGCTTCTCTGAGCTGATCTATAATTACCTTTGTAAATATACGATACCATATAAAGCTCAAAAATTGTCAATGCAAATGATCTAAAATTTTAAAATATTCAGACAATAAGTATAGCAATAATTTAATACTTTTGAAAGAAAGAGATTTAGATTAACGTTTAGAATTTAATACATTGAAAAATTCTATGTATAATTAAGGTAGAATTAAAAAAAATTAATTTATGAAGGAAAATACATATTTAATTCATTATAAATTCACTATAATTCTTAGTAATTCGTAATTACAGAAAGTATTCGTATTTAAAATATGTTTAAGTGCATATTGAAAGGATTTATTTATGTTTTTCAAGTTAAAATGAAACATTATTGCTTGATATTTTTTTCAGTAGAAAATTGCCATTCAGTTATATATTGATAAATTCCATTTTAATTATCAGGCTGAAATTTTAAATTATCCGCCTGAAATTAAGATATTGGAGACGACTTACTTTTTTAACAGGGTAATGACGCCAAGCGCACTATTATCAATGTACGCCACTGGCGTCTCTATAACTGTCCCCAAATTCTGAAAACACCTCCTCAATCACTTTATTTAGCCCAGTAGAACCTATTTCGTGAGATTTTGATGTAAAAAAAGAAAACATGACAAATAAACACATAATGTGAAGTAAAAACAATAATCACAGAAGAGTGTAGGAAAATCGATGCAGAAATTCTAAAAAACTGATTAAACCTATACCAAGACACTTAAAAGTTGTTGTGGAGACTAAAATATATCCTACTAAGTACTAACTTAAGAAAGAAATACAATATTTAAATCTAAGTTGAGATTTTTGTTAAGTGTACGAAGACTTTTGTGGCATAATTTTTTAGTAGTTTTTTGATTATTCATCTTTAAAAAATAGTTATGCTATTTTTTAAAAAATAATTATGTCATTCCATTAAGAACAAATTGCAGATATCATAAAAAATTACAAATACAAAATATTAATTTTTATTAGTCGAAAGCATTAAATTTCATAAGAAATTGCAAGTGTACGAACACTTATTTGGTCCAATGTATAATCAGCTTTCACTTACAGCTCTTAATTATGACATGATGCATTATTTCCCAGATGTCACTAAATATTCACAGTTAGTAAAACTAAGACGACTTATCAATAGCAGATATTAGTCTTTTCAGACAAGTGATTTAGAATATTGAATCAAAACACGAGGTTTTAAAATATTTATCAGAATATTTAAGCTATTTATAATTTTTTCATGGCTTTTAAGGTAACACAAAGTAATTTTCTGAGTTAATTAAGGTTAAGGTATTTTTAGCACACTTTCAGAGGAAAGGTTATACTTTTTTTATACAATATTTTTAAATCCACAATTCCAGAAATATAAAAAATGTGTACTACATAAATAAAATTCTGAGAGAAAAATGGTATTTCCAAGCATTTAGAGGAATATGGATTAAATTTAGAGTTGTAAAAGGTCGTATTCTCCGACGGAAACGTATTAATTATAGAGTTATGGATGTTATAGGATCTTGATATTATATGGAGCTTTAGTAGCTTTTGCGCCAAGATCAATGAGCTGAACGCTTGTGTTCTAAATAAGACTTTATATCAGTATCACTGTATTTGAGATGAGTTGTGGGAAGAAGTACATATAACTCTTAGAATTTCGCCATTTTCTTTAAAAGTTATTTGTGCTTGGCATCATTCGAAAAAAATGAGCGTGCAAAATACTATGAATTAAAATTTTTGGGTACTTATTTTTTATTGCGACAATCGCCAACTTTAGCTCGCGAAGTTGACAATCCGTACTTTCTATGAGTCGCACGTGCTGAAATGGTAACCATGTGTTTCGTTTCATATAATGTCGCCAATAGGTTGCGATAATACGTAAGTACCAAATTTTGTTTCATAGTATATCTTTCATCAACTGCGCAAGACAATAATATAGAATCAAGCTAAAATTATTATATACTTTGATGTCTTCATCAAACATTGATATATTATTTTTTTTATTATATTTATTTATTCTTATATTTTGTCCATTAAAAAATGTTAAAATATTCCTAGAATAAAACTACAGTGTAAACAGTTAAATCATAAAAAGTTTATATGTTACACTGTTAAAAAAGTCTTTAATGCATTTCGATATAACGTATTTTTGGGGAAAGTTTTACAAAATAAAGTGAGATATCATTAGCTTTTAAATCATTGTTTTCTTTATAATTTTTCTTAAATGCTAAATAATTTTACTTTGCTAAAAGTTGTCACCGATTTCCTGGGGATTAAAAGAGATATTCTCTTTTTTGTTTTGCGTTCTATTTATAAGATTGCAAACTATTTTAAATTTAAATTAATGTTTTATTAGAATTTCAAGTATGAGTTACATTTTTAAATATGAACTACAAGCTTTTTTAATCCAAATTTAGTGAAATTCATCATATTGAACCATTAATTAGATATTTCTTCATATTTTTAGCTCAATAAAATTGTTTTTAAGCAAAACATTTTGAAACTTTATTTTTCTGAAATTCGACAGAATATTTAAAAAATCTAACCACTTTGATTAAAAAACAGAAAAAAATTCTTTAGGGTGTACTTTAATGTTTAAATTTCTTCTGAAAATTTATTATCAATTACTGTACTACAACTAATACTGAATTATGTGCTCAATTATTTTCGCAAGTTATTCAATTATGAAAAATTAATATTGCTTTTTAGATTTAATGGAACTTATTCAAATGCACAATCTTAATTTGAGACTGAAAACTATTCACGATATTTTTCTAATCTGTAATATTTTAGAAGAGAGTTCCTGTCCAACATTTATTTTTCTTATAACTCAAGCGTATAACTTTGGGTCCACTGTACTCTTTGAAAGAAATAAAAGTAAAAGGAGCTGCAATAATATTGTCTTTTCTTGCTAAGATATTCTATATCACATCTTTCAATTATGAATGCATAAGTTTGTGCATTCATTCATCTGTCCATGAAATAAAGAATTAAAATTATAAAGAAAATCTTGTGAGATTGTTTTGTTAAATATTAAATTTAATTATGAAAATACGTTCCCATTAGAAATCTTTAATTGAACTTTATTTTGTTTTCGGTTATATTTAATTGATATCTACAATATATCACAAATAGAAGTTTAATACAGGAAATTGTAAAAGAAAACAGAACGCTTTAGTTCTCAATTTTGTTCGTCTTACACACACACATAAGCATTTTCTCAACTATTTATTTTCTTCAAAGGAATAATGTTTTCTTTCCACTTTTCAATTCTCACAAAATAAAAGAATTTTTTTAATTCTTTCACTTTATGGGATAACCACTTGTTAATATTCTTTTAATTTCTGAAGTGCAAACTTTCGTTTTTGTTTCAGTGTTTGAAGGATATTGAAAAATTCAAACTTATTTCATTTTCCCAAGCCTTAAAGTAATTGAGGTTTTTCTTTTTAAATAAAAGTGAACTTGTGAACTTTCTATTGTATTAACTTAAGGGAGTTTACCCATGTGACGACCAGTAAAAAAGATAAACTTTATGTTTCTTATCTTTTATTTGCATGCATTTTAAGAGTATGTATATAAATGTTTAGCCAAAAATATCCTATAGAACGGAAGTTATAGCGCTCTGAACACACCTGCCTCGAAAAAATGGACACTCACTTCCTTCACAATTCCGGCTGATTGGTTTATTCGAATTTTAATAAAATAACAGCGTCTTAATCTATAAGCTTAAATGCACAGAATGGAGTATACTCAATTGAAAATATCAAAAATTGGATTTTTCGTGGACTTCTGAAGAAAAGGTTACGAATTTCATGGGTTTATTTTGTTATGTTTTTGTTATGAAAAATAGAAATATTTTGAATTTTGTAATAATCGTAGTCCACACACACATTTGGTGCCCTATAATTTGTAGTCATTCGGTCAAGCCACCATTCTTGAGATATTATGGAGGAAAGTTTGAAAAACAGCTTTGAGAAAAATGCGTTTAAAGTTTCATGTCCGATTAAACCAATGAAAATTCTAACTTAGCGTTACCCTGCTCTTCTAACACCTGCTTCTTTAGAACGACTTCGAATTTTAAAAAATTACTTTACCATCGTATTCTAGACATGTTAAGAAAGCACTTTATGAAAAAAAAATGATTTTTTTGAACCCATCACACACATGGATGACCCCCTTAAGAAATCATTGGCATCCTAAGCTCTTTCTTATTTTTAATATATATATATATATATATATATATATATATATATATATATATATATATATATATATTGTTGCGTTTTCGGGGTTCGAAATGATTGAAGCCGAAGAGCGGGATCCAAAACAATTTTATTCTTTGCCAAAACAGTCCTCCACAAATTGTAGAACAGTTCGAGAAAGTCACGTACAATCGATGAAAATACTGATAACACAGATGTAATACACTAACAAAAGCAATAGTAAACACTCAGCACAAAAATAATAACTCAATAAAAGCAATAACACACTCACTATGCAATCGTCTCTCTCTTTTAAAACACAGAGAGGTATCACTTGCTTGAAAGCTGAGATCTGACTGACTCACTAGCCGGCTCGGGCCCTTTTATACCTTTCGGTCAGAAACCTCTTGCACTTGCCAGAATAATCGAGAAATAGAAAGATCTAGCAAAATTCGGAGCGTACGAGAAAAGCTCAATACAGTAATACATTCAATACAATAGTGTTACAATACCGCGATAGGGTTGCCAGACAGGGTTATTAGAACAGGGTTGCCATGGTCGCCAAGCTTATCGCCCACATTTGGCGATATATCGCCAAATTTGGCGCCAAAAATTATGTCACCAAATCCGTCGCCAACTTGGCGCTAGCTGCAATATTTGGCGAGTTTACCATTTAAACCAATGTTAAAGCATGGGGGCCGTGCAATGCAGTGGAAATGATATTACAGGTAAACAGGGTTGAAATCACATTAGATACGACAAATTAAACTGTAGAAATGAACACAAATGAGTAGAAACAATTAGAATAAGACTAAATTCGTAACAATATATTCAATAAATATATATTGCTGTCTTAGAAGATAAACGGGGTATTGCTCTTTACCGGTGATGATGCTAAGTCAGTCCAGATGATGCATTTTTTTAATGTATGTGTTATATGTGTATGGGTGTGACGCATTTGATAAATATTGTTACTGAAAATTCGTATTTTTATCAGAGTAATTTTTTCACACACTACTGAAACAATACTGAAGGATGAGTAAAAATAATACTATAGTACAAGGATTATAGAGCGTTAAGACATTATAGAACCACTTACAAATTAGTTCATTTCTCTGAAGAAAACGTACGATACAATCTTTTAGCATGTGTATTTAAAAACGATTTTGAAATATTTCTGCACTAGCTGTATCTTTAAAAAAACAATTTAAAATCTAATTATTTTTAAAATTAAAATATTTATAAAGAAATTATAAAACACATAAGAAAATTGGCATATTATACATCACATCATATTAATAAAATACAAATGTTTGTATTTTATGAAAGAAATACTTATAAGAAGCAATATTAAAGGTTTCGATAGAGTTGCATGAATTTTTTAAAAATATTTCGTCGGATAAAGAGTTATTTGATTGTGAAGTGAGATAATTTTTTAAAGATAATCAAATATGAAAGAAAAAAATTATTTGATGAAACGTTTTAAAACTGTCTTTAAAAATGTGACAGTTAAAAAGAGTATTCAAACAATATAAAATAACCTGAAAGAAATAGAATTTTTACAGCACGGGATGAACGACAAATGTTTCGACTGTTAACTAAAAATGACCTTGAAATTTAGAAACTTTTCAGAAGGACACTACGTATGCTATTGTTTGGGGAAATATTCTTAATTTAAACAATGATACACAATATTTATGAAAATGGAAGAAAATGCTAAATTTGTTGAAACAACGTCTAGAAGAAACATTTGAAGAAACAACATCTCATAGACTGAAAATACCACGCTTTGGAACGACGATGGAAAAAAGTTATACTTTCTGATTGAGTTAATATTTTAAGTGTTCTTATAAATGATTAAATCATGTAACAAAATTCTTTTTGATATATTCCACGTCACTCAGCTCTTCAGATGCCTAACTTCTTTACTTAAATGCAAGATTTATGACCTCGAAGTACTGGACTCATCTTTCCTCTTTTGCATGACTTACTGTCAATAGTGACTTGGCTTGTCATGTTTCAGGGACACCATATAATTTATCTTTCTTTTTTTCTAGTCCTCCTACTGTCAATGAATGCCTGTATCACGCACCTGCAATCTTAAAAACGTATTTACACTCGATTATTGAAGATTACTGTTTAATTTAGTTTCCTATAATATGACCTTTACACCCATAAAAACAACCACAAAGTTATCAGCTTGTTATTAAATTTCTTCTATTATTTCGTACTAGAATATTTTTGGACATTGGGTTCAAGAGTGACAGTTTGTCAACTGTCTAAACAGAACTCTTCTAAGAAAATAAGGTAATTCTCAGGTCATATGTGAGAAAATTGGTTAACTTCACAATTATGATTTATCTACCTGAATTGCGTTGTAAAGATATGGCTTTTCAAATTTTCTTAACTATTTTTGCTGATAATAAATCAGAATATTTCAGCGGATTTTCTTGTTAGATAAATGTACTTCAATATATATTTTTATATTAAATGCAGTCTAGTATTTTTTTGAAGTCATGTATAATTCAACTGGAAATTTCTGTAAAGTATATCATAACAAAAACAAACAAACCCAGAAACATTCTATTTTTAATAGACGGGTGGTTTTTTTCTTTCAATATCTTGATTGTGTGCAGTTTTTGGCAAACCGGGAATTATATTTTTTCTGCTTCTTATTATATGTAAGTAATAATTTATGTTAATATTCTTTTGAGGGCTTTTTAATTTGTAACGATTCTGAGCCCTCCAGGACTTCCCGTAAATCAATCAACTTATAGTTTACCCAGCTAACGAGATTTTACAAAACTTTAATAGATATGATATTAGCTTTTTAGATAAGTGGTTATGTAAGTGACCTTGTATGATATATAGCTGTCAAAGAGTCTGTGGAAATTTTTCCGGAAGTCATATAGGTTTTGGAACTTCCGGTTGGCATCTACGGAAAATTCTCTTTGCGTATTATTATTGCGACGATGTTATGTTAATTCCTGTCCTGCTTTTTGTGTAGCTGCTTATCTGGATTCGTGATATCCTGTACACGTAAACATACAAGAATTACTGCTCTACAAAATGTATCCTCATCAATCTAATACATATATTTGCATCTACATTCATTCTCGACGAAACGATCAATAGTTAGTTACAAGAAATCCTACTACTATGCTGATGATTATACATATATATATATATATATATATATATATATATATATATATATATATATATATATATTCGACTTTAAATCTATACCTGGGAATACTTGTAGGCTATAATTTTATCGTTATATTTTAATAGTGTAGTGATTATATTTGTAATATTTAAATTTCTCCTAATATTATTCTTTTCTTTCCCTTTGGCTCAGTGGTTTAGGCAAATTACAGGTGAAGTTTAACTAGCCCTAAATCCTGTTTAAACTTGCAATCTTGGTTCCTAAAGCCAGGAGTTTGCTATTGTACTACTGTTGCTAATATTTCCTAACTTGACTAGTTATACTTAGGTTTTATAGCTAATTGTATATATTTATTATATATATATATATGGATTACACACACACTCTCTCTCTCTCTCTCACACACACACACACACACATACACACACACACACATATATATATATATATATATATATATATATATATATATACTCGTGTACTACTTTGCCATAAACATAATAGAGCAAATCAATAAGAAGAAAATGTATAACTGGGATTAACATATAAAAACTTATTCCTTAAGAGTACATGCCAAATGAGATTATATTCGCTGACCAAAGTCTGAAAAAATATAAAGAATACTTGATCTTTATTCAGAACAATAGGAACGATAAGCTTACATACAGCAAGAAGAATTATCTCACTAAGTTCATTTCTAGTCTTACTCGTTTCCTCAGTCCATAACACTCTTTTACGAAAACATTAAGACACAAGTGCATTACATAACCAAATATATATGCCTATAACACGTCTGTAATAATCTTTGATAGTTGGAATAAAATTTACTTTAAGAAGACATTAAAACCCTCATAAATAATTAAATTGTAATAAATGCGGTAAAAGTAACTATAGATAAAAAAACTATAACGAATAGAATGAAAAATATTACAACAAATAGCAAACCAATCGTAACACACACACACACAGTATCAAAAATACTCGAATTCTTCTCTTCAAAATTTTCAACATGTGAATATAATTTTTTGTTTATATACACTCAGAAACATTGAAAATAGCGACCCAAGAAGGAAGCTAAGTACAATCGCGAAACTTTGCAAATAAGTACAGCGTAATGTGATATACAAATGATCCATGTTTTGTGCCAATACGCATGCTCATACACTCCGGGGTGGCACTACAATCAGGGAGAGGGTGCTATATAAGACAGCGCAAATTCGAAGATTCATAAACGTGACGATTACCCGCCGATTGTAGGAAGACTTTGGTAAGTGAAACATGCTAGGTAAACGTGCTAGAAGACATTTCTCACAGTTAAGCGAGTTTGAGAGAGGCCTGATCATCGGGATGAAAACTGCAGGCTGTTCGACGCGCCGTGTTGCTGGCCAGGTGGATCTTTCAGAGTGTGCCGTTAGAAATTGTTAGGATCAGTACACGAGAAGGTACCCACGCGAAGAAAACCGGGTCTGGAGCGACCAGGAAGACCACGAAGAGAGTGGATCGAAGGATCGTGTGGCAAGCACTTGTGGACCCCACAGTGACTCGTTCAACGGTACGAGCAGACGTAGGCGTAGCAATTTGTCCACAAACAATTTCCAGACACCTTGCAGAAGCAAATCTTAAATCCAAGCGCCCTTTCCGTGCACTCCCTTTAACACCGGAACATCGGCAACTGCGTCTACAATGGTGCCAAGCCAGATCCATGTGGAGTGTCACAGATTGGCAAAAGCTTGTGTTTAGTGATGAATCCCGGTTTGTTTTGGGGACAGCTGATAACCGTGTACGGGTGTGGATGCACCCTGGTGAGTGGTACAATTCCCCTCACACTGTTCTACGTCACATTGTCCGCACAGCTGGTGTAATGGTCTGACCTATGATAGCCGGTCCACTTTAGTTGTGACGCGTGGAACCTTAATGGGCCAACGTTACGTTGATGATATTCTTCGACACCATGTAGGACCTTTCCTAAATGGTCTCCTGGTTGCAGCTGGAGGTGGTCCAACGTGCTATTAAAGTTTCCCAGTATTTGTGTCGTTGCACACACCCTGTATTCGTTTAATTGTCTTGTTTTTGAGATCAAGTGAATCTCTCATCTGTGTCATTATGTGTAATAAATTTCATTTCAATCCGATGCTTTCTTCTTGGGTCGCTATTTTCAATGTTCCTGAGTATATATATATATATATATATAATTGAAAAATTATGTAATTTTTATTAAAAATTTCTAAGCTAAATTCCTTGCTGAAAGTCTGGTGAATTGTAATTTTAAATATTTAAATCTGGTTCAAATACAAAAAATAATGTGATTTATTAGGAAGGTGTAATATTAAAATAAATAAATAGCTTAACAATAGTTAGAACTTGAACACAATTTCAATTTATCGTAAATCTTGTTTAACATCAAAAATTTAGATATGCTAGAAAAAAAGGCAGACTAATCCGACAGTTATATATAGAAGTGTTTATTTTTATTTGCATTTAATTCGCCTACTAGAGTGTTTTATTTGAAATGCAAAACCAATATTCATATGAATAAAACATATTCATAAAAATAAGCTTACGAATACTGCTCAAAATTTCTGTAATTCTTAAGAAATTTAATGCAAATAACTCAAACAATTCAAGGCGTAGATAAAATATTTTTTTTTTTATATTTTAGTGAGTATCAAAATTTTTTAATGAAATGAATTATCTTCAATGTTGGATCAAGAAACACATACATGTATTTCAGTTTAAAATATCATTTCCACATATGTTAAGAGTAAAGGAAACGTTTTAGGATATTTTACTTTTTAGATATGATTTACCATTACATCACTTTGTTGGTTTAAAAAGTATTAAATGGATCTCGAATTCCATTAAAAGTTTAACTAAAAAGGAGATCTTCACAAAAAAAAATTGGCAAGTTCCTTTTAAATCTTCATAAATTTCTTTTAATATATCATTTTGCTTTCTTTTCTGTTCCCCTAGGATTATCTAAAATTTCATGTCTTTAGTTTTCGATAGGTTTATAAAAGTACAACCAAGTTATGATACATTTAATCAATATTTCGATGCAGGAGGAGAAACATGCCGAAAATTGTGTGTGTGCGAAGTCTCATTAATAATTAGTAAAATCCAACGTATAATGTGCACTTTTAACAACAAGAACAGCAACAAAAAAAAAGATCAAAATTTGCGAGTGCGTGTTAAATGGGTATAAAATGAGATCTTTAAAATTAAAGAAAAATATAAGTATAGTAGAAACTAATTGCTTTCAATATGTATCGAAACAAAACAAATGGCATTCCCAATGAACTTGAAGAGTTCTAGTTCTAGAACTGTAACATGTTTTCCTAAAGCTTGCAATGATGTCTCGAATAAATGATTTCAAAACGTAAGAGCATTGTATACGTGCATTTTATTTTTATTTGTCAACAAGAAGGGGAGTGCGTGTTATAAGGCGAATATGCTTACAAATTAAAAAAACGCACCTTGAAAGTAAAGGTGCGCGTTATCCGCCAAATTTTATGGCAGTTTTTGATTTAATTCGGCTAATACATAAATGCTTAAAAATTTGCCTAATGTAGTTTTTATGTTATAGAGAAATATAAAAGACATTAAAAAGTTGTGGTTACAAATTTATGTTGTCAATTTATATTCTCTACAACTCAAGTAAATTAAATATTTAAAAACGAAAAGTTTGCTTAAGGACAAATTGGGATTGAAAATGGTTCAATACTGTTTATGTTGATTGTTTATATTCATTAAATGATTTACATAAATAAACTTTTCCTTTTTTAAATATTTAATTGAGTTGTAGAAAATTATTAAGTATCGAAAGTATGCCAAATTTTGCTTGGAGAAATACATTTATATTCATTATGTAAATATAATAAAAAAGGATGAATATAATAATAAATAAAAAATTAACTGGAAGAAAATATATATTGATAAAATATTTGAATAATTTAAATACAAAACAAGTCTTCTTTTACGTAAACAAGAAAACTACTTTTTAAAAAAAAATAAGTAGAATTATCATTATACGTTTATTAAAAATTCAAAGAGAATTTGTTAAAAAGTGAGCGGAAAAGATTAAATTATCATATACACATTTGTATGTTGAGATAATTGTTTAATTATTTATGACAAACACTTACAGGGATACAATTCTGTGAAGTTCTTTCTTTTGGTTTCTTTTAGTAATGTAAACAGATTTTTTTAAAAACTTTCGGATTAAGGGTATTTAAAAATTGTACAAATTCATTTTAGTACTAAAACTATTTTGACATTTTTTCTAACTATTTTATTTAATATTAATTTAAACACACCAATTGGATTTCTGTCTTTTTAGAATTGCATCTTTTTAAGCTAGGTATTACGAATAACATGAAAGTTTTTTTTCTTATGCAAATAAAATAATATAATTTTGTGAAAATGAGTATCTTTTAAATTTTCTAGAATATATATAATATAGCGGTATACTTTGATGGAGGATTTTAGTAGTGGAAAGGAATAAAAATTTACAACGTTTATCCAGAAACAATATATTGTCGAAAAAATATATGTAATTTAAGATTTATTTTAAAATTTCTTTTTTCTTTCTACTATTATTGAAACTATTCACAACTGACAAAAGACATTGTATATTTAAAGAGTTTATATTTTGATGGAAATCTCTAATATATTGTTTTGAACTAACACAGAATGTCTAATTATCAGAAATGTATATTTACCATGATTTTCAATCTATATATATAAAGGAGAAAAGCGACTCACTCACTCACTGACTAATCACGATATCTCCGGAACTATTAAACCTACAAATTTAAAATTTGGTAAGTAGGTTTCTTTCATGGAGTAGACATCAGCTAAGAACGAATTTTGCAAAGATTGAACCCCAAGGGGCGTTACGGGTGTTTAAGGGGCGTTATAGATAATTATTTCCATTATTAAACTATTAGATGTACAGTCTTGAAACTCGGTACACAGATAACTTTCAAAAAGTAGAGATTCCCTACATAATGATTTTTACGAAAATCAACCTCCAAGGGGCTTTGAGGGAGCTTAACGGGCGTTATGCATAATTATTTCCATTTTTAAACTATTAGACGTACAGTCTTGAAATTTGGTAAGGGAATTACTTTCATAGAGTAGAGATCCGCTACGAAATGGGTTTTCTAAAAGTGACTCCCAAGTGGAAATTGTGGAGAATTAAGGGGCGTTATAGGCAATTAACTTCTTTTTTAAAAGTATTAGACGTAAAATCCTGAAATTGAGTAAGATCCATTCATTGAGTAGAGATCTGCTATAAGACGGGTTTTGTGAAAATCGTTTCCTAAGTGGCGTTGCGAGGGCTTAAGGGGCATTAGATATAATTAATTCCATTTTTAAACTATTAGACGTACAGTCTTAAAATTTCGTAAGCGGATTTATTTCATGGCGTAGAGATCCGTTACAAAATAGTTTTGGAGAAAATTGATCCCCAAGGGTCACTGAGGGGGATTAAGGGACGTAATAGATAAATATTTCCGCTTTTCAACTAATAGACCCACCTGCTTGAGAATTAAAAATTATGTTCCATTCATGGAATAGAGTTCTTTTTACAAAGAGTTTTGCGAAAACGGACCCCCAAAGGAGTGGGGTTGCAAGGGATTAAAGCATGTTATAGAAAAATTCCTGTTTTTGAATTTAACCCATTTACTTGAAATTTATTGAGCACGTTTCCTTAGTTGAATAGAGTTCCACTAAGGATGAATTTTACGAAAATCAACTCCAGGGGGAGGATGGAGAATTATTGGGGCATATTGATAGACAAAAAATTCCCGTTTTTTAACTGCTAAGACTATAATAATAAAATTTGGTTTCTATGCTTCGTTTGGTGAATTGGAATCCGCTAAGAATGCTTTCAACGAGATATTGATGATGAAAATTCCGTTTTTGCCCTGTTAGATTTAAACTTGAAATTAAGCACGCATGTTTATTTTATGGAGTAGAGATCCACAGAAAGTTGCTTTGGTGGAAATCCACTTTATTATTAGGTTAAGTGAGCGCAAAAAAATCTTTCTACTTCTATTTTAGATTTAAATAGAAATTAGATATTTAAAGTATGTCCTTTTTATATCAAGAGGGGAGAGTTACAGCTATAAATTTATTTTTCAATACAATCGCGTGAATTCTTAATGCTTGTTATCAGTAATTCATATATATGTAAACATTATACATTTATACAACATCGGTAAATACCCAGTGAAATGGGTGGGTAACGGCTAGTAAATCTTATAAAAGAGAAACATTCTTCTAGAAAAAAATACTTGTTATTATTTTATTATATTCGTCAATGCATTGTTTGCCACCCAGATGTCACATATAGTTAACTGTATTTCTGAAACTAACATAACTTTTACTGCTAACCTTATTTTACATGACACTTTAACCGATATTCCTTTTATGGTTACTTTCCAGAAGTAATATGATATGGGTATAACATTTTATTTATTTTTAAAATCTGCATATGAAAAATTGGTGCTGGAATCAATTTAATAAAAAGTAATGCACATATCAAAATTTTACTTTCTAAAACTGACTACCTTTTTCATTGGACGATATTTATTAAATTATACCTTTACATGAAAAAGGCAAAAAAAAGTGCAAAAAGGCTATTTTAATTTAAATTCAAGATCACTTTTTTCAAAAAAAGGAAAGCTAAAAAAATGTATATGTTATTCTCTGTTATTTTTTCTACATGACTATTTGTAACTACCTGTTGAAAATCAATTTTTATTGAAAAAATTCAAGATTGAAATGATTTTAAGAAAAATGACTTAAAGGATGTAATTACACATTAACTAGTCTTACTTCTCATATTTCTTTCAATATTTACCCTTTAGGATTTACAAAATGGATGACAAATGCAAAGAAACTGCAATGAATAAATAATTTCCCAGGTATAATACTATACATGAAAACTCTGTAATTAAATACGTAACAAAGGAGAATGTCTGAACTTTTTGTATAACAATATATTCAATAGGTTGACAATGAATTTATTTTCCAATTGAACGATGTGTTTAGGTAACACATCTCTTTTAAAAATTGTTTCTTTTTAAGAATTTGTAGGATATTATTGTTTTTATTGTGTGGGAAAATATGAATGCATATATCCATCGTCACTGAGACTATACACAAGTATATTGAAAAGATTAGTCTTTCATTTGAAATAAAGGTAGATGGAAAAAGAAAGTAATATCGATCGTCGCAAAATAGCAGTTATTGCTTCTAAACACAAGATTTGATTGACATACAGACAATTGACGGTGAAGAACTATCATAATAATCAATAATTGGCAAATCATTGGAATATAATATCAGATGGATAAATAGCGAGCAATAATTGAACTTGCATCTAATATATAATTGTTACTTGAATAGATAATAATAATTACTCATGCAGTGACGTAGCAGTAATTTAGACGATACAAGTCCCTCTCCTAAGTATTATGTATTGCCTATCAGTTCGAATTATAAGCTATAGTTAAGAGAACAGGGACATCGTATACTTTAAAAAAACCGATTTTTCAATTTTAGTTCTAAAAAATAGTGCTTATTTTTCTGAATCTAAAAATGTATAATACTTATATATTTTTTGTTGATAAAATAGCCCTAAAATATGAAAAATAAAAATGTGAACAAATGACCACGCCCTTTTTGACACACTTCTTTGAACTTTAAATATGTAGTCTCCCCTGTGTTTGATCTATATAAACGTTCTATATAGTGAACAAAATATCTTTTAGTATGTAATGTCTAATTCTTTTTAAAAAATAAATTTATACGTGCAAAAAAATTAAGATTTTCAAAATTTTAAGGTTTTATGATTATTTTAAAGAAATTATGCAATTAATTCGTTAAAAAACTGGTTCATTATGTTTGATATGTTGCTGTATATATGTGTAAATTTTTTTGTATATTCAAAGAATATTTTTGTAAGAAATACATGAAAATATGTATTACAAGATGTCGAAAATTATGTTCATGTTAACTAAAACAAAGGGAAAAAACATATGAATTTAAAATTACATTTGTAACTCTAGAAAATGATTAAGGATTATTATTAGTCAGATAAAAATAGGCAAGGAAATACTAATCAAGTATCAATACTAATCAAATATGTGAAAATATTTTTTTTTAGTTTTTTCACTTTTTCTCAAAAGCATATTTTTTTGCATTTAGGTACATTTTTTTAAAAAAACTATTGCACTATATGATTCCAGATTTTTTATACTTCTATAAAAGATGCCCATGCATATAGTAAACCTATTTTTTTCTATTAAGATAGTGCCTAATTTTTTAAAAATAGTTTTATGCATAAAAAAAGCAGAAAAATAAAAAAAATTCAAATTTCAAAGTTTTATAATTTTTTTAAAGAAACTATACTAACATTTTACTAAAAAAATGGGTTCACTGTATTTTCTGTATTGTTTTATATATGTATAAAAATATTTTGCATTAAAAAAAGGATACTTTTTAAAAAAAATGGTACCTAAACACAATTATATATTACGAGTTCTCAAAAATTATGCATTACTTAAATTAAGTAGTAAAAAAAACTTTTGGAGTAAAAAGTTATTTTGTAGTTCTAGAGAATAATTAAATTATCTTTATTAAGAACGTAAAAAATCTAAGCTCTATTGGAAATTGCAAATGATATATGTCTCATAAACAAAGGGTCTTAATTTTGGCATTTTACTCTTTCGAGCATGCCCTGGTTCGCTTAAGAACTACACTGATATTATCAACTTCAGACTCAAGATCTGATCAAGATGAATACTTTTTGCGTGCTTAGTATCCTCTTGAGTAGTTGCTGAATGACGAATACATTTGGAAACAGTGATGTACCAGACAAAATCAGAATCCTGGAATTGATACAACGAACAGCTTCTTCTGGAATGCGATAATATTTATAGGATGACGTTTCTTATCTGCCTTTAACTATATAGCAATTTTATTTTTCCACCCATGGACTGTATTTTATTTACCAGGACAAATAACTTGTTTTAATGTGAATGTATTTATTCCTTACAATGAGCTAAAAAGTGTTTTATAAAATCAATAACGTTACGTAAAGCCTTGATTGCATGGCTGTTATTGTGTCGTAAATTCAACCATGCGTACCGAAGAAAATATGGCAAACCCCTGAGAATAGTTTTGAGAATCTGGTCTGGGAGACTATCAAAAGATGATAAAGTTTCTACTGACAAACATCCAATATACATGATGTGTTCTAAAAGTAGTAGGACTCATTTTTTAAAAAAAATTACTCAGGGCATTAGTAAAAGATTAGAATTATTCAAAGTAAAACCCTTCTGCATCTATACACAGCCGCCAACGAGAGTTCCATTTTTCGTACGCCTCCAGGAACATCTGAACTGGAATGCTGTTTAGACCTGTTGAACCACCTCTACCGATCCGTGATGTTTCCCCTTGAGCGTCAGTTTTATTCTTAGGGGCAGAAAAAATCCGATGGGGCCAAGTCGGGACTGTAGGGGGATGATGTTGTGTTGCCACATTGTTCTGGGCAAGATACTATACTACGCAGAACATTGTGTGACTCGTTGCGATGTCATACGGTGCGGAATGCTCAGTTCGTCAATAATCATTCTGATACTCATTCTACGATCACAGTTAACAGTAAATGTTTCACTCGCGACACATTTTGGTTTTGGTTAGTCTTGCTGGTAGAAGGATGTCCGCAGCGTTCGTCATCTTTCACTCCTTTTCCATATTTCCTAGGAACAGTTTGTGGCACTCAAAAACACCCGATCTTCCCATGGCAGCATCACCGTAGGCCTCATTAATCCTGTTGTGAGTCTCTTTACCCGTATTATCAAGCTTTACACAAAATTTGATGGCGTATCATTGAACCAGAAAACTCTCCATGATTCTCTTCGACGAGGTGTTTTGACAGGGGTTCACAATACAAGCGACCTGCTCTCTTCAAAAGGCCTATCCTCCTCCAAAGCTAACTACCGATTTCATCAGCGCTGCACAATGTATTTGATAGTTAACCTATCAATACTAAATTAAGAACAAGTTTAGTATTAACTAGTGACTCCCCCGGGCTTGTCGTGCCAAGCAGTTTTCCAAAGAAAAGTTTAACATTAGATGCTGGTACTCTAAGCTCTTTTTCTATGTTTAGCTGTGTGTGATCTTTGCTTTGTCTCTAAAGTAACCACTACAAAAAATCCAGTTTCACAAAGGAAGGACTGTTACGAGGATGGAATGAAATGG
Organism: Trichonephila clavipes; assembly: GCA_019973935.1. NCBI lineage: Eukaryota > Metazoa > Arthropoda > Arachnida > Araneae > Nephilidae > Trichonephila > Trichonephila clavipes. The sequence goes on from BMAU01017267.1 coordinate 210,120, forward strand.
ATGATTACACTTAAGAGACAAAGGACTGATGAATTAAATATTTGAGTAAATATTATTTTGCAATATGTTCCAGTTTAAAAAACTAGAAAGGAAAAGAAGCGTAGTACTTATTTTGTTATTTAAATGTAACTTACTTAAAATATCTATTCCTTAAAAGTAATACATACAAAGTTTAATACCAAGAATGAACATTAAGTCGATCGCGATCGACCTATGGACTACCAAGACATTTTGGGGTGACCGCCTTTACTAAAACCTAAGACACACATAGTGAGAGGAACATATTTATGGAACGTAGACGACAATTAGATAGGATAATCGGCTTTTCACGATCGATTCAACTGTGTTTATTTAAGCAAATTATTAGATAAATGAGTAGGCAACACACACACACATGTATCTTCAATGGAAGCACACGATGACAATTAACACGTATACTGTAGCTGTAGGGGGGGAAAGAGACCACTGTGGTAGAAATGAATTTTTTCCTACACGTCGACTGAAGGGAGGAATACATGTTGATGATCAGTCTTTAGCACGATAGCACGGGACTGGTTATTAAGGCATAATTCCACACCCCTCGTTTACACGGATTGGGTTCTCGTGTTGATGCTATGTCCTACGATGGCGTGGAAGACGAAAGCGAGCAAATTAAGTACATACGTTGGTTTCAGATTCATTCGTTTACTTATCTTCTTTACTCGTTGCATTGAATACGTCCACGTGCCACCATATTGTAGCAATCTGTCATGTTTGAAAAGAGGAGTACAATGTCAAAAACTAGTGTTAAGAAAATAAACCATATAATTTTAATCAGAATAACCACATCTACGCTACTGGGTGGACCGCAACACATTAAAAACATTAGAAGTAGCCCGTATCCTAGAAAGGTCTCCAAACCCCTGGTTTAATACGTATCCTGATAATTTGTACGGTTTATAATTAAGGTCGCATTATAGCTTTAGCGTCAAAGTACAATAATATTGCATTTAGTACATTGTTATTGTATGGGATGGGGGCCGCGATGAAAATTATAATTGAAAATTGGGTCGAACATATTGAAAGTTTGAGAAGCAGTGCACTAAGCCGATGTTTAGAGAGCACCACAATAAATTAAGATAGAACGAGTAATGCTTCTTTTTTCCGTGAGTAACGCTGACTGCTGTTCATGCCTGCGTTCGAACCCTGGTGAAGGCAGGCATAATTGCAAATGTATAGTACTTATGCTGTATGGGAGCATTCTAAATGTGTGGCTATTCGAAAGTACTGAAGGGCGCGGTAGCCGAGTGGTATAGGTATCAGCTCGTGGCTTGCCTAGTCGCGAGTTCGAGTCCAGTACCACCAAAGACCCGTCGTGTAGGGCAGCGATGCACGTTATATCTGTCGAGAGCTGAAACGTCCTCCCGTTGGTGTGGTGTGGTAGTTAGGAGAAAGGGGTGCCCGCTCATGTGTCGTCCACGTCACTTGACCATGGTTCAAAATTACGTGGTCCGTCGCCAAAAGCCCTCGTGTAGCTGAACAGTGCGACGTTAATATTCAATCAATCAATCTGAGGTTGAGCCCGAAAGGTTGGTGGTAGGGAAAAAGGGGTGAAAGACCGCTTGGGCCTTTCTTCCTTAAAATTGGGGTAGAATGCTGTGAGCCTGCTTGGTGCTCAAAGCTGCGGCTAGTGAAGGAAGTAATCAAGTCCCTCTTTGCCCAACAACATAGGTACTAGTTACGACAGTGTTTCTCAAACTTTCAATACTGGCGCCCCAATTTTCAATCACAATTTTTATCGCGCCCCCTTATACATTAATAATGTACTGAATGCAATAATAATGCACTTTGACGCTAAAGCTACAATAGGCGATCTTAATTATAAACCATACAAATTAGTAACATAAGTCAGTGTTTCTCAAACTTCCAATACTGGCGACCCAATTTTCAATCATAATTTTTCTCGCCCCCCCCACCTGTACAACAATAATGTATTCACTGCAATAAAAATGCACTTTGAGATAGAGACGCTAAAGTTACAATACGATTTTAATTATAAACCGTACAAATTAATACAATAAGTATATTAAATTTTGTATATGTAACTTTTAAGAGGACTTGGTACCCTAAAAATCACAAACCTATCGTTTTTTTTTTATTTTGATTTAATCTTGTTCTTTGCATTATTATCTTTCGATTGATATATCTCTTTGTGCATGTCCGAAAGTTAGAATTTGAATAAAACTTCATTTGAAAACAAATTAGGCAATTCAGCCACACCCCCTTTTTAGAAAAAAAAAGCTAAAAAATGCGTTATGATAAAAAAAAATCTATTTTATAAATAGAAATAATAACTATAAAAAGAATGTGTAGTATTAAAAGCAGAATATTTCCGAGGCAATACAATAATGTGATTTTTCTTCCTTGTGAAATGTGTGCATGTAAAATTTTTAAATTAAGGCATTTTATATTAATAATTTTATAATTTCAGTTCTTATTCCTGATATATTTTTCATAAAATGTAATACTTTAATATTATAAGAAGAAAAACAGCTGAAATTTCTGTAGTGACAGCAAAAAATTTTTGTAACGTTTTTCTTGAATTTTCCTGTGCAATTAGTACTCTCTAAAAGTTGATCATTTATAAAATGTGTGGGTTGAAAACATATGAAAATGCAATTATTTTAAAGAAAAACGTATAAGTAATATCTTAAAGTGGTATTTTAAGTTTAATTAAGCTTATAATAATTATTTTTTCAGAATTATAAACTTTAAAGTGGTTTTTCTCAGTTTGTGTTTTTCGAAACCTTAGTGCATTCAAAATGCTACTCCTTCGACAATTATTTACCAATCACTTCCATTTTTTCTTGCGTGTTAAAAATAAGGCATGTAATAAAATTAGGGATCCGTTTTGCTATAAACTGAATACTTTTTTTTTTAAAAAAAATAAAATGTAAGACATGTTGGCTTTTTCGTTGATTTTTAGCCTGTATATCAACATTTTATTTTTTTTTCTCGAAAACGAATACAGTTATTCTAAAATCGATCCCTAAAGTTGTTAAGAACATCCATAAGAATATTATAAAAATTTCAGGTCAAAAAATTAATTTTTACAAAAGGAGTAGGATTTTAGAATTTTCCCAATTTTTTTCTTCAAAAAATTTAAATTTTTAAAATTGTGTGAATAATATATATGAAATTTTTCATCTGGTAACATTTTCTTGAACAGAAACATTGTATAAAATGTTAAAATATAATTTTTAAATACGTTAATAAAAAGTTTGCTCAAAGGGTGCCAAGTCCCCTTAAGCAGTATATATTTTAAGACATTTTTTTTTTTTTTTACTTTAAATATATATTACTTACTTATCATTATGTTATTTTTCTTTCTCTAATTTTTAAATTGGAACAGATCGCAAAATGATATATTTAATTAAAGATTTATTTCCTTCAGCATCCATTTCTCAAAGTACAAATGTCATTAGAAAAATAGTCTAGTCTATGTTGCTCTCTATCATATCCATCACATCTGGCATTATAGGGTACGTTTGCGTGAGTCTGGGCAACCTATCGGATGTCTGCGCAAAACATGTAAAAATGCTTTTCCTCGTACAATTCCAGTCAGTTTTGGTCGTCTTAATACTTCTATAGCTATTGAATCTATCTTGAATGTACATTTTTAATTTGCACGTTAATTGTAATTCACGGTAATTAAGTATTTACGGCAGTAGATTAAAACAAAATCATACATACATTTTTAAGTTGTAAGCAAACATTCGATGATAATAAAGGATCAACAAGTACACAGACGAGCATGATTCTGAAAATTAAATCAAGGAAATATTCTCAAAAATACTTAAATTTTGGATTTACCACTACTGAAGTAAATGATGGGGAAAAAAAAAAAAAGCCCCAGCTCGTTATGTGTTTAAACTTACAAATCTGAAGAACAACATGTGAAAGTTGTTTTTACAACCATGTAAAATCATTTAGACATGCTGGCAAAGAATATTAAAAAGTATTTTTTGGATGAGGACAACTTGGTTGCAAGTTACAAGAGTGGATTAGGGATTTATTTCAAGATACTCCAGAAGGGCTCTCAACTTCCGAACTGGATGTGAAATCTTCATAGATTTCACATCCAGTGCAAAATTAAAAGGCAATTTTGTAATAAATCGCTCTTTGAATTTTGGGTAGAGGTGGATGATGAATTCTCTGTACTGAAAACCAAAGCACTTCATATACTATTACCATTTTCAACATTCCACCTTTGTTAAACTGGATTTTCTGCGGTGGCTGCTTTGAAGACAAAATATAGATATCAGCTAAATATAGAAAAATAACTCAGAGTGTCAATTTCTGATGTTAAACCTTCCTTTGAAAAATTTGCTCTACAAGACAAGCCCATGAAAGTCCCTAATAATTATTAAACTTGTTCTTAATTTAGTATTAAGAAATTATTTATAAAATACCTTCTTCAGTACTGATACATTAAACGCATACTGGCTGAAACACCGGCTCTTCGCCCGAGTTCATTTTTTTAAAAAAATAAAACATTATTCTTGATATAATAGCTGAACTGTAAGGAAAGTAAAACTGCGTGCACGACATTGTATACAAAAATGTAAAATGATTTTTTTAGATAAATGCTATAACTGTAAATAACTGTTTAAAAGAGAACTGTAATTTTAAACCTCACAGAATTAGCATTTAGAATTAATGTTAATTTATGAAAAAGAATATAAAATTCCGATGAAGAATAATTGTGTTACTTTTTAATATTTAAATTGAGAAGACTTAAAAAGGTTTTACCCCGGGAGCAGGCGTGCACTCGATACTAACGTTAATGGTAGTGCGGGGGGCTCAGTGACCCCAATCATTTGTTTATAATTATTTTTACTGTATACGATACAAATCGAATTCCAGTGAATAATTTAATTAAGAGAATGTATACTTACCGGCTTTCAAGGACTATTCAATTTTTCTTCGATGATTTGAGAAAAATCCAATAAAACTGAACTAAAATGATTCATAAGTGCAAGACCTTAATAAAGGATGCAAATCAGAAACACTCTCTCTTTTCACTAATATTACAGAAATGTTATTTGCTGGCAAAGCTGTCATATTTTGTTCAAGTTATTGTAGTTATAAAGCTTTCATGACCAAGTGAGTAAATATTAACATTGCACTGTTCAGCTACACGAGGGCTTTTGGAGACGGACCTCGTAATTTTAAACCGTGGTCAAATGCCGAGGACGATACTTGAGCTGGCCTCTTTTAGCTACAACGCCACTCCAACAAGAGGACGTTTGAACTGGCTTCTTTTAACTACCACACCACTCCAACAAGACGTTTGAGCTCTCGACAGATTTAACGTGCATCTCTCCTCTACATGGCGTGTTTTTAGTAGTACTGGGCTCGAACTCGTGACACCTTTGATGATCAACAATTAACAAGTTGAACTTTTTCTTTCTTGTGTCTTTTGACAAGGTGAACTGAACCTTGTGGTACACTTATGGCTTCATATTTTAAGTTGATGGAGGTCTTTAGAAGGCATTTGAAAATTTTCCTTTCGTTTCATGTTCATCGCGTTTCTCAATCATGAATAATATGCATCTTTCAGCAGGTTCTTCTTTTGGTTGATCAGTTACAACTTCCTTCAATAGAGATCACAGATGCCCCGCGCAACCGCAGCCTGACTGAAAAGTGAATCATGTCTTCCTTTTTCTTTTTCTATAACTAATGTACGGTATTTCAATAATAATTACAGTGATGAATTGTTTATCTTCTTAGAATTTTTCTCAGGGTCTGGATTTCGTTTTTTTCTCTTAACGAGTAATATTTTATGTTAAAACGTAATAAAAATATCTCTCATTAAACAAAATTTTTTTTTTTTTTTCTTTAACTTGGTTTTGGGATCAAAGATAGCTATTTGATGACGGAAAAAGGCCAGATAATAAACATAAATTATATCAATGTTGTTATGCATTTTTTTATTATGCAAGAAAGTATTTTGTTTTACTTCTCTTTCCAGTTATATTTTTTAAAAAATCTTTAAATTTTGATATGCTAGCGCCCCCTTGTAGGGTTATCGCGCCCCCAGGGGGCGCGCCCCACACTTTGAGAAACACTGAGTTACGATGAATGTAGTGAACATCGATCTGATGTCAATGCCAATCTGGTGGTATAAGTAATATAAACATAAAGCGATAAAATCTTATGAACTGAATTAGATGTTATTTTTTTTAAAAAAAATCCTACTGATGAAAATAATTCTATGATAATATCATGACGCATCAATGAAAAATTATCGATAATATATTAAAAATAGGAAATTATGTTGTTCATTATTTTTCTTAAAAGTTTTGCTTATTGTAATCAGAACATTTACGAAAAGGTATGTTATTTTTTTATCTCCATAAGATTTATTTTTTTAAAAAATAAAAGAACAATATAATTTGGGAACAAAGAAACAAGAGAAATCACACATTTATAGATTTACTATTATAAGTAAATATTCTTATTTTTATTTCTGATGTGCCTGCCATTACGTCTTCCTAATGGTCAGAAATGAGTGTAATATACTGTGACTTAAAATAACTTAAACAGATAGGTGTTTATAATTCAACTATTAAATAATATTTTATTTAAAAAATGTAAATATGTCTATTCCGTAAGGCATTCTTTTCGAATTGTGCTTTTTAATTGCTTTCAAATAATATTCATATTAAAACAGCAGCTAAGCGCTACGCCGTTAGTATTATTTTATACCAATGATGCCATAAACTTTACAAGATTAGCTATCTATGTGAGAAACTACATACTTTTATTCATATGGATAGTAGAGTACATCTCTAAAATAATAAAATATTTTATACATTCCTCTAATAAAAAAAACTCTTAGTTATATATGAAGCGAATTGAGAGGAATAAAAGGATTGTCTGTAAATTTAATTTTAAAATTCGCGCGCGCGTTGTGTAACCTAGGACGGAAGTTAGTAAAAAAAACCCCTTAGTTTAAATATCTTTCTCCTTATGTTCCAATGTTCTATGTTTCCAGGTCTACGACCAATGTTTCGGATGAATCCCATTTTAGTCCCCGAAATTATTTATCGCCAACTTGGCGAATTATTGACAGTACAAAAAAATGGCCTGCTGATGCAATACGGCGCAAATTGTTTCTTCTGTGTCTAAGGTGTGGACTAAAATAGGATTGTACTCAATAATTCTGGTCGATCTCTAAAATAACATGTTCAAACTAACAGATGAATCAATTAAACCGATGAGTTTCTACATAAAGCAATTGTATATTTTATATACACATATAACCAGTAACGATGATGGAAATTTCAAAGCAACGCAATGCATGCATTAAAATACTATAGTTTCACCTAATAAAAATTTTCCATCCATTTAAACATATGAGACTACTCTTTTTATGTTACTAATCTTGCTACATCCAAAAGTTTTGCAATTAGGTACCATAGCAGTTAAGTTAAGCAATAAACAGCTGATTACAATCAGCCGTTATAATCATACGTATCCGATTCGAGTGGTTATCCTACAAAAGTAAATTAAGTTGAAAGCTATTTCCTATTACTAAAATTGAATGCTATGCATTGTTTTGGCAAATTTCACGGAATACATACTCTGTTTCTGAATTATATTTTAGAGATGATTACTGTTGTTTAATTTTAAAATATGAGAGTCACTATGTTGATAATTTAATTATTGAATAACGATATTGAATACCGGATTAATGTAATTCAAACAAAGATATTTTCCGCTACAATTTAAGTTACCGAATGTAACGTTAAACAGGTGTATTTCGTAAACAGAAAGTTTCGATGAAATGATATATTTCTGCTCATATGACAGAGTTGAGTAAATTATTTACAAATTTAGTTGCATTTAGGATATCCGACTACGTTCGGAGCCGTGATTTTCAAAAGAGCATAAATGGATAATTTTCATGATATTTAGTTTCACTTAGATTAGAATATATGCATAAAATTGTTTTAAGAACATTTTGACAAAAATTATTTAAATACAATATTTTGGCAAAAAACTAACTTAGAATAATCTTTTTTCCATCTCCTTTTGTGAAAAAGGCTTCTATTTGAATACTATTTTGCCTGCATATAGCTCAGACCTCTGTTCAGAGGCTCAACTAGAATTTTTGAAATATGTAACATAGAAGTGGGTTTATCCATGTTTGACGACAACAGAGGGGAGCAATTTTAAGAAAAAAACCAGAATAATTATTTCAATTGGTGGTAACTCTGAAAATAATGTAATTTTTTCAAATATTCTAGTTGAGACTCTGTAGAGAGGTCTGAGCTATATACTGGCAAAAAATTATTATAATACATCCATTTTTCACAAAAGGAGTACATTTTGAAAAAAGATTATTCTAAGTTAATTTTTTGTCAAAATATTATATTTAAACAAATTTTTTTCGTCAAAATGTCCTTAAAACAATTTTATGCATGTATTCTAATCTGAGTGATACTAAATATCATGAAAATTATTAATTTATGCGCTTTTTTAAAATCACGGTTCTGAACGTAGTCGGATACCTTAACATTAGACAACACCTTAATATATAAATAAAGAAAACTAAGTGATGCTACAAATTAAATAAAATATTTACGGCATAGAGAAATAAAAAGCAACATTCAGATTTTTTTTTTAAATCTACATCTTTCAATGTATATAATCATAAGGTTCCTGTATAAGGTGCTCCACATAACTGCTTGTGGTCCAATCGTGTATGAGTGAAAGTTTATTAATGTCGCACTCTAACACGATGACTATTGATGACGGACCTCCTTATTCTCTGCCACAGTCAAGTAACGAGAATGACACTTGAGCTGGCATCTCCTTTTCTAACTTCTATGCCGCGCCAAACGAAGGATTTTGAGCCGTGGGAGATTAAACGTGCGTCAGTCGTTAACACAACCTTTGTTTTTCATTATTTCAGACTATTCCTTTTATTTTTATGCTTAATTTTTAGAACTTCCCCTCAGTCAGTTGAAATATCTGAAGAAGTACATAAATCATTGTAATCTTCATTATGGTAAAATAAATGACTTGAATTCAGACATTGCAATTATAGAGATAATATGTATTTTTAGTTGGCAAATTCTTAATTTTGAGATAATTATAAAATTATTATGAGACTCACATTTTACATCTTTATCTTGAAAAAAAGTTGTAAAATATATCAGATAGAATACAATTACTGTTGTGTTATTGAAAGAACAAAATATTTCCCTTGCAAAAGTCTTGTTATTTCCAAGGATTAATAGTAGAATTTCCAGGATTCTCTAAAACTGAAATTTACGAGGTAAATTGAAAGATACATAGTATCTTTACATCTAAGAAATATATTCCAAATTTATTGTTTGAGAGATTAACAAAAGTAAGAACCTTTTTAAAAAAATGCTTCGCTTGCCAAAAATTAAAGCAGTTCCTGATTTTATTACATATATATATAGGTGATTATCTAAGTAATATAAGCATTTAGGAATGAAAGTGACATTTTTGAAAGTACTTCGTAAGCTTTAAAATATTATAATAGCAACCAGTTTCTTTATAGATAGAAATGTATATATTCTGGTAGTAGTGGTATCTGTATTGAACTTCTGTAAGTCTTGCTTTTTTTTCAAAAGCGTAAAATGTCGGACCTCTCAGATTTTCAAAAAGGTCAAATTCTACGATCCCGTCTAGCTGGAGCAAGTGCGACCAACCATTCTAAAATTTTAAGCGTTTCTTGGGGTAATATGTCTAAAATCATGGCAGCACACAAACAACGTGTTAAGACAAGTTCGGCAAAGCAAAATAGTGGACGGGAAGAAGCACAGTGAAAGAAACCAACGGGTATTGGAACGGGTTTCAATGTCTAAAAGGCGACTAACTGAAGCAGAAGCGACCGCAGAGCTCAATCAGCATCTTGATTTTCCAATGTCAATGATTACATGCAAAATGCACTTTCATAAACAGAATATTTACGGCAGAGCATCAATTCCCAAGCTACTTTTAACAGATGTTTATACCAAACGACGCCTATAGTGGTATCACACTCACAAAACTGGGTCGATTGATAAGTAGAAGAAAGTAATATGGTCGGACGAATCGTCTCTTTTACACTTTTCACAACAACAGGAAGGGTGCCTGTATGGAGGGCACCTATTCATGCGTATGATCGCGACTGTCTCCTTCCAAGAGATGGGAGGCCAGAATTTTGTTCATGTTTTAGAAATCGCTCCTAAAACGGCTTGGAATTTTTATACGAGTCCCCCCTTGACCGGATGTGGTGAAATTCCTATTGGTGGGGTGTGTCAAAAAAGTTCCCGCGTTAAAAAGTTCAATAAACGCATAAATTTTGAGATGGTGCAACACTGAGCCGGCCTCGGGACCAATCAGAGAAATTATACTGGACAAGGCAAATAGTTCAGCTCCAGGATTTTTGGGTGATGAGGTGCGGAATAAAATGGGTACGCACCCGAATTTCAAGAGACCGCCTCTCCCAGAGTTGAAGAAGAACTTTCAAAGAAAAGACGCCGAGATTCCACCCGGATCGGGCGTCAACCATTTCCATTCCCCCTGCACCCTCTCCCTCTCAAGCTAAGTTTAATTATTTTTGATCTTCTTGTTGTAGAAGTAAAAATCCTCTATACGCGTGTGCTTAAAATAAATTTGTCTTAAACGTTAAAAGTTCGTTCTGTTAAATTATTGATTCTTGTTTATTTTAATGTTAAATTATAGATTCTTGTTTATTTTAATGTTAAATTATAGATTCCTGTTTATTTTAATGTTAAATTATAGATTCTTGTTTATTTTAATGTTAAATTATAGATTCTTGTTTATTTTAATGTTAAATTATAGATTCTTGTTTATTTTAATGTTAAATTATAGATTCTTGTTTATTTTAACTATGATCATGATGCAATGTGAAATTAGGAACCTGGGTTCACAATTTAGAAATTAAAGAAGTTAAAATAGCGTCGCATCACAACTGGAAGAAGGTCTGCCATGATATTGGTAATTGTGTCATGTTTTTCTTCTGGAAGAGTCTTAACCCTGAAAGTAAGGATCACTGGCAAGAAGTATAGATACATTTTAGCTGACCAGGTCTATCCTATGATGCAAACTTTATTTTCTGCAGGAGATGGAATTTTCCAGGAGAGCAATGCCCAGTCAAGGTATGATGAACATGAAAATGAAGTTAATCATCTAACTTGGACCACACAGTCATCCTACTTCATTATAATTGAACCGTTATAGTCTATTTTAGAGAGTTAAATATGGGATCGATATACTCCACAGGCATCTCTTCCAGAACTTTTATAATATCCCCATGAAAAATGGTACAATATTCCTCTAAACATTTTTCTGCGCTTGAGTAAATCAATTCCTAGGCGAATCCAAGCTAGCTAATCCATGCCAATGACGGCCCTACACTATACTAATTAAATATTCCACATAAATCCAAGATGTTTCCATTATTTTGATAGTCACCTGTATTTTAAGACTCTACGTGCTATCTAAATTTCATGTTCTGGCAGCATTATAAAATATTTGTAATAATTTTTTGGTAAAAGCATCCGTTCAGGAGAAGTCTCTAAGTGTAAAGCCTGTACTTTAAACTTTTCTTTCAGTTGCCTCTGGGAGAAATCATATGTAAAACTGTAAGAAGATATTAGTCTGATTTTTTTTATCTATTTATGTAAACAAACTTCCGGAAATAAGTTTCCTGTAAGAAATGGAATTAATAAATAGTATATAAAATCGTGTTGAACCGAAGAGAGGAAAGCAATAAAAAACAATGCAGATATGAGTGAATTCCACAGTTTTTTGCTGAAAGTGTCTCGTTTTTTTTTTTTTATTTTTAAGGCATAATTGTACGTAAAAGTGTTAAAGTTTTTTTAATGTTAATTGTCATTTAATTAAATGACTGGACTTATAGAGAATTACTCTGTTTAATAACTTGTCCAGAATATGGCATGAGATTAAAAGAAAAAAATCATTTTGAAGAATAAAAATAATAAATAACAATATTAATTTTAGAGTAAAATAAATGATTATTCAAGACAGGCATCAAATCTTGCGGGGACAGAAATGGATTAGAGTGAATAATTTCTTATGAAAGGATTTAAAATATAAGTCTCATAAAAGGATTTACTAATAATTACAATAAAGTTTGTTGCCCTAAATATTCTAATCATGAGATCACTTTTTAAAAAATCGATTAAAAAATTAATTGATAATTCCATATTAAAATGAACAGAAAATACTTCAAATATGCTTGTATCATAATCCTCATAATTCATGCTTTTTTTATATAAAAATAATGTGAGATTGTAGTTGTGTGTTAAATGACACTACCTATTTCGGTTACTATATTATTTTAAAATATAAATTTAATTTTTAATTTAATTGTTGTTTAAAATGCCTACATCAGACAAATTTTATTACAGATGCACTAGCAATATTTATCTGACGGTAATATTTAAAGAATATAATTTATCGCGAGCGTAAAATGTATATAACTAAGACTGAAAAACAATAAACTTTAAAAATTATTTATTACTAATGCGGTGAATAAACCCAAAACTGTGTATTTGTTTCAGCAATTTTTAAATAAGTACATTTTAGTAAATTTATGTGTATTTATTAGGAAGGAACATTTTCTTCAAATAAAAAAAGTTTTTGCGTAAATTATTGTATAAATTCTTCCTACGAAGTTTTGCATATGCAAAATATATTAAAATTTCTATTCAAAGCTTTGGATTTGCAGAAAATGAACATGCACGTGAATAAATGTCTTAAAACATTAAAATTTTCGATAATTTTGTTTTAAAATCTGCCAGTGGAATCTATATGTGAATTGTTTTAAGTACAAAGATATAATATAATAAGTAATAATATGAAACCTATCGTAAAAATTGTATATAAGTCCTATAAGAAATATAAGACTCCCCAAAATTTACTGCTAAGGGGATTCCAAAATCTTTCAATAAGATTAAGAGGGATATTAAGTATGCAAAATAGAAGAAAAGAAAAATCATACAAGAAATCAAGAAAATTCTGTGAAATGGAGTTTCTACATGATCGACAGCACTATAAAAAATAAAAAGATAGTAAGTAAAACGAATGATCAACATAATTTCATTTACTCATTTAAGACTGACTGAGCCAAAGGCAGCTTTATGAGAATTGAACAAATTATTGTCCACGATACATGCAATTCAACATTTAAAGATTAACTAACTTACCATATTTACTTGAATCTAAGTCGAACTTTTTTTTCAGTGTTAATGCTACTGAAAATCGGGTGCGACTCAGAATCGAAGGCAAAACATTTGTTGGATGGGAGAAATTGAGTTGAATCTCTTCAAACGGAAAAATGTAACCATCCATTCTAACCACTTGCATCGACTACTTATCCCGTTCCACAGTTTATTTCCAGTATTCAATCTGTCCAAAACATCGTTGTCTGTTGGTATTTAGGAAAGTTTTTTTGTATAATTTTTCTTTTAATCATCTAAACATCAAATATATTGGTAATATCATAAATAAGAGTTCCTTATGAAGCAAGTATAAAAAGGGAGGTAATTTTACATGGAGGTAAAAACGGAAACAAATAGTGGCGAGTGAAGTAAATATAAGTCGACTGCGTAGATAAACTGATATAAGATTTGCTTGTAAATGTTCAACAGTCTTTAATAATTATTTTACATTATTTTATAATGTATTTCTTTTAAAAAAAATGTTGCAGAACAAATGCATTGGATATCACGGAAAACGACAACGTGTAGGAAATTAGCGACGGTGGCACCCATTACGAAGTGAGCTGTAACAATGGGAGTGAGGAGCCATGAACGAAACATGATACTTACAATTAGGGTAATTCAGTGTTTCTCAAACTGTGGGGCGCACCCCCTTGGGGGTGCGATAAAACTACAGGGGAGGCGAGCATATCGAAAATAAAAGATTAAAAATATTTATTTACTGGAATGAAGTAAAACAAAATACTTTCTTACATAACAAAAAATACACATTTACACTGATATAATTTATATATATCATCTGCGATATTACGTCATCAAAAATAAAAGCTTCTACTTCAAAACCTCATTTTAGCTATCTTTGACACTATAACCAAATAAAAACATTTTATTTGATTTGCTGTAATCCCATGATGAGAGATTTTTTAATTACGTTTTCTTTTCAAACCGAAAATGCTACTCTTTCAGAGAAAAAACAAAACCCAGACCCATATTCAAAAAAAAATTGAGGGAGATAAAAAATTCATCACTGATATGTTATTGCCATCAGTTGTAGGCAGCAGAATGTATTTGCTGCGGTTTGACCTTCGAACTTACTTGTACGGTTAGTTACGTCCCTGGTCATATGTATTTGTTTTTTCATTTAGGGAAGTTGCAAATAAACTATTTCTGCTGCACTTTTTTTCCTTGTAAAATATTTTTGATTTTTGGAAAAGCACAGAGAGCACTTTGAAGGATTACTATGCCAATATTTATTTTTATGAGTATTCCCAAACATATAAAGCATAATGAAAAACGTTTTACATATTTTTAGAACATCCTTATTGGAATAAATACACTTTTAATTCGGGAGCGGTCATGCCGAGCACTGAGTGCACGAAATCGGTAATTCTGGCAAAACTGTTTAATTGTTACCAATGGCTTTGACACTATCCTCCTGTTTGACAGTATTAACGTGAACTAAAATATATTTGCCACATACCTCCCTCTTTTTTGCCAGTGACAAATGTTTTTTTACTATCTTAAGGTGCTTGTTTCGACTGAGTTCACGGTGTGATAACTTTTTTTCCGAAATATTTTCTGTGTCCTTGAAAGTAGGTGAGTATATTTTCTCTTAATTAAATTATTCACTGGAATTACGATTTTTATTGTGTACTATAAAAATAATTATAATAAAAGGACTAGGTGACTCAATAAAACCGTTTGAGCAGTAGTATCGAGTGCGTGCCTGCTCCAGGGTTAAAACATGTTGAAGTCTTTTCACTTTAAAATATTAAAAATAATACAATTATTCTTCATCAGAAATTTTATTGTCCATTATTCAACATGAATTCTAAATGCTAATTCTGTGAGGCTTAAAATTACAGTTCGCTTAAAACTAATAATTTGAGCAATCATTTAAAAGAAAATCATTTTACATTTTTGTAAACATTGTCGCGCACTTGGCTTTACTCTTCTTACAATTCAGCGATTATATCAAAAATGTTTATTTTCTTATAAATGAACTCGTGCAAAGAGCGGGTACTTCAGCCGGTATACTTTTAATGTATCAGTGGTGCACAGAGTATTTTATGACTAATTAATTAATACTAAATTAAGAACAAGTTTAATAAATATTAGCTACTTCCATGGGCTTGTCTTACAGAGCAAAGTTTTTCAAAGGAGTTTTAAGATAAGAAATTGACCCTCTGAGTTCATTTTCTATATTTAGCTGATATCTATATTTTGTCTTCTAAGCAACCACCGCATTTTGCAATATGCTCCAATTTAAAAATTAGAGAAAGGAAAAATAACTTAGTAATTATCCTATTACTTAATTTTTTTTGCTTAAAAGTAACATATACAAAATTTAATACATATGTCATGAATTTGTACGGTTTATAATAAAGATTGTTGTTTTATCATCAAAGTGCATTATTATTGTATTCAGTAAATTATTATGTATAAGGGGGGCGATAAAAATTGTGATTGCAAAAGGGGGTGCCAGTATTGAAAGTTTGAGATGCACTGGCGTAATTAGAGTAGAGTACATGTATGTATTTGAAGATTTTAAGACTGGTAAAATAAATTAACTATTAATTTGATATTATTTCTCCATAAAAATTTTTAAAATAATTTTTTACATAAGCAAAAAAACAAGCAAATTTTTTTTTACAAAATTTTTATTTTTTCTCTCGAAAGTATATAGAGCATTGGGGATGCGGCTTAGAATCCATGGTGGCTGAGATTCAGGTAAGTGCGGTAGTTTGAATGAATTTAATTGTCATCCCAATTCTTCTGAGTAATCGGTATGCAAAAAACAAAATAAATGTTAGATTCGGAAAATTTAAGGTTAGAAATAAAATCTCTAATTTTGTTACTTTTTCCCCTGATATTGTGTGTTAGTGCAAAATGTTTTGTATCAGCCTTTAACTACGTTGTAGGACAAAGTTCCCTTTGGAAATGCTTTTTCATATTACCAGTTAAAATAAATTACTGTCTAAGCTAAACTTCAAACACAATTTAAGTAACATAATCTTTACCATACTTAATTCACTGATAAATGTGGAGCACAACAGAAGTCTTAATTTTTGACAGCTTTCTTTTTCATTTTTATCGTACACATTCTTCACTTGTATTACTTCAAATCATACAAAATGACGTTTATTTCTATCATTAGGTTCTGAAATGTTACTTACGATTCCTTAAAATGTCAATAAAACAATAAACAATGACACCCTTAAAAAGTATCGCAAGAAATAATTTCTAAAGACTGAAAAGAATGAAAGCAAATTTTTTGTAGATTTTCTCCGATGTCTAGCATCTGAAATAAAGTTATTGAGAATTTTTGAATTGAATTGCATCAATTGTAAATGAATTTTGTAAACTTATTGCTGAATGTGATCAATTTCAAATGCAATTTATTAAAACAGATCTATTAATTAATTATAAACAGACATGTTTTTCTGATAAAGCATCAGTTTAGGATAGAATTATTTTATGAAAAAGTAATACCCATTCGACATAAGGGGCCTCAGGATAGTTAATTTCGTCTCAAAGGTTTAAAATATAAACAATTTTCAAATAGATATAACTTTTTAAAATCAAAATTAAATAACTCGATTCATTTACACATTATTTATAAAGAAATGAGGTTTCGAAAAAAATGCAAAATGTTTAAAATATAATCATAATTTTAAAAAAAATTATAGGCATATGGAAATAAGAGAAACATAACTATAATAAATATTAAATAAGTTTTACGTTGCGCATACTAGTTTCTAAAATAGTGGCCCCTTGAATGTATAAAATTTTATAAAATTGTAAAATGTATCTACTCTTTAAACTCTATCTAATTTTAGTATTATATATCTTTTGCAATTCAAAATATTTGAAAATTTTTGAAATTTTTTAAAAAGTATTTAAAAGGTAATTTTTAATTTTTTTAAAAATATAAATTATTACTACATTTATACAAAAATAGCTACAGTGCAATAAGGATATATTTAGCTTTATAAATCAATTTATTACTAGTAATTAGAGCACCAATTTTAGAAAATATGATGCGCAACGTAAAACTTAATTAATATCTGAAACAGAAATATTTCTTATTTTTATGGGCTTATAATTTTTAAATTTATGATTATATTTTAAACGTTTTACTTTTTTTTTGAAGCCTCATTTTTTTTATAAATACTGTGTTAAAGAATCGAATTTTTTATTTTTAGTCTCAAATAATTGCATCTAATCAAAAAATTTTGTCACAATTTCTTATAATTCATATTATTTCCTTCAGAACGATTTTCTTATCAGTTTAAAAATTCTCTCGAATGAAATTATAGAAATCAAAGAGCAATTTATATCTCGAATGCTTAGTTTGCTTTTATTCATTGATAATTTTCCTGTACACAAAAGAAAATGAAATCAAATTTTACATTTGCTATTCTAATGCTAAAGGGTAAAAAAAAAATCGAGTTATTTTTTTGCTTAGTTTAAAATAAAAAGTATTCATTTCTTGGATAATTGTACCTCGGGTTTTTGCAATGCACTTACTGCCCACTTAAAATGCTTAAGCAATTACTGAATACTGTATTGGATTTCCACAATTTTGGAACATTTTCTAATAAATAAAATAAACATAATTTTTTAAAATTTTAAATTGCTGTAATATCTTTAAAAAACATTTATCTATTTGTATCTGAATGTTTATACAAATTTTGCCATCTTGTTTATGCAAATATTTCTGAAAATCAATTAAAGTTTATGTAGACCATTTTATGCGAAAGTTGTTAAGAGAAAAAAAATTATTTGACAGTTGTGTGTGGGGAAAACTTTTTCTAATGCTACATTATACCTAACCCGAAATAATACATGCATTTCATATTTAAAATAAAGCAAACAAAAGTAAACTTTTCAAATAAAAACTAGTAACGATGAAAAGCATATTTTAACATTTTGACAATATCTATGGCCAAACACCTTTTTTACCAGAATCAAAACTTTGTTCAGTTATACATAGTACAGTCAAAATTTTCAAAACACTGCTGTTTAAGATTAACACCAAAAATAATGGTCTAAACTACACTCATGGACAAAAAAATTAACGCACCAAGAAATAATTTCGGGATCGTTTCGAAACTTGGCATGAAGGTACATGTCGGGGAGACATGTAAATGATCAGAAATGCAGCGTGATAGCGTGTTACGTATAGCCGGTAGAGGACGTTTAACGTCATTTTCCGTGGAGTAGAAAACAGGTAAAACGAAAGCTTATTTGAATGTTCTGAATCGTTTACAAAGAGATGAGGTTGATATACCTTTACAACGTTTTCGAAGACAATATGAGCAGCTATCACATTTTGAGAGGGGTAGAATCATCGGCATGATGGATGCTGGGTGGTCAGCTAGGCAAGTAGCTCGTCAATTAGGCCACTCTGATTGTGTTGTGAGGAGGGACCAGTGGATCCAGGCTCAGGAGGCCCTCGACAGAGCAATCATCGAGAAGACCACCACATCCTAAGAAATGCATGCGTACAGCCAACTGCTTCATCCGCCGCCATCCAGGCAAAGGTAGCACCTTCATTAGGGGCCCCTGTGTCCTTTCGAACCATACGGAGGCGCATGGCTGAATGACATTTGGGATGACGGCTCCCATTACGTGTGCTGCCCTTGACGCTCACCTATCGACGCCTTCGTTTGTAGTGGTGCCACCCACTTAGAAACTGGACTGCAGCAGAATGGAACCAGGTCGTCTTTAGCGACGAATTCCTGATTCAATCTCAGCATTAAAGACAATCGTGTGTAGAGACCGCGTGTTGAAAGCATCAATCCTGCCTTTGCTTTACAGAGACACACCGCTCCTACAGCTGGTCTGATGGTATGGGATGCCATTGCCTACAATTCACGGTCACCCCTAGTATTGATTCGTGGCACTATGGCAGCTCAGTGAAATGTCCATGGCATCCTTTAACCACATGAGTTGCCACTTATTCAACGGCTCCCAGGAGCCATTTTCAACCAGGCAATGCTCGGCCTCACCCGACAAGGGTGTCACAAGACTGTCTTCACGCTGTTACTACCTTTGCTTGGCCTGCCCGATCCCCCAATTTGTCTCCAATCGAGCATATCTGGGATAATTTGAGACGGCGAGATGGGCATCCCACGAATTTGAATAGACTAGAGGCAAGGCTACAGCAACGAAATGTCTCAAGACATCATATAGAACCAGTATGCCTCAATGCCCGTTCGTATCGCACCTTGCATTCGCGCTAGAAGGGGTTCAACAAGGTATTAAATCCTCCGTTCTTTTGCCTTTTTCTCTGAAATAAATGATCATTTTTCTTTGATTTTCTAATCATCTACTTATATCAAAGTGTCATTAAGTATGTAAAATTTCGTTTCATTTTGATGACTCTTCTTAGTGCGCTATTTTTTTCATGTGTGTATTATGTGTTAAGGGATTATAGCCGATACAATTAATATAAATTATGAATTTTTTAAGTAATTTTATCCAGGATGTATGTCCATTTTTTTCTATCGTCATGAAAAAAGAATTTAAAATTTCGTGGAGTTCTGCTCGAAAAATTTCATGTTACAGGTTTAAAAAATGAGTTCTCTAATGCTAAAAAAGTGTTTCAAATATTTAATGGTAAAAAAAAATCAAAATATTTTCAACACGTGGCGGATATTTTTACAATTTGGGAAAACGAAAAATTGGGTAAAACATTTTAGTACTTTTAAATATCATTGCATTTTTTATTAAACTAAACTAAACTCAGTGGCGCAACAGCCCATGAGGGCCAAGACCTACTGTGCCTATCTCAGTATACGCTGCTATTGAGTGCTGAGTTACATCAACAGATGTCCCGATAAGTCTGTCTGTGGTAAGTCTGAAGCAAAGCCCTTAGTGTTTAGTCCCTAAGCAAGCTTGGTTCATTATTTTTCGAGCCACGGAAGGGATGAAAGGTTGAGTCGATCTTGCCCCGTCCGAGTATAGAATCCTGGACCTGTGGTATGGTAGTATAAATTATCTTTAATAGTGGTAGTGTATCTGAAATATTTCTCTCATTATATTCGGTACTAAGCACATAATCATTTATCACTTTCCATGAAGCACATAAAATTTTATATTTTACCGGAATAACATTTTTAGAAGATACCTACATAAAACACATTTTGCTTTCTCAACAGTTTAATCAAAAGGCTTCTTCCATTAAGTTACACTTTTCCCCTTGCAAAATAGCTTTTGGAAAGAAAAAAAAATCGTAATTTGTAATTCTTCAAGATGACTAGAAAACTATTTTTTAAACAATAAACATTGCTTCTCATTTTCTTCAGTATGAAAACTATTCCTTAGTATCTTCAGTTTGGTTGGAAAAAGTTCACTTAACTGACCTCCAAATTAGTTACTTATTGCTCATAAACTAGTAACAAAATATGGTCTTTTCTACTAACCTTTATCTCAATTGAAATTGGGCTGAGAATATGTCCGTATATGTTTTGTTCCTTACGTATTCTGTGAGCTCTATTCTACCTAAACAAAAGAAGATTTTCATCTTCAGATTGATTGTGATATGCTGATTGTTGATGCTATTCTTTAGAGCATCTGAGCTTATTTCTTTCATCATTTCTGTTGAGGTAGTATATCTTTAGAAGGATTGTTTTAAAGGATTCTTTACACAGAAGGTTAGTTTGGTTAATTATTGTAGTGAATACACAATTGCACACAGATCCCCCCCTACTTAATAAATGTCTCAGATTCAAACCTTTGATATGAAATACTTTTTGTTCTAAAAACGTTGTTCTTTCAAATCAATCATCATCAAAATAATACAGTGATCTCAATTACTCAAAGGAATCTATTTTGGTCAATTTAAACAAAATATAGACCTTTTGATGTAGAAATGTAGAAAAAAAAATTGAATCTGTAATCTTAAATAATCAACGTAAAGTGTTTTTTTTTCGAAAATTAAGATACATATGAGAGTCGGGTATTATGAAATACTAGTTATATACATTTCCAAAAATAAATTTATTGGTTTTGATAAAAAAAAATCTCCCAAATCATTATGGATTTATACTGTAAACGATTGTAAGGCTTTATCCATCGTCCAGACAAAAGTAATATATATAAAAAAAATTAAGTCAATTCCTACTTAGATCAACAGAGAAAAATTTTATTTTAGCTACTTTTTATTAAATAGTAACAATTGATATAGATATGTATTTACAAATGACAGAATCACACCATTAAGTGGTAATTCATTTTTGTTAATTATCATTAATTATCGTATTGTCATTCAAAATAATTGTATAAATGAAATTTCAGTTCAACTGAATGCTTTAAAATGTGTGAAAAAAACCTTTTCAAGTTTTCAAGTCGCCAAAAAATGATGCCAACGTGGCTGTATTTGTAATTCTTTAAATAATTAGTTTTAATCAATTAATTTTTGTTAATTATAATCAAATTATTGTATTGTCCTCCAAAATAATCATGTATGTAAAATTTCAGCCCAATTGAGCTCTTTAAAATGTATTTTATTACTTATTGGAAATTCCACCGAGATAAATAAATATATAGAGAGTGTGAGCTAATAGTAGGAATTGAAAAAAAAATAATATTTATTTTGTTGTCAAAAATTATTTTGAAGCAAAATGTGATAAAAGGACTGTATTATGTAATAGTCGGTAAATATCGAATATAGGTAGTTTAAATCATTGAAAACTAGCTAAGACTTCATAAAATGTAGTTATTTTTAACTATAAACGCACTATTTTTAAAATTGCGTGAAAGTCACTTTTCTGCTTCGATCCTACTTGCAAAATTCACATAGATAATCTTTCTCTACTCTAACACAATCAAGGGGAACCCACACAAAATAGTGATGCATTAAATCCAAATTCCTCTCGTTGATTTCCGGAGAATTTGCCGTTACAAATTAGCGTCTTTGTTTTCTGATTTTTATTTGAAAGCATGAAATCTATTACAAATTATGTATCTGAATGGAATGATTCATTGCTTCACGTCGAGTATTACGGAATACCTATTAATCCATAATACCCGACACTTGGTCATCTTGGAAAACGAACCTTTAAACCAGTGCTTCTCAAACTTTCAATATTTGTGACCTAATATTCAATCATTTAATTTTCTTAGTCCCCCCTTACAAACAATAACAATGTATTGAATTCAATAATATTATGCTTTGACGCGCAGTCTACAATACGAATTTAACCTGTTAAGTACCTCGGGCGTATATAAATGTTTAGCTTAGCCAGAGTGTTAATTGCCTCGGACGTACAGAGACGTCCTTCCGAAGTAAGATCTTTTTCTGAGCACTGTTATCCATAACATTATTCTAAAGGGTTTGGATTGCAATAAAGGGGAGGACTTACTTATTTTTGAGCATTTGCTTATTTATTCCTCATTCCCCTTCCCCAATACATCACATACGCATGCCTACGTGGAAAACGGTGGCAATTGGGGAAGAGAATTACGTAACTTTTAACTGACAGTTAAGGGAACATAAACCGTACAAATTATCTAGATAAACCTTAAATTTTGTATATAATTTTGTATATCAAGGCCATGGGATCACAGGTAATTATTTAACTTGTCCTTAACTTATTATTGTTAAATCTATACATATAAATAAAAATGATGTATCTGTTTGTAATTTGAAATTAACAGCTTTTTTACTACATGCATTAAAAAGTATATACGGTACTTATATGAAAATATTATTTTTTAAAATACTTGTCTGTCTCTGTATGTCTTTTTTTTTCTGTCTGTCTATCTGTCTTTCTGACTGTGTTTGTTTCGGATAATCTCTGAAACAGCTGGACCAATTTTGACGAAACCTTTACTGGCAGATAGCTAATGTTATAAGGAATAACTTAGGCTACTTTTATTAAAAAAATTAAGGTTCCGCGGAAATAAAATTAAGACCAAAGAACAATATTTATTTCAATAGTGATTATTTTTATTCAACAGGGATTATTTTATTTCGCGAGCCTTCTGTCCCAACGATTTCTAGCGGTTACATTAAACCTTTTGGTTTGATTAGGTTGCTGCCACTCGCGACATTTCGCGTCCATGTCCTTTGATTCTAATGATTTTGCAGTCCTCACCCCCATCGACAGTGTCAAAGGTCATGCATCCCTCTCACACTTTGCGCAACAAAAACAAAGAAAAAAAAGTGAAACAAAAAAGAAACATTGGTTCACAAAGTAGAAGAATGACATTATACTTATAGCATAGATATTTCTTTACGTGGAATATATAATTATTAAGTTTTCCTAAAGTCTGCGAATTGAATAAACACTTTTTTTGTTCAATTCGACGTGATGAAGTCAAGGGTAACATCTATTTAACATAAAATAAATGCATCAGAAAGTAATATTAGCGTATTACACATCTAGATACAAATTATATACATTATTTTAAAGCGTTTATTACACAAAATTTGTAACAATGTGTTAAATTTGCTGAGCAGAAGGAAGGTGTTTTCAAAAATCGATCTATAAGAGAGTTACGGAGCGTTATAAGCTTTTTTATCAGCTATTATATCTACAGACTTAAAATTTAGTAAACATAGTTTTTTTCATCTGAGATATGCAAAAAGCTTTTCTTTTGTTTAATTCACAATTCGCGTAAAATTAACTCATTAGAAACTTTTTTATCCGTCAGCCTGTTTTACTCAAATTTTCAACTCACCCGTGCGAAGAACAGTTATACCAGCTAGTTAATTATAAAATACGTTGTGTAGCCCTGATACATTTATATTATATCAGAGTAAGTGCGTATTTTATTTTTTTATTATGTCAGAATGTCTTTTATTTGTTTACTTTCTGAAAATTAATATTTTAAATAATTATTTGTTTGTAGAGACTTTTCAATGTGCTCACGCTCCCCTGGAAGAGTTATCATGTCCACCTAGGGGGCGGGCCCAACAGTTTGAGTAACGCTGCTTTAAACTGAAGGACAAAACATTGTTAGCTGAAAAACGACCACAGTATTACAAACTACCATTCTTTTAGTACACATTATGTTTAACTTTAAAGTTCATGTGACATGTATACTAGTAGATTAAAATGCTTGAAAGCTTACCAGCAAACACTTTTGTAATCCCACACCTTGTTCTGTAGCGATTGGTATGGCAACAACTAGTGGTCAACTCACACTGCAATGCATCGTGAGAGTCTACTTCAGACGTTCAAGGCTTCATAAGTAGCTACAAACCGAGACAAATCCTGGGTATTCCATATCACTGGATTATTCCATAATACACGACTCTCCGCTATCACTATTTTCAGAAGTCAATGCGGTAAATAAACTCTTGCTACATATAATTTTCTATTATTATTAAATTTTGGATTAAAAAATGAAAATTATTTTTTTCTTAAATTTTTTAATAATGTAAAACTTAAAGGCGAATTAAACTTTCACCCCTACTGCAGTGCACCGTTAAATGGGTAACAATTTTGCTTGGGGACTTAATCACTATGGGTCTCACTTCACACTGACCACCTGATCGGGACATTTGCTCGTCCACCTCAGCGCCCAATGGTCACGTATACTGGGAGGGGCACAGTAGGCCCTGGCCATCATGGGCAGTTGCGTCATTGAGTTAGAGTTTGAGTAATAATTAAAAGTTTTCATAAAATTTTAGAAAGTATATTCACTGCGCATCTTAACTATCTGTATAGTCGCCCAGCCAATATGGTGGCTATGACCCTTGGATTGTAACCAAGTGGGCTCTGGTTCGGGTTCGAATCCCAGGTAAGACATGGTTGTATCTTCTTCGGGAAAGAAGTCGGTCTTTCACCTGTAATGCAGCGCACCCTTCTTGTTATATGCTGGAATCATCTGTAATAAACGTGTATATTCTTCTGTTGTATTGTATGCTTTATGTTCTTCTTCACTTGTATTTCATATGTTCCCAGGATAAAAAATACACAACAACAACAGATATCTGTGTAAAATCAGTTAGAGGGCCCAAAATGAGGAATATCTAATAATTTTTAGTTTTAAGTTTTCGATGACGTCTAATTATGTTCCCAATAGGATTTCTTTTCGGAAATAATGTGAAATACTTGAAAAGATGATGTTTATATTATTTATAGAAACTATTGGTATAAGATGTTACACCACTTCTACTCTCTGATTATATGTTTAGTCATAATAATAACTCGGTTTAGTTACCTGTTTTGCAAATTTGCAATATTTTCTACACGCTTCCTAAAATTTTTCTACAAGGAATTAGGGGTCAATTGTTTTCAATAACTTTAAAAAAAGGAAAAATTTGCTTTAGAATATTAACATATGGTTTTATCATTCCTCTTCAAAGAGCTTTCGAAAAGATTAAACTGTGCAATCCAGTGCTTCTCAAACTTTCAACATTTGCGACCCAATACTCAATCATAATTTTCATCGCCTCCCCCTACATACAATAACAATATACTGAATTCAATTATACTATACATTGATTATAAAGCTGGAATACTACTTAAACCTCTTAAGTGCCACCGGCGTGTATGAACGTCTCACTCAACAAAGCGTTATTTTTCCCAGACGTATATATAAACTTCTTTCCAAAGTTCGATCCTTTATGTGCCCTGCTGCGGCCGCGGTAGCCGAGTGGTATAGGTATCGGACCGGGGCTTGCTTTGTCACGGGTTCGAGCCCAGTACCACTAAAGACCCGCCGTGTAGGGCAGCGATGCACGTTAAATCTGTCGAGAGCTGAAACGTCCTCCCGTTGGTGTGGTAGTTAGGAGAGGGGGTGCCAGCTCAGGTGTCATCCACGTCACTTGACCATGGTTCAAAATTACGTGGTCCGTTGCCAAAAGCCCTCGTGTAGCTGAACAGTGCGACGTTAATATTCCATCAATCAGTCAATCAATATGTGCCCTGCTATCCATACAATTATCTCGAAGCAATAAAAAAACTTTAGCGAGTGTCCGGTGGCATTGGAAGTGAATTGCGTAACTGTAAATCGGCAATTAAGGGGTTAATTATAAACAGGACAAATTATCAAGCTAAGTGCTAATTTTTTTTACAAAATTTTATAAATGACAAGACCATGGGGTCACTGGTAATTATTAAACTCTTGTTCTTAACTTAGCATTATTGAAATCATTATCAAATGCATTGTGTAGTATTGATACATTTATAAGTATATTATATCAGTGTAAATGTGTACTTTATTTTTTATTATGTCAAAATGTGTATTTAGTTTACTTTCCGTAAATTAGTAATTTTTTAAAATAATCTTTTATCTTGAATTTTTCAATATGCCCGTGCCCCCTTCGTAGAGTTATCACGCCCCTCACAGTTTGAGAAACGCTGCTGTAATCTATTTTAAACGTAAAGTGCTTTGGAACAATTCCTCTATAGCAAAACAGCGAAATATAAAAATTTCCAAAAAAATCAAAGGAATGATTATAGTAAATTACAATAATCACTTTTTGAAGCAAAATTATCTGAACAATGTTTTCAGAAAGGTAAATCACCTCATCTTAAATGAATCTTTCTTTTAATGCCTCGAATGACTGATTTTAGGGACGACAAGATCACAATCCTTTTATTACACGGAAATTTCTCTCTTGTTCATGTCAACAAAAGAAAAGGCATTTATTCGGGAAAGACATCCAAAAACAAAATACAGAAAGAACATTTTGTCTAACAACTCTCCATTAAGGTGCAACATTCTGACAGGAACTATAACGACTGGATTATTCGGATGATAAAGCGAAGGAAACTGATATGAGATTGAAAGAAATCAGCCACTAATTTTAAGTCTGATTGAGTCAGTAATCGTCCAGTGGAAGAAAGTATCTAACTTATTCTACTCATGTTAGCAAGAACCACAGAAATTACTTCATGATTTCGGAAAATAAGTCTACGGTCCTGTCTGTGGTTACAGAACTTTAATGTTGCAGAATTATAATGTAATAGTATTATAATGCTTATGGACATATTCGGAGAAAGACTTTGAATGTCATTGCTAGAAAAAGTCTTAAAGTTAAAAGTGTTTTGAAAGCAAGTATTTTGAACATAAATATTACATGACAAATTAATCCTGTTAAATCTAAAATGATTATTTATTTAAGAATAAAATATAGAACTTACTTTTAAAAGTACAGAATGGTTCATTTCGTCTAATTTTTTAAAAACTTTCAAGCAATCGAAATCTTTCTCAAAGTAAACCCCAATATCTTACTTGAAACTTTTAAATAAATATATTTCCTGCAAAAGATGTATATAATTTTAAGAGGTATCTTGTAAAATGTTTGTTCCAAAAAAATAATACACATATTGAATGCTTGAATGCAATGCTTTTATATTGTCTTGAATGAATGACCCTATGGAAAACATTTCATGAAGTATTCTTGAAATTCCTTAGAAAAATGCAACATAAAAAGAAAGAAAAAGGATATAAAAGTTAGGTAAATAGGTTTCCAATCATCTTGCATTTCTAGATGAATCCTCGATGTAATGTCAGTATTTTTAAGAAAAAAGAAATATTGCCCATATCTTATCGTAGTAAAAACTAGCTCAAACATCACTTCTTTAAAAGAGAAGCTGGCATTGACACGTTTTCGCGTCACACATAAAAAAAAAATCAGCTTCTTTTCGTGGATACGATAACACCGTTCATAATCACGTACACCCCTAAATATTGCTGGTTCTTTCAACTGTCATTAACTCAAAATTGATGGTCGTTTCACCCCAAAAGTTAAGATTCAACACCTGATCGTGAGCCGGAAACTCCGAGTGTAACCTCGAGGTGTCAAAAAGAACCCCCCCTCTCATTACCCTGAAGTGGAGGGGATCCGTTGAAAAACACTGAAGAGAATAGTCATGCTGCGTCCTCCCTCACAAATATCGTATATATATATTCTAAACTCTAAGGAAATAACCTATATTTTGAATAACTTCAATGTAAATGTATACGTCGCATGAAAATGATGAAATTAGGAATTTCTTTAAATCCCTAAGGGAGTTAGTTGATCAATTGACGGCAGATGTTAAAATAACGTCTCTTCAAGAGCATTTCCCTGTTAAAAGTAAGGGATTTGAAGAAATCCCTGATCTGTGTCAGTGAAATGATGAAATAATATTGCCAAGAGTTTAAAAGTGTTATTTAACAAATATGGCACATTATTAAACGTGGAAGTAAGTAATGCAACAATAGTTAATGAAACAGAAATTATATATATATTTATTCGAAAATAATTAACAAATAAGTAGCATACTAAAATATCAATTCCTATGTTAATCCTATGGAGCCATTTTTTTAAAGATACGTGGTTGATATTTAGGGGATCGATAGTACTACCTGTATGGTTAGGAAGTAGAAGGACTCGACCCCCCAGGTGTCTCCCCCCCTGGGCATCATTTTCCAATGCAAATCTTGACTAGTTCATCATTTCACTAAAGCAATTCAGGGATTTTATAAAATCACTTACTTTCATCAGGAAAATGACTTTGAAGAGACGTTATTTTAACATCTCCCGTCAATTAAACATATCCTTTAAGGATTTGATGAAATTCCTAATTTCGTCATTTCCCTGCGATTTATATAATGTAATTAATAGTTGTGGCGTAAATAAACCAAATTTTTAATTTCCTAACTCTCCCGCAACCATTATCTTTCTCAAATGTCACAACATTTACCAATTCCACTTCTTTATCTGATTGTTGGGTGTTCAACGTACAGTGAATATGAATAAGAGCTCATAAAAGAATATTAGCTATATGTATTAAACTATACCAAACTATAGTTTCTGAATATCATGTTGAATGTCGACACTGAAACCCTCCCCCTATTTTGCTTCCCTCTCAACAATGCTCTTCTTGTAAGAAAATTGAGTTTTACAGGCAAAATGGCTTCCCAGCATGAACTTGAAAACTAAGATTCGGACAATCACAGAAGAGAAAACAAAGATTAGCAGACTTTCAACTGTACCTCTTATGGAAATAAATTTGAAGTAAAATGTGCTTTCGCCAGGGAATCATCGATAAGGCGCTAGGAATGACCTTCTAGTAAATGCTATATAAGGATATATAAAGGACTATTGAGAAAACGTCAATTCAGTTCAGATTAGAGTGTAGTCGAGATCAAATGTTATTTGTGCGTTGACTTTCATAAAGATACTTTATCTGTCTGTGTGCCTGCTTGTGGAACTGTACTAGAGAGCCTTTTCTGGAACGCTGTAAAGTTTATTTAAACGAGTTTGTTTTAGACTTGTAAATCTGTTTTAATATTTCTTTGTGTATATGCTACGTTAAGGTGTGAAATCTGTTATTTCATAGAATAACTAGGTATTTCATGAAATAACTGGACAAATCTGTTAAAGAGTATATAAAATTATTGAATTCTATGATTTAACTAGGTATTCTAATGAATAACGATTATTTGTTAAAGTATGAAATAAAGCACTCGTGAAAATTCTTTGGACCGATTCTAGCAGCTTTTAATCAGTTCTGAACCGCTTATAGCTGTTTTGCAATGACGTGTGTGTGTACCCTTCATTTTGTTTCTTTTAAAAGCGGACTTAAGGCAACAAATGTTAACAATATGAGCAATAATATGTTATATCATATACTTTTCCTTATTGTTTATCAATTAATCATCCACTACAGGGTTAAAATGTATTTTTTGAGTAGTTGTAGTTATTTATGATCGATTAATTTATAAAATAACTTTGAAATTGTTTAGTTTCCTCTCCCTCTCTCATTAAAGGTCTATCCTTAGTTATTTTATAGAATAACTAGTTATTTCATACAGTAACTAAGTAAAGTATGAAAATTTTCATCTAGTACACAATTTAAATGACTTGTCTATTTCATGAAATACTTAGTTATTCCATGAAATGACTGAATTAAATATTTTAACGCAGCGTTTTTTCAAACTGTGGGGAGCAATCCCCTTGGGGGCGTGATAACTCTACGAGGGGGCACGAGCACATTGAAAAGTCAAAAACAAAAGATTATTAAAAAAAATTACTAATTTACTGAAAGTAAAGAAACAAAATACATCCTGACATAATAAAAATAAAATAGACATTATCCCTAATATAATAACACTTATAAATGACATAATAAAAATAAAATAGACATTATCCCTAATATAATAACACTTATAAATGTATATGTGCTGTACACATGATTTTTGATTAATTTAACAATACTAAATTAAGAACAAGTTTAATAATTACCAGTGACTGAAGGGCTTGTCATACATAAAATATACAAAAATTAATACTTATCTTGAAAATTAATCCCTTAACTCCCGATCAAAAGTTACGTGATTCGCTCCACAATAACGCCGTTTACATGTAGGCACGCGTGAGTGATGTAAGGGGGGGGAGGAATAAATAGGCAAATCCTCTGAAATGAGTAAATCCTTCGCCAACCTGCCAAGTTTCCTTTTTTTACATTCCAAAGCCTTCGGAATAATTTTAAGGCTAGCAGTGCACAGAAAAGATCGTACTTCGGAAATACGTACATATACGTCCGGGTCAATTAACGCCTTGGCTGAGCAAGACGTTTATATACGGCGGTGACACTTAAGAGGTTTAAGTCATATTGTAGTTGTAGCATCAAAGTAATTATTGAATTCAATACATTGGTATTGTATGAAAGGGGGCGATGACAATTATGATTGAATATTGGGTCGCCAATATTGAAAGTTTGAGAAGCACTGCTTTAATGGTAACATATATACTTTGATTTGTATTTGTCATCTGTTCGTCTTTGTCTATTAATAAATCTTTTGTTATTCAAACAATCAGAGACTTCAGATCCTTTTTCTCCACACAAATTTTTAACAATACGAATAACACAAAGTTAGAAAATCTGAAATCAGCACCAGGTTAAGAAATGCCATCAGCATCCACATGACAAACTATACCGAACAGAATATAATTCTTTAAAATATTCTTTCTTTTCAGTAATTTAATATATTTCTTTCATACATATATAAAATTTAGAAATTTAGAAACCCTAGTACCAAATCAGTCTTCATACTTTCAACAGAGGATCTTTTTCAGGTGTACATTTGAAATGCGGATTCTACCATCGAGAGAATATCTTTATCTGTATGTGGTTTTAAAAAATATTACATCAAAGAAATTAGATTTAGAAGAAATGTAATTCAAGATGATTTTGAATTTTGTCGAGGTTGATATGTAGGTAATGCATTGTTCCTTCGCATTCTAACTTTGGAAACTATAACTCGATTGTAATTTTGTTTACTAAAAATAAACTAGTTTTCTGAATACTCAGAAAATGAAGCTGCAATACATCTGTATTTTCCATTCTTATGCATGAAATCTTATTGCACTTGAAGTCTACATAGAATTTTTTTATACCAACTGTATTAGAGTTATTTTTAGAATTTCACCATTAGACAAAAATAAGTAATACGGACATTCTTCGTTTGACTCATTTTAGTAATATGTTATTACATTTTAAGTTTATTTAGGATAATTAAACTTCTCAACAGTGTATAACTTGTATATTTAATGCTATAAAAAGTGCAAATATCCATTTCTTCACGAATTGTTTTTGAAACTTATTTTAAACACATGTAACACATGTGCAATGTGCAAAATGTCTTTTCCTATAAAAATAATGGTGAATAAACAAGCCTCCCAATCTATGAAAAACGCGTAATTGAAATGATACACATACATGGTTATTTATATTAAAGTCTCTGTGATTTCTCTGTATTTAAAATATATTTTTTTAAATAAAACTAGACAGTTGTGAGATTAATTACATGCATTAAATATAGATATTATTTCAGGGAGATAAATTATTCGTATTTAATACAAAAATATATGCTATGCAAATTTAAGTCGAAATTTTACCTTCCTCTTCTGTTAATATCAGATTTAATATTGTATTCTTTGCAGAATTTTTTTCACAAACTTACATGCAAGTATTTTATGTATTATTTACTTTTTAACGTACATTTATTATGTTAGAAGTTAATGTAAATAATAGTATTGCTGTAAAGTAAATAAAAAGTATAAGATACGTTTGCACATTAACGATGCCATTGGTGAACTTTGGCATAAATCAAACAAAATTTGATGAATTTCAAGAATTTTTTGTTGTTTTTAAATTTAATCAAATAGTTTTCTAGAATCCATGATATCTTTGGTGGGCAATTGATATTCGGCAAAGAATCACTGACACAGTATTTGTTAAATCGTAACAAGTAAACGTTTACACTTGGTATCTTCAAAAGCTTCCTCCATCCCCGAGCGAAGCTCCGAATGAACATTTTCTCCACGCAGAGAAAGTGCAAGGTTGTCGCGACCTAGAGGTCGCGGGTGTAGGAGAGTTCGAGGAAAGAACAGACGTGATTTAACCTTTAACACTTTACGAAATGCACTTTATAACTTAACTTTGGGAGCAATAAGAAATCTTAACCCGAAATTAGATAGCTAAATTATTGAAACTACTTATTTTGATTAAAACTTCTTAAATTATCCTTCTTAAAACCTAAAAATATGGTCAGCTCCAAGTTTGGTTACTTAATCACTTATTGACGAATTCTCTGTCAAATATTAATCTTAAGATCCACGACCATCAGTTGTGAGAAACTTCTTCCCGAAGTTTCTCTCTCGCCGTCTTGCCTACTTAAGGGTGTGGGAGGAATGAAAGCAGAACCAGAGAGTTCCATAATCACAATTATTTATTTATTCACACAAACTACCCAACAACAATCTATTCCAAAAGCGAATGTTCAATTATTAAGCAAATATGTGGGGAATCCACTTATTTAATTCAACGTAATCTATCGTTGATTCCTAACTTCAAATCTACTAATTCAACTCAGAGGCAAAACACCACTTTACATCTTTACATGCAAAAGTAAACTTTATTCAATCTCACCTGTGAAGCGAATGTAGCTGCTTCCTGCCTCCTTCTCTATAATTACAAAACTCTGACTATATATAGTCGAACTAATCTTAATATTACGGTTTCTTCTTGAGAGGGATGACTGTGAATTAAACGCGAATGCTACCCCAAAGATTCACGAAGAGGATTAGTGTGAAGGTTGCGTTAAGATCCTTCACACAGTTGCTGTCTACTAACTCTTGGAATTTAGCTTAACGATCAACGATTAACCATTATATTGCATACTCAATACCTGACAGTTAAATAGTGGTTACATTTGCATAAATTATGTCATCTCTATGGAAAGCGGTATTTAAACTAAAATCTCAGTTAAAGAGCATTTCTCTCAAGACAATGAATAGAAGTTCTAAGTAGAACACCGCTACTTAGGTCATCGACCAAACGGGGACAGACGGGATGGGAATGGTTTAAAAGGGCGAGAACCACTTTTGTGACTTATTATTAACTACACTTTTAGTGTAATCGCCTTATGTTGTGTAAGAAATAGAGTTTGCACAATCCATTGAGAAATTTTTCTACTTTGGAGTCCTGTGTACTTTCTCTACTGTAAAATAATCATTTTTAATCTCCTGATACAGGGTTAACACTCAAATACCAATTATGTTTTTTTTTGTTACCAATGCTCTCTCTTGGAACAAGAAAGCCTATGTCAAGTGAAAAAGAACATGTCGCAAAACGGAGTAACAGACATCATCCTATTCATCTGACAGCTGTCTGAAGGAAACATCAATGCATTAAAAATAGTGAGCAGTATACGCAGGCAGGGAGGAAAAATTTCACCCTCAGAGTTTCAAGCAGCAGGGGAGATTCCCTCTTCTAAATATGGCCAGGGCTGTCTGGTGAAATCAAAATATCTTACTCTGAAGTGATTTGCTTAGCGGCTTACCATTAGTGAGTTAGAAGAATTCTCCAAGATGAATTAATATTAAATTTGTAAATGTAATGGACTTCCAAATGACTTAAGGTATCCGACTACATTCGGAACCACGATTTTAAAAAAAGCGCATAAATGGATAATTTTTATTTTATTTAGTGCCACTTAGATTAGAATACATGTATAAAATTGTTTTAAAGACCTTTTTACAAAAAAATTATTTAAATACAATATTTCGGCAAAAAAATTAACTTAGAATAACCTTTTTTCAAAACGTTCTCTTAGTGTGAAAAATGCTTCTATTATGATAATATTTTGCCTGTATATAGCTCAGACCTCTGTACAGAGGCTCAACTATATTTTTTGCAAAATTCATATTATTTTCACAGTTACAACCAATTGAAATAATTATTGGTGTTTTTTCTTTAAAATTTCACCCCTTTGTTGTCGTAAAACATGGATAAACCCACTTCTATGTTATCTATATCAAAAACTCTAGTTGAGTATCTGTAGAGTTTTTTGAGCTATCTATAGGCAAAATATTATTATAATAGAATAATTTTTTGCAAAAGGACAATATTTTGAAAATTGGTCATTTTAGGTTCATTTTTTGTCAAAATATTTTACTTAAATAATTTTTTATTGCAACACTATTGTTAAAACAATTTTATATACATTTTCTAATCGAAATGACACTAAATATCAGAAATGTTATCCATTTGTACGCTTTTGCAAAATCACGGTTCCGATCGTAGTCGTATGCCCGAAATCTGTGTAAATAGAGGCAATTAGATCACTACGTTTCTTATTTAGTCTTCTATAGTAACAATTATAAGCAAAATTGCTAAATTGATAGAAGGGTGATAAGCTGTATAATTATATTCACAGTCGCTTACGAGTGACAAGAAAATACAATTTATAATTTATTTAAAGGAGAATCACCCAATAATCTGTGTACTTCTAATTGCTAAAGTAGAAATAAATGTGTGCTGTATCATTGAAAACTCTTCATATTTTTATTTTTCGTTAACATAATTAGTTCTATAATAAGCAGGTAAAATGAAGGTATGATACATTGATTTCTAAGCAAAAAACTGTAATGTTTATTTTTGAACATGTATCCTTATAATTTCTATCTCTTTTATTACTATTTTTTGAGTTACTTTAAAAGTAAAATGGTGTATATTTTTATATTTGATCATTATATATTTTAAAGCATTGACATGTGTATCTCACTAGTTACTTTTGGGACGAAACCCATCTTATCCACGTATTAAGTTTATTTACTCGTCGTCCCCAGTTTAAAAAAATCATATTAAATATTCTTTTTCGTATTATGAACTGATCTTCAGTAACTAGAATTATCAAAACATAATTGCTGTGACTTGGAAAATAAAAAAAACATATATAACTTAAAATGGGTTAGTGAATTTGGTCGTAGAAGCCACTTTGAGAAATTCTTTATTTTTAATAAAGGCTTATTTTTTATTTGATTGTTTTAGCTTTATTCTGTTACTAAAAACCAACCTACAATCCTTTCACGCATTTGTTTTCGCAGAAAGGCTAAGTGTTTAATTATATTACCTTTTTTTAAAAAAAAATATGTAGTGATTTCTCAGAAGAAATCGAGAACAGAGAGAGTACAGAATGAGAAAGAAAATAAAGATAAATTTAGGCTTTGAACAGGAGATAAAATTATCATTTCTTCTATAGTAGTTGACTCTGATTTATATAATATTGGTATACATCGTGTCTGGATTTAGATTTAATGTACATTAGTTAAGTTGGAATTTGAATTAATTCCTTCCTCTGTGCTTGTGATTTCCCTAATGTGGGGCAAATTAATCATGTTAAATTTCTCACAATAATATCTTATAGTATGTTTGCTTTTTTTAGTAAAAAAATATTTAATTCTAATTTGTCTTTATCGCTTCATATTAATTCATACTACTTCTTAATATTATGGGAAGTACTTTTAAGAGACTTTTTTTTTATTTGAACACCTCTTTCCGTAAAACAGTGGTTCTCAAACTTTCACTACTGGCGACCCAATTTTCAATCATATTTTTATCGCCCCCCTCCCCTAAAAATAATAATGCATTGAATACAATAATAATGCACTTTGGGGCGCTAAAGCTACAATACGATCATAATTAAAAACCGTACAAATTAACAAGATAACTATTAAATTTTGTATATGTTACTTTTAAGTAATATGTATTTTTTTTTTTTTTACTTTTTAGTTCGATTCACTATAAAAGCGTGTCTTTTAGTTTGTTTTAAAACTATAATTTATTTTATAATTATTTTTATTATACACGATAAAAACACAATTCCAGTGAATAATTTAATTAAGAGAAAATATACTTACTTTCAAGGACTTTTCAGTTTTTCTTTTAAAATTTGAGAAGAAATCCTATAAAACTAAAGAAAATGTTCCAAATGTGCGAGTTCTTAATAAAGGGAATACATCACAGACACTTTTCGTTAACAACACAGGAACGTTATTTTAAAGCAAAACTGTAATATTTTGTTCAAGTTTTTGTAGTTTTACTGTCGTTTGAAGATCTACAAATAGCATTTTGAACTTTTCTTCCTTGTATCTTTTTGACAAGGTGAAGTGTTACATTATGGCTTCATAGTTCTCTTCATGGGATCTTTACGCAGCATTTGAAAGTTTCAAATCAATTTAAACGTTTCATGTCTAACGCTTTTCTGATATTTACTTTCGCTGTCTTGATTAATATGCATTTTTTCAGTAGGTTCTTCAATTGATTTATCAGTTTTAACTTCCTTCAATAGGGATCACAGATGCCAATTTTTTTAATAATCTGCTCATTTACATTTATAAAACATAATAAGTCGTACAACAAACACAACAATCAAAACCACAAAATTGTTCATGGGGAAAGTGTAGCATGTTCTAAAAAAATAATTGTGTAAAATGTTTTTCATTATGCATTTTGTGTTTCAGAATACTCATAAAAATAAATCTTGGCCAAAAATTTCTTCAAAGTGCTCAATATGCTTATCCATATATCATAAAACTCTTTCACATGGAAAAAGGGGAAACAGAAATATATTATATATATTTTCAACTTCCCTTAAAAAACGGTTGGAGATAACCATACCAGTAAGTTCGAAGGTCAGCTAAAGTAATAAAAAAATCTCTCATCGTGGGATTACAGCAAAGCAAACAAAATATTTTTTAAATTTGGTTATAGGATCAAAGATGGCTAATGAGTGTTTGAAGTGGAATCTTTTATTCTTGATGATCACCAGATGATAAAAATAAATTATATCAGTGTTAACGTGTATTTTTTATTATGTCAGAAAGCATTTTGTTTTACTTCAGCCCCCAAAAATATTTTTTAACCTTTTATGTTTAATATGCTCGCCCCCCCCTCGCAGGGTTACCGCTCCCCCAGGGGGTGCGCCCCACAGTTTGAGAAACACTGCCGTAACAGAATCGTGGCTTATGTAAATGAAAGTTGCTATTTCAAGTTAAGTGAATCGAGTTCAAAGAGGAATATAGTTGTAAAGTGTGTTTATGATAGTTTAACTGTGAGAACTATATTTTGAATTATCAACGTATCTCGTCATATGACTTTGAATCTTTTTATCAGTGTCCAGTGAAGATAACTCGTTCTTCTACATTTCTTCATATATACGTGTTAAGATATTTTAATACTTATTATTAATAATTAGAGCTAATGTGGTCCTACATTATGTGTTTTTAATCTTAATTTATTTGAAATTAATTGGAATAAGGGTTGTTAACTTTATATATGTCTCTTTCTTCGATTGACTTTTTTATTAACTAAAAAAAAAAGATTAAAATTAAATCAGTAAATCGATTTTATTTTACCAGTGCCTTCAATAATAGAACAAAAGTATCCTCTGCAGAAAATCATCCATTTTTACGTTTCGTCTATTTATATGGCCTCCCATAACTTTTTCATGCTCGGTGGTACATATGTTGTCCCACTAATTCTGATTTGTTTATTGTGTGGTGGTATATAAAACGTACCACTTGTTTAAATGCCTTAGAAGTTGATGCGAGATGGTACATTCTTTGAACCACCTTAGAGGTCAACTAACAGTTACTCAAGTTTCCGGTAGATGTCAGAAGTCAATTCTAAGCGAAGGACTTAAAATAATGTGAAGTCAATTGCATACAATTTTATAACTGTATTGTTTTCAAGTTAATTGTATGCAATAGGTGCTAGCAAAGCAAGCCTGGAGAATTTTGTCCACCCACCAGAATGATCCATGAGAAGACAAAATGCTGCTTGCAGCACAAGAGTCATCCAAGTTCGTACGGAGTGGATGTGTTGTGTCTGAAAAGTTCCATTGTGACTAGGGAAGAAAAAAATCCTGTTTCCAGAACTATCATACTACTTGAAGTATGGTGGTACAAAATATGTACAGTCTATTTTTTAAAACTTCGGGCACCTTTTATTTGAAAAAGTCTGTAATATTATTAATATGTACCGGTGTTTGTTCAATAATTATAGTTATGTGAGGTTTATCTAAAATATTTGTAATTATTTCCCTCTAGTGCATTATTTTTGTCAAAAATTCAGGGCATGAAAAAGTTAAAGTCGCAAGCTATACATATTGAATTGAAATTCATTTGTTAAAAAAATGCACATTAATAGTTAACAAATAACAGTTTCCCCCATACACATTGATCTAATTTTTAAATTAAGCACAGCGTTTTAGCCATCACAAATAATTTTGTTAATTGCTACTTATTATTTGCGAATCTTATATTACACGAAAATAATCTCATTTCTCAACAATCAGACTGGTTCCTGATCTATAAGCATAGTAAAATGCATTAAGTGTATTGGCAATAATCTTTTCATTTCATTTGTCGCATTCTGTGTACATCGTATAAACTTTATACATAACTTTATAGCTACTAATAAATTATTTGCTTACTTTATTACTATTCACTTACTATTCCTTTAATATTCGAATTAATATATATATATATATATATATATATATATATATATATGTTAATGAAGTACGATTGGGAATTCTTAAAATTATATTCCACTCGGAATCTGTTACTAAAATTGTGATTTATAGGCTTAAATGTTCTTAAAATATAAATTTATTGCACCTGTAACGTTTGAAATATATTTTTTGAGTAACATTCATCTCAAATTCGGGAAAATATTTCTCAATAAATATAACCATTATTTAAATTTGAGTAGCTGAAATATTATTTGAGCCCATAAGTGAAGTGTTGCTGGAAATTTATTTGATAAGTTTCTGACACTTTGAAATGATATTAACTTATTTAACAGGATATTACGTGATAAATATGTAGAATAATTTATTGCACACATTTTCTGGGTAATTTTCCAAAGATATGAATTTAATTTCGCGAGTGGTTGGCATCAATCTTATAGGTGATAAGAAGTTTCATGCATTATTTTCCTTGACAGATAAATTTGAATAATTTTACTTGATCTCTGTTAATCAGCTAAATTAATCCGTTCTAATTTTTGGGACACGTATGTTGAGTCTTTCGAACGCTTAATGGATACATTCTTGATTAAATGCTGAGTTTTATACAGTTAAAAATATACAACCGATTCTGTTGGAGAAACTCCACAAATAAAAACATTTTATTCCTTAAATTGTATTGGCATAAAAAGCAAACAGCTCTTTACTTTAGATGTGTGTATATAGTTAAGACTTTGTAAATTCTATTTGTTAATAGAATACAAATTCCTATTACTATAACCCAATCAAGAAAAATATTTTTCTTTTTTTTAAATTGATGATGTTATTGATTTTTAATCAGAAATAACATACAACTTTTTGCTAGTAGTTTCTAAGTGAGTCTTTTGTGAGTTTATCTAAATCATTACAGCCCTTTTCTATTAGAACTATCAAATTTCGGCAAAAAGTCCTGATTATTTCTTGGTTTCTTGTTTGTATTGATGCATTCTTAAATAAATAGTCGCTGGAATTGTGAGATTTTTGG
Source organism: Trichonephila clavipes (assembly GCA_019973935.1). Taxonomy (NCBI): domain Eukaryota; kingdom Metazoa; phylum Arthropoda; class Arachnida; order Araneae; family Nephilidae; genus Trichonephila; species Trichonephila clavipes. Next base: position 250,191 of record BMAU01017267.1, read on the forward strand.
CTATTTTTCCTTTTCTGATTCGTCCAATTACGAGGGTGATGTAAGATTATATCATTCTATTTTAAACAAGCTAACCTACCAAATTTGGGTGATAATGCTATCGCAATTTCCTATTAGGTAGTAGACTAAAAATTAAATATCACGGCAAGTCTTGGAGGGTTAAAGATTGTTGTAAATTAAAATTTAAGTATATTTTATTTTTTGCACTCACGCTCACGCACAGCACACTGGCATTTTTAGAGAGTTTATCATCTTAAATGATTTATGTAAAGAAATAAAGAAAGAGGCAAAAAAAAGGAAAAAAGTATGTTATATCTGTAATTTTGTTCTAAATCAATGAAGCCTTTCTTGAGGAAAGTTAGCGCAGATTCTGTGTATGATAAGTGGAATGAATCTCTCTCTCTCTCAACTAACTAGTACCATTCATATTAATTTTTAATTTAACTCAGATGACAAACATAACATTTAACATAATGTTGCTCTTCAGAGTTTAACAACTATGCAATAAATTTCAGTTTGGGTTCAAGTATACTTCAAAATTATTAAATAAGCGGTTAAAAAAAAATTTCGTAACAATTCTCAAATAAAACTTCCTCGAATATAAAGTAGTTGACTTTAAAATCCATCCATCTAATTTGTTTCCCAAATACATCGTTACACGTGTACAAAACTCATTGAAAATTTAAAGTATTTGAACAAAGCACCTTAATTTCTTTGTAAATACAAGCGATGTTTGTAGGAAATAACTATACATAAGGATGAGATACTAGTTTCTTTCTTACAAGAACGAATATGTAGTGAACGTTGTTCATTACTTATTAATAAATATATTGCTTAGCCATTTAGTTTCAGACTCATTTATTTTCTTTAAAATTTCAGCGATTTTTAAGTCTATTAGTATTTATGAATCAAAACAAAAGCGTATATATTATACATCATGAATGAAAAAAAGATCTTAAAGTAACAAAATGGCAGTTATTTTAATCAAAAAGAATCCTTAGTAAATATTTTTTTTTAAAAAAATGTTTCTGGGACTTTGAAATACCCTAAACTTTTAGAAATGTTTTATTGATTTCAAATATAAGTGATCATCAAACCAATAAAACATTGTGCTATCGTGGTTTCTTGGCGCCAATGTTTCTCGCAACATTTTGTCATGTATACTCAGGTCGATAATGGACCCAATCACACGTCCAGTATGTAAGCGCTTTCTCAGTCATTCTGATCGTGTTGGAGGATAAATTCCGCGGTTACTGATTTTTTTTTAATATTTATTACTATTTTACTCTTTTCATATTTTTGTCTCATGCAACATTTATAACTGGCATTTTTTTATTTTTTATCCTAATTCTTCATCTCCATATTCAATTGTTTATCGCTTTCAGAACGTTTTTTCGTGATTTTTTTCGACTTTCTGTTTTCTCTTTGCATTCTTGTTATATTTTGTTGGTCAGTATTGAAGATAATAGTTAAGAGTTTAAGTCACTTTTATCTTTTTGATTCTTTTTTCACTGTTTCATGGAAGTATATTTCAAGATTACTTATCGTTAGACATTATTCAAATAGCAACCACAAAGGAGATATTTATCATTTTTATATTAGGTTGGGGAAAAGGAAATTCATTATTTTTACGTGAGCTTCGTAACTTTTTTTTACATATTTCGGATAGCCAATTTGTTCAAATATTCACCATTTTGTTCCATAATTTGTTACCACTTTAAAGGTAGCTTCATAATTTCTCTTTTATGTAAGTTTTGGCCTATATTGGCGAAAAATTGTAGTAATTGATTTTCTCAATCTTCTCTTGATGCCAATTTCTTATCACTGAGGAAATTTTTCAATGCAAGAAAATATGATAATCCCTTGGTGACAGGTCCGGACTATATGTCTGATGCAAATAAACTTCCAAATCAAGCACTCGAAGTTTCTGGAGAGTCATTATAGACTTGTGTGGCCTCACGTTGTCCTAAAGAAACACAACATCTCATAAGTTGACCGCTTCAACTTTTAACAACTGATATCCGAATCCGAATTTAGTTATTTTGTTATATGGAGGCAATTCATAATAAACGACTCTTTTTCAATCCCTCTAAGTGCACAGTAGAACCCTTCTGGTTTGGTCACCATTTGAGCTGCTTCACCACGTTTTGATCACGGTCGTTATCACACAACTTTGTCGTGTATGTGATCTATTTCTTATCCCCAGTCACCATCCGCTTAAGAAATGGATCAATTTCTTTTTGTTTGGCCAAGGCTTTGCATATAGAAATTTGATCCATCGTTTTTTTTGCGTGTTAATTGGTGTGAAACCCAAACTTTTCAAACTTCTTTTTGAATCCGGCTTTGCTCAAAAATTTTAAAAGTGTTTTACGGTCGATCTTCAGTTCCTGGGCCTACGACTACTAACAAGCCAGTAAATTTTGATCATTTCTGTGATTTTATCAACAACTTCGAAATACGGGAATATTATCGGAAATAGAAACACAGTTCACAGTTTCAGCTGCCTGCTTGTCATGCATTTTCAACTTTTTCAAAGAAAACCTGTAAAATGTACCGTATTTTCTCATTGATGACTTCCATTTTTAACACCCAGTAACTCACAACTGAATGGGTCTAACACATAAAAACGCAAATGAATAATTTTAGTGCGAAATATCACCTCTTGAACGAGGATAAATCTAAAATACTTTGATCGATACTTTACGAGATATTAACCCTCTAACGGGATAGCACGGAAAATTCCGTCAGTGTAAAGATGCTTCGAAAATGGACTGCACGGATTTTTCTGCCTTCAAGTAACGTTTTCAAAAGCGGATTAGCCGCACTTTTCTGAAATCCTTTCCCCCTTTTAAGGTTTAACATCTTGAAAGATAATGAGGGACGGAGGAAGCAACACAGCAGGAGTTTTATGGCTCGCAGGGAACCCCGTGTTTTGACCCTGGGGCAATCGTAAAAATCGGGGAGAAATTTCTTTAGAACCCAAGAAGTGTTTGTTTGCTAGCTTGTATTTTAAAAGTTTCCAAAAGTCCCAACGCATAAGTAAAATATGTTACAATTCCCTTTTGGTTTCATATTAATTTCAAACTGTAACAAGTCGGGCCGTGTCAGGGCAATCTGCTATTTTATATAGTTAGACAATTTTTTTTAAAGTATATTCTTTAGCTTCATTTTTCTTATTTTAATCAAAGCTTTCAGTTTTTGAAACATGATTATTTTATTATAAGATACCGAAAAAATTAATAAAACACCAAACTCTTTAAAATTTGGAACCTTTTCAATTTTCCAACCACTAAAAATGAATAAATTTAAACTTCATCAAATCATTTGAAACATTTTCTTACACTTTGATAAAAATAATAACGAAAAAACTAATTAAGATTTATTAGTTTTTTTTTTTTTTTTTAGATTTCAAAGCCAAAGTGTTCAGTGTTCAGGGAAGTTTAAGTACAGTGCCTGGTTATATATTGTTAAAATACACCGAATTATATTTGAATTTTAAGTGCTTGAACTTCAGTTTACATCAAGGACAACATGAATGAAGATTTTCTCACATTTTTTGTTATAACTTGAATGTTTGAATAAATGGTAATCAAAAATATACGGAAACATTTACAGTAGACATTTATGCATATAAATAAACATAAAAATCAATTTTAAATTCGAGCTATTGAAAAACATTCGAATTATATATTGTTCAAAAATATCTATTTATACAAAATATACCTCAACATTTATCTTTTTAAAGGCTAACTGAATAAGTAATTAAAATCTGGATATTTTTTGAAATCTCGACCTTATACAGCTAGAAATTTTATGTTAGAAATTCCATTTGAAATTTCGAAAAAAGGCATCGCGCAGTTAAAAATTATTTACCATAAGTTTTAGCAATTGTTTGAGTATAATAAAATTTCAAATTTTATTATATAGCTTCTTTGGTATCTTTTAATATATTTCGGCCACTGTAGCCGAGTGGTATAGGTATCGGAACGTGGCTTGCTTTGTCACGAGTTCGATCCCAGTACCACTAAAGACCCACCTTGTAGGGCAGCGATGCACGTTAAATCTGTCGAGAGCTGAAACGTCCTCCCGTTGGTGTGGTGTGGTAGTTAGGAGAGGGTTGTGCCAGCTCAGGTGTCGTCCACGTCACTTGACCATGGTTCAAAATTACGTGGTCCGTCGCCAAAAGCCCTCGTGTAGCTGAACAGTGCGACGTTAATATTCAAACATTCATTTAATATATTTAGAAGGTTTCATACAATTCAGTTGAAAACCGCATGCTAAAAGCAAAAAATATACTAAAAAAATTGATGAATATACAATTACAATAAATTCTTACATAGAAGCAAAACTGAGAAGCTAAAGCGTAGGAATAAAAGATTTTGAGTATATCTGAAGTAGTTTTCGAGTGAGTGAGTGAGTGAAGATTAACGTCGCGCTGTTCAGCTACACGAGGGCTTTTGGCGACGGACCACGTAATTTTGAACCATGGTCAAGTGACGTGGACGACACCTGAGCTAACACCCCCGAAGTAGTTTTCGAAATATTTATTTTAAAGTTTAGAACATTTGTGTGCTTTATGTTATACTTAATATTAATTAAATGGTTAAAATAATGTGTTAATATTAGTCATGTAATCGTTTGATGACACATTCATATACTAATAAAAATTATCATGGTTATTGATGCGAATGCCAAGAATTTTATGTAATTTTAAATTCAGACATTAAGATATTGATGTAGAAAATATAAAACGACCATCTAAAATACATGGAAAATGCAGTCTGCTGTAAAATGATCTTGACAAACAAAATCCGGCATTTTCACTTACTATGGCAGAGCCGGCTTAGTCAGGGGCGATCTGGAAAAACAGAGAGAGAACCGCGGTTTTGATGGATGCCGCTCTAGCTTTTAAAGCTCCCAGGAAAAATTATATATATATAAATTACAAATGCAAAAATAAATCTTGTAATTTTCCATACATTTTTATAACAACGAATTGTGGAATTGGCTTCCAATACATTGTTTGGTTGACAATATCTAAGGTAACCAACCTTACTTTAGATAGATTTGTACTACTTTTTCCTAACCGTATTCCTTTTAAAATTAATTCGTGCAGCCGAAATACACCTTTTGTACCCTTAAAAAATTATGTAAACTATAACGGTTAATTTTAATTTATGCAACTTGTGAAATGTTCATAATTAACCACTTTCGTCTAAACAAATTACATGAAAAAAAAGTTTGGACTCCCTTATTCATTAGGGATTTATATAAGATTCTAACATTAAATTTTATTTTTCACCGAATAGGATTGAGTGGTGCTTCCATACCACAGGCCTGGGGTTCTATTAACGGGCTGCGCAAGGTCGACTCTGCCTTTCATCCCCGCCACATTAGGTCGATAAATGAGTACCAAGCTTGCTTCGGGTCTTAAATACTGAAGGTCTCTCTTCAGACAGACCACCAAATCGGGACATGTGTTCATGCACCTCAGCGTCCAATGGTCACGTGTATTATGATGGGCACAGTAGTTCCTGGCCCTCATGGATTGTTGTGCTGCTGAGTTTGAGTCTTAAGTTTGAGGATTACCTCACTTTGGGAATACCCCTTAGATAAACATGTATTTCTACTCATTTGCAATTAAACATTTTTCTTTCAATTACGTTTATTTCAGAAGGAAGTTTGATTTTTCAAATGCATTTGCTTAATAACATGTATATTTGTGTATTATATTAAACATTTTATCAATCCAAAATTACATGTTTTTAGCACCTCTAAAAGCTTTTAGGATTTTACGACTGATCTTACGATCCATATACGTTTTATAGAAGTGTATTTAAAAATGATAAAGACATTTTTACGACTGTGTGAGCTTTTATGCCTCGTTTATAAATATAAAAAATTACATTCAGCTACAGTTTTTAAAATGTACTGAAATAAGTGGAGGAATAGCATATTTACATATTATGACTATTTTTGAAAGCAGTAAGATATATTTATATTTCAGTTTCATTACAATTTGAATAGAAGTTGTAAGCCATTTTTCGAATAGTTTGATGTTGAGTATAAACCCATAGGCTGTTTAATATTGTAAAGTGTTTTACTTTGATACCAGCACACACTAAAATAAGGCTCATTTGCAGTTATATGATCAGCATCAGTGATATATTTATAATTTTCAAAAATAGTCTACACGTACGAAAACATTCTTTCACAACCGCACACCACATCTCATATTTTATCTTTCCTACAGCAGAAAATATTTGTCTATACTGAAAAATTTAATACAGGATACATTTTCAAGTGTTAAATTTTTTTTTAAATTTGGTATGAATACATTGTGGAACTGTCGGTTAACTTCACTGGACAAAATTGTTTTAAGTGTACTGTTTTGAAAGACAAAATTAATTAGGGAGAACTTTTCTCACAATAGAATTTGTAATGACTGAATTGTGTGAAAATGTAGTTATCGATGTGTGACATTTTTCCTTGTAATAAAAGAAACAGAAAGATAAGAAATTTAACTTGAGTAGAAAATGGTTAGAAGTACTGTCATGCGCATTTGAAGAAGTATATCCCCATTAAAATTAAAAATTATTGACTGAATGTGTGTTATGTCCATCAGAAATGCCGATGTAGAAAAGGAATTTTTATTTAATCAAGAAGTTCGAAAAAGAGAACACTAGGAAGGAAAATTTAAATTTTTTCAAATATTCATTTAACATAAAAATATCTTTTATATGATTTTAATTAAAATAAATTAAAAGTATTGAAATCCTTTTTTATGCTATTTTAAATTAAAAATATAACTGAATAGAGAAAGATCGGTTTTATTTCATAAATATAATCATCGTATGTAATATTTATTGTGTTATTGTTTAAAAATGAGTTAGGGCCTTTGCTCTTTTTACCTCATTACTTTAATAAAAAACAGGAAAGTGAGCGCGTTTTCTTACTCTCATATTCTAAAATGAATACAGGATGCTTTTTTCTGGTTCAAATCTCAATACCAAAAATATATATATATATATTTTTTAATTTTTAAAAGATGACAGAAAAATAAATTTTCTTTGAAGAAAATATAATTATTTTTCAACTTCTAACATACTATTTATTTCATTTTTTCCTCTTTTTTTTACCTTTCATTTTTTAATTTTACTGTGACTGAACATATAGGAAAAAGAAACACCGAATTCCACTACGCTTTCAAAGAAGGCAAAGACGCCCAAGGCAACTTAACAGCTAGCTGTAAACGATTGATCTCTTGGTTCTTACTTTACAAAGAAACCGAACTGAGTCGTAAACTTGTCCCCGTTCGACCTCCCAAGTTCTAAAAGGGGGAAAGGAAAGAAGGCTGTTTCATTTTTGAAGGGAATCGCAAAATAAGAGTTAAACGCTTTCGGAATAACTTTTCAGGAGGAAGGTATCCAGTTAGAGGGTTAATCATTACAGTCATCTATCGAAAGGATAATGGAGATTTTTTCCCTCAAACTAATATATAGCATTTCTTAACATGTATGTGTATGTGTCACGTTTTCACCGGGAGTAAGAAATTTCACTAGGATTTTTTTTTATCTTTTTGTAATCGTGTGACAGGCTCACGCGTTTTTCATTAACATGTCCTGTGGGATTATTTCAGGCCAGAATAAATGGCAATTCTTTTCCAACCAACCCGAGAAGTAATACGTGAATGAAAGATGCACATTAGGAAGCTTTTAAATAACAGAAGTTTAGAGTAAGTGGTGTGGCACTTGGGGAGTGTTATGATAGTCCGTGTTGCAAATGTGAAGAGTATTTCAAGAAGTTAAGTGACAGTCAAGAGAGGTTACCCGTGACAGAGAGCCTTTAGTCAAGGTAGATACTATTGTACGCCAGTGAACCGCAACTTCAGCTTGGATCAGATAGATTGCTGTTTCGTTGGAAATTAAGCTAGGAGTTACCATTTGAATATTTGGATCTGTGTTTACATTGAAATTGAGCTTAGTCGAGTTAGTTGTTGATAGTGGTCCGGGTTACGTTATTTCGGAATTTTACATATTGTGTGCTTAGCCACCGTAGATTCTCTCACATGTCCTATTACCTAATCTGTTATTGGCTTATGTTAAGATCTTAATAAAGTAATATTAATATTACGGTAGCTTTTGGTTCTTCATTTAATCCAACACGCTGATAATCTAGGAGAAGGGCACCCAAAGGGGTCACCCTTACAATCGTTAAGGGATTGATTAGAAGATTTCTTGATATTTTAATTGCACACTTATTTTTTAAACATATACGATGATGACACAAGAAACTCAACACAAACATGCGTGAATATAGTACTGTACACAAAAGCGTTCCTCTTTTGTTCCGCAGATCTCAGCTTTTATATCTTCTTCAAGCGGAAGCTTTTAGAATTGTATGATCTCCGTTAATGACTTCTATGATTGATCAATATATGGCTTGAAATTCAACTAAAAGGCATCCTAGTTTTTTTTTAAATGGCCATTTAACAAATATTTTTTGCTAATTAGGTGCATTATCATACTTGAAATGTCTTAAAACATAAACATTAACATTCAGCTCTTTACAACAGAAAGAAAAAAATAATATAACAAAAAAGAAAGTACACATTGGGTACATTGAAAATAAAATTAAGAATCCAGTGGAATATCTTTAAATATGATATTAGGATCATTGACGGGATATTCCCGGAAGAAAAAAAATGTCTGTGAAACAAAAAACATTAAACACTTCTCTAGAGCATTTTCCTGGCCCCGATAGCTTAGTGGTTGTGGTCAGGGTCATGAACTCGTTGATGCCGTTTTTGAGTCTAAACTTTCCGCAAGGTTTTGAATATTAGTGGAATCGAATCTACTGAATATTTTACAGGTAGCACACAGTAGTAAGCGTAAAGTTATGCCATTGGATCCAGATTCATATAATCGGTTATTAGAAATTTGCAAAATAATTGTATGTTTTCATATTTGTTCTATTAGTAAACGATTGACCAGGGTAGACTAGAGGTTATGGTCACGAACTCATTGTCAGTTTGTCATAGGTTAAAACTCAAGTACCATTAAAGTTCCAATATGTAAAGACACGGTTGCAAGTTAAATCTGTCGAAATTCAAAGTCCTCACGTTGGTAAGGTGTGCAAGCTAGGAGAGTGGGATGCCAACTCAGGGGTCGTCTACTTCATTTGAGTGAGGTTAAGAATTTTGAAGTCGGTTACCAGTAGCTCTTGTGTTCCTTTATTTTGCGATGTTAATAAACACTCACTTATTCACAAGAGCATCTTCCATTAACCACTTAAGTGCCACGACCGTATATATGCGTCTCTCTCAGCCAATGCATTAATTGGCCCGGGCATATAAATACGTCTTTCTGAAGTACGATCTTTCCTTTGCACTGCTATTACTAAAATTATTCCAAGGGCTTTGGGATGCAATAAAATGGTCTTGACAGAGTTTATGAAAGTTTTATTTATTTTAGAGAAACATTTGCTGATTTCTTTTTTTCCCGTTCCCCCCTCCCCCACTGTAAACCACATAAGAACGCCCATGTGCGAATCTGGTTGTGTTTAATCGGCAGTTAAGGGGTTAATATGACTTTCGTCTTACTATTTTGCATACAAACTTAAATTTTAATGAAAATATTTTTAAAAAAATATTTTCAATAATTTATTAAAATCAATTAATTAATTCTTTATCAGGATTGCTTTCTTTATCTATTCAGTGTATTTGATAATGACTGTGGTGACTCAGCACCTCTTCTGTTTCAAAAGAGAAAAAAAAGTAAAACATAGAGACACTAAAAATCCGGCGTTAATCAAGGAATTATTCGATCGAGAAACTTTGACAAAAATCAATGAGAAGTAAAAAAAAAGAAGAAGAAAAAAAGTCATTCACACAGAAGGATGAAGGATTTTAAGGAAGGATATTTTCAGGAAAAGGAAACGAGTTAAGTTGTAAAGGATTAAGTCACAAATCTTTCTAGAAAGCGGAAAAAGTTTTAACATAAAATGCACCGAACAATGGGCTTTTCTGTATCATAATCTTTTATAAGGAGTTTCGCAGCCTTTGCGTTATTGAGTTATTGTCAGAAGTAGTTATTTGTGAGATAATAGATCGGGAGATTCTATTTTTTAATTTATCTCTAAGGAATTTTATTCTAGGATCCTTTTGTAATGAACGTTTCTATTTTTGAACTGTATGGTCACAATGCGACTTAATAAATACTGAATTGGTAAGAAATTTCTACGTTATATTTTTGGAAATTCTTTTATACATTAAAGGATAAAGATACGATTTCAGTTATTTCATCTTTTGAGGTGTTAATTCACTTTTTCAGTAAGAATATAGTTTTAAAAACTTACTTTTAGTTAAACCCGTGTTATTAATAGTTAAACGAAATATAAGGTAATCTAAAAAATCTGGTACTTTAATTAAAAAAATATATTTTTATATCTTATCCTTTGTACTGAAATAGCCTTCGGTGGTTATTTCTTCGATTATAGTGACAATAAACAATAACGCTTGTATGTACAATCTCCTCATTTTAAACCATCTGAGTTTTTATTATATTAAATTTTTCCATTTTTGTTAAAAACATCATTCTCCAATCATATTTTTTTATTCTATCTGTTACATGTTATATTTAATACGTACAAAAATCTCATTTAACAATAGCTTTAAAATATTTTTTCGCAAATGAAAATATGCATAATATTTATTTTAACTTTTAGCAATAGCACTTGATTAATACATCATTCGCTAAAGAGAAAACACTCCGGCGCAAACATAGAAGGAGTAACAACAAATCAGTATCAATAAAACAAAGAATTAAAAAAAAGAAGCATACACACAATCAGAAAGTTAGTCAGATTGTAGAACTTGTAATTGCTATCTGGCCCTCCAATATAAACCGTAGGTGATACCAGGGAATGCAGGGCAAATCTTTAGGTGTTAAAAGTTCATTAGGAAATTCTCTCTGCTCAAAACACATTTTAGAGAGGGACCTGTAGTCTATGTAGGTGATCCGTAAGGCAGTCGAGCTGACTTCCAGGCGAAAGGCAGCAACCGCATACCGTCTAAGGTGATCTAGGATCTCATGTAGCGTTTTCCTCCTAGACTCATAAGAAATTTCTTTAAATAAGTTACATAAATAAGTTTCACTCTATTTTTTAAATCTGCTTTTAGAAGTGTACGGGATTCTTCTCTGAAAGCAATGTAATACACCAGCGCCTTTTTTAGCTAGAAAATCAGCTCTCTCATTTCCGTGGATATCAAAGTGGGGGAGGGGGACTCATTGTAAAATAATATTCTTTTTTAGAGTCAAAAGCAATCCAAGACTCTCTATATAGTTTTTTTTAATTCAAATAGAGTCTGAAAAATCTAGAGGTGTCAGAGCTTGTATTGCAGAAATGGAGTCAGAAAATATAACGACATTCTCAAAAGTCTCCTTTCTAGATAACAGTTGTTAAGTAATCGTTCTAATAGATTCTACTTCACCATCAAACGAAGTTGTTTTGGGACCTAAGTTTAGGTAAAATGCAGATACCTCTGAAAAAAACTCCATCCTGATCCAATTGGGATCCATCAGTATGAACTTAAAGCCAATCAGGCTATGTGTATTTATAGTTTCTAAAACTGCTTTTAAAACTGTTTCAAACAGAAAATTTTTCTCTCATACCACTTGTGTACGATTCCCTTTGCTCTTTCCCAAGAGTACTAAAAGATCAAGTGGAGATGTGTGGCACAATTTTTGGAATATCCAGGATGTTCAAATGCTCATTAATTTTCAGTATGATTTGAAAAAAAAGAATTCTTGTGCTTTTAGTCTTCTGTTATTATTATTTTAATTTATTCAATAACTGTTGGATGTAAATCTAATTAGCTTTGATAAACACAAAAACTTCTGGTCGATAAATTCCTCAATTAGCAAGTTCCTAGTATGAAATAACATATCAATAATTGAGGTTTCTTTAACTGCTTCTACAATTAATTTTATAGCTATGTTTTGCGTAGTCTTCAAAAAGCAGCCATCTGAAAATAAGTTAAAATAGTAATACATTTACTTTAATAATTAGAAATGTATTGAAATATTATGAATACCGTATATTTCATGCATCTATGCCTTCAATCTGCGTTTTTAACTTTTAGTTGTATTCAACGTACACTCATGAACAGAAAAATTAGCGCACCAAGAAGGAGTCATCAAAATGAAGCGAAATCTTACATACGTAATGACTACCTTGATATAAGTAAATGATTAGAAAATTAAAGAAAAAGGATTATTTATATTTCAGTGAAAAGGCAAAATAACGGATGATTTAATTCCCTGTTGAACCCCACCTAGCGCGAATGCATGATGTGATATGATCGGGCATTGAGAAATACAAGTTTTTACAATGTCTTGAGATATTTCGTTCCATATTTACTGTAACCTCGCCTCAAGTTCGTTCACACTCGTGGGATGCCCAACTCGTCATCCCAAATGATCCCAGATATGCTCGATTGCAGACAAATCTGGGGAACTTGCAGGCCAAGGAAGGGTAGTAACAGTGTGGAAATAGTCTTATGACATCCTTGCCGTGTGAGACCGAGCATTGTCTTGTTGAAAATAGGGTCCTGGGAGCCGTAGCATGAGCGACAACACATGTGGTTGCAGGATGTCATTGTGGCACGAAACAATAATACGGGTGACCGTGTATTGTAGGCAATGACATCCTATATCAGGGATGGCGAACCAGTGGCACGCGACACAATATTTTGGGCACGCAAGCGATCTAAATGGTTTGCTTTTTATTTCAAAAAACTAAGTTCACTATGAAGAATTACAAACAAATACGAGTGGACTACAATTGCTTTTGATGCAAAATTTGTCTACGCGTAGCATAGTCTATTTTATTGACATAGCTGTATTTTAAAGTTTATTTGTGTTATATTCAGGTGCGTAGCTACCGCAGTATTTGCCGTATGAATGATACGGGGCCCCAACATGCATGACTACAGTCCCCCTAACATGACTCCCATATCTAAAAACGGCCCCGAAGTAATTTTGATACATCCCTCCCCCATCAGAGCCACCTACGCCAGGGGTTATATTTACAATTTTTAACTGTTATTTGACATGACTGGTTCAGCAAATGAACAAATAGTGCAACATAGTAAGTGTAACAGATAATTACAAACTTGGTGAACCTAGAAACATGGCATCATTAGTAAAGGCGAGAATGGGGGTGTGTTTTATGTTATGGAACAGTGGTACGCAGAACATCGTTTGTGAAATGGCATTTTGATAAAGTCACAAATCTTATCAAAAAAAGTGAACCACACCAAAAATAATTAATTGTTTAGAAACCATTTGGCAGATGACTCCAATTCAGCATATGTTCTACTAAAAGTAACATCTTAAAATCCTATTATAAGTTATTTGCATTCAATATGCAACAACAAAAGTCACACTACTGTTACTTTAGTTTGAATTAATAAAACATTTACAACGTATAACTAAAACATTTACAACTAAGAAGTGCAAAAGTTATTTTTCGAAATAAATAATTTTGAGTTATTATTTAGTTTTATTATTTTCCCAATAAAATCACGTCAAAGTTATTTGACGGCACGTCTATACCTCATCAAACACTTCTTTAGAAAAAGAATGGCACGTTGATTCATAAAGGTTCGCCACCCCTGTCCTATACCATCACACCAGCTGTGGGAGCGGTGTGCCGCTGTAAAGCAAGGGCACGATTGAGGTGTTCACTACAGGGTCTCCACACACGAACACGATTGTCATCACTGCTGAGATTGAATCTGGATTCGTCGCTAAAGAAGACCTGGTTCCATTCCTCAGCAGTTCGATTTCCTCGTGCATGGCACCACTCCAAACGGAGACATCGATGAGTGGGAGTCAAGGGCAGCACACGTAATGGGTGCCGTGATCACAAATGTTCTTCAGCCAGACGCCTTCGTATGGTATGCGAAGACACAGGGGCCCCTAATGAAGGTTCTATCTATGCCTGGATGGCGGTCGAGGGCATCCTGAGCCTGGTTTGCGTGTGAATGACATATCTCACATCCACTGATCCAAACCCTTTCTCGCAACACAATCAGAGCGGCCTAAATGACGAGCTACTCGCTTAGCTGTCCACCCAGCTTCCATCAATGTGATGATTCTCTCCCTCTCAAACAGTGACAGCTGCTCATATTGTCTTGGAAAACGGTTTAAGGGCATGTCTACCTCAGCTCTTTCTTTGTAAACGATTCAGCCCACTCAAACAAGCTTTGGTTACCTGTTTTATTTTCCACGGAGAACGACGTTAAACGCTTTGTTCCGCTATTCGCTGCATTTTTAATCATTCGCGTATGTCTCCAATATGTACCTTCATGCCAAGTTTCGTTACAATCCCGCAAATATTTCTTGGTGCGCTATTTTTTTTTTATCTCTGAGTGTATAAAGTGCCTTCTTTCTTACGAAGAAACATAAAATGTGCATGTGGAAAGATATCTTATAACATAAATATCACAGATAAAAACAACAGAACACGAAACATCTTATTTCATTTTAGAGATTTACGGTTTTGCGGTCAGTTCATCATTAAAACTCGGGATTGTTTTTAAAAGAAAACTATACCAAATGTAATTTATTGAAATGTGTTTTCACTTATGTACACGAGAAGGTTGGATGGTTAAGAAAACTATGTGAAATTGTGAATAAGGAATGTTTACCAAAAGCGTTCACGTGTTTGAAGGAATTCAGGAAGACTTTTAGTTAGGGATATATTCAGATCCCATCTATCAGATAATACGGAGAGAACGCTATTAGTTAGGCCAAACTTAAACCATTTAAAGCAAATTCAAAATGACACTAAAGCACAAGGATGTTTGAAAGTTAAAATACATTTACAAGAAAGAGGTCAAATACATATGTAAAAACCTAATTTTTACATGCAGTAGACACTTTTCGTGCGGTATTTAGAAAACTAAAAAAAAAAAAAAAGCGCACAAACAAAAGAAAAAATGGAAACTTTACTTGCATATAGCAAACATTTTAGTACAAAATATACACTGAATTTTTTAATGCGGTGAAAAGGGACCACACATAAACAAAGTTGCACTTAGAAAATACGTAAGTTATTTACGAAATGCATGAAAATTGCTTTAAAACGAAGTAGGTAATTTAATTACTCATGAAAACATTTTTAAAACATTTAATTTGTCATTATATACATGGAGACGTTTTTAAAATGCACATTCGTAGTTTATTGTTACTCACTGCAATCCAAAATGCGCAGCTGCTTGGGATGAATTAATTCAAAATCACTTTCGTCACTTGAAAAAATTATTCAATTAATTGATTTCAATTGAATTTTTTATTATTTGCATTATCGGGAAACTGATTATTACAAATGAACAGAAGACTTAAGATATATATATATATATAAGTTGACAGGAAACATTACAACGGTGGCAACGTCACTGGAATTCATATACCACAGAAAAAAAATCACACAAAAATAAAACTCCATAAAAAAGAACCATACAAATATAAGTCTTAATGTACTTAGTTTTTCTTCATTTTAATACCCGGTGAATAACGCGCATCCGAATATACGATATTTAATATTTTCATGAATTGTTCACTTTTATACATAACTTTCAGAGACACAAAATAACTTAAATCCCAATTTCGATATTATTTACGTCAGAATAGTGTAAATGAATTTTAATGTAATTAAAAATAACACGTTTTCTATTTTATACATGAATAAAATGAGTCAACATTTGTAGAGTGGAGATTTTTTATTTATAAGTAGCATAATAATGTCAGAAAAAGCTACTTTTATATATTTCCCAACTCTTTTAACATACTATAACATATTTATTTAAAATAAAAAATTTTGAAAAGAATTTATTAAAATATATATTTTTTGGGGAAGAATTCTTATTTTATAGCACCTATGAATTGAAGAGTATTTGTGTGTGTGTGGCACATTGTATTTCCTTTTATGTTGATGATACTTTACTAAATTTTACTCATTCCATTTTGGTCTGGTGTCATTACTAATGTTAAAAAATGGAGCTTATTTCCGTAACAATGTTAAGAATACTGAGATTTCTGTGATTTAAGGTACCTGTGAGAATATACGTTCACCAATATAAAAGTACCCTAAATGAATTATCTTTTCTTTGTGTTTTTTTTAGTATGTTTACTTTCTTTCTGTCTTTAGACCAAAATATAGTAAAGGGAAACCATCTAAACCTATAAAATATTTAATAAAACAGTTGTGAGACGATAAATACGCGTTCTGGGTTCATTTATATGAAAAAAAGTACTTTAGAAATCCACATATAACTCACACACATTAATGTAATGTTTTTTTTTACACGAAAAGTATTTTTTATTATAAATTATTTCATCGAGAATAATGCATTTAAGTATCCCTTCCTCTAAACATTCTGCTCAATTATGAAACCTATCAATCTGAATGAGAGAGAATTAGAGTACCATTAACGTTAATGAATGAGAATTAGAGTTATATTAACATTAATGAATGAGAGAATGAAGATTATATTAACATGAGTGAAGTGATAATTAGAGTTATATTAACATTATTGAATGAGAATGAGGGTTATATTAACATGTGAGTGAAGTGATAATTAGAGTTATATTAACATTAATGAATGAGAAGGAGGGTTATATTAACTTGAGTTAAGTGATAATTAGAGTTATATTATATATATATATATATATAATATTAGTGAGTGTGAGAATGAGGGTTATATTAGTATGAGTGAAGTGATAATTAGAGTTACATTAACGAGTGAGAATGAGGGTTATAATAACATGCGTGAAGCGATAATTAGAGTTTTATTAACATTAATGAGTGAGAATGAGGGTTGTAATAAAATGAGTGAGGCGATAATTAGAGTTATTAACATTAGAGTGAGTGAGAATGAGGGTTATATATTAACATGAATAAAGCAATAATTATAGTTATACTAACGTTCACTATAAAGCTGTATGAAAGCTTTTAAGGACGGACCTCGTAATTTTGAATCATGGCCTCAAGGGGCTTGGACAGCACTGGAATCCCCTTCTCCTAACTTCCATGCCACACCATCAGGAGGACATTCGAGCCTCGACTTATTTAACGTGCATTGGGTCTGTTCTGCACAGCGGGATTTCAGCGGTGCAAGACTCGAACTCATGACACGCTAGCAACTAGTCCGTGATCTTGACCATTAGTCTACCGCAGCCATCGTCAATTCGAAGATTTAATACAAGATTACTAGATCCTTTTGGGGGACAATATTTATATTCTTTAAGATACAAACATCAGCTAAATGAAAAAAAAAATCTAAAAAATCACTTGTTTTATTTTTTTGAGTAAAAAAATTTGAAACCACATGTTTCAGAGACGACACTAAATCACGCTTTAACAGTTCTGATTCTTAAAAAAATTTAAAAAAAAACGTTTTGATCTTGGGTGTTCTTTGTTTGATGCTGGTTCTTGAAATTTTAAAAAATTAATTAACTGTTTTATTTTATTGTATGGATGTTAAAAAATATTTGCATATTTATAATAAAACTATCACATAAAAAGGACCGAAAGTTCTCTTTACACAGCACATAATTTCCTTCAAGAATATTTAAGGAAAATTGTTTGGAAAATTCCTCTTGTAATATTATACTTAGATAAAAATCAAACATTTATTTTTGGAATCTAAACTAATATAAAATAATCCTTTCTTGTCATTCCTTGAGCAAACATATCCGCAAAGTGTCACACAATTTTCATTAAAAGAATATGTTTTTTTTCTTAAAACAGTTTGATTTAAGAAATTTAAGCTTTAAAGATGTACTACAAGTTGTATTTTTGGCAAGGTTTTAAATAACACCTCTTCTTTTAACAACACAATGTTTTATTCTTTATAAGATCTATTTGGTTCAAGGTACAAAGTCAATTGGCCCCAGTCAAGTCTCTGTATTCAATTCCAGATTAGATATTTCCTCTTTCAAACTAAAGTTCGTAAAGAAATCAGAATTTCCAACAAATATAATTTTTTACAACAGTCGACTAAAAAGAAAGAACAATACTGCATCCCAATCAAAACACAGTTGAACCAAGATTCAAAACTTCCGTATTGAATCAAAAGTAAGGAATTCTTGTTCCCTCAGGATGAGAAATCTTAAATGACATTTTCTTTAAAATCTGATTTCTTTGAAGCGAAATTCTGGAGAAACCACAATCAGATAAAGATACGCTTCAAAAGCCCGAAACCGTATATTTCAGCTCTTATATTAAGAATATATCTCTATGGAACTACGTGATGAAAGATTCAGTTGAAGATTCCCATAAATTTATATTGATATTTGAGCAGATACTAAATATAATAAAAAAACAATACACACAATCATAGGAAGGATAATATATTTCAATATATTTTTGAGTATGTGCTTGGTTTTAAGTATTTGTGATGAAGTTTAAAAATATTTTGATGTATAATATTCAAATTAAACTGGTTACAGTACTATTTTTAAGACGTAGATGGCTGTTATATATATTGGTAAAAGTAATATTCGGTAATAAATTGGAATTGGTAAAAAAATAATATTAACTTTTGTAATCCATTAAAAGGGGATATTTGTTTCTGTAAACGTTTATTCAATAATTCTAAATGATTTTTTTTAAAAGTTCAGTAAATCTTCTGACACAAAGAATTGTTTTATATTGTCTGTAAGGCTTACAAATATATTGGATGTATATGAGGTATTCTGAAAATCTAATGGAGAATTAAAAAAAATACATAAAAGATTATAAACAGAAATTAAGTATTATTAAATATTTTTGCGATATTGTATTAAGTTGGTGCGTGTGAGATGTCGAATTTTTAAGTAAATATATAAAAATGCATATATTTTTAAAAAGCTACTCATTTAAAACAAATATACTCTATTTCAGGAGTGGTCAACCTTTTGGAGAAGAGTGACACAATCTGATTAAAAAAATAATGCGTGCCACTTAAAACATTTCCAACAAACAAAATAATATGAAAAGGTGATAACACGCTACATACAGGCTCATTATGGAATTTTTACGGAAATAGCACGTTTTTTTTATGCAAGTCACAGTCGTGGAAATTTAGAAAAAATATAGTAAATAAGACAAAAGTACAAAGTTAAGTTTTTTTGCTATTTTTTTTTTCAGTTTCAATCAATTAGCTTAGGAATAAAATAAAAATGAAAACCAAAAAAAAATAATAATAACTCTAAATAAGGTTAATCTGAGTTGTGAAGGATTAATACTGGGTCTTCCTGATGTGACAAAAAACTTGTCACGATGGTTTTCTGAAATTAGTTTTTCAATCAGTTCCATTCTAAATTCTTTAAGTGATCGTGAACCTCCTGATTTAATGTACAAAATGTAGGCTACATAGAAAAGCATCACTTCCACTATTTTCAATGTCCACCTCTTCATAATCACTATCTGAAAAATCATCGCTTTCGCTATCTTGCATCATCGCCATTATTTTATTTTTTCTCAATGGAACTATCCTTCTTTATACGTCCCTAATCCACAAGCCTACGTGTACTATACAAAAAGGAAAACACGTGAACATTCCACCAAAAGAATCGCTAAACCAACAAAACTTTGCAAACTGCAAATCAAAACTGAATATTTCCTTTCGTTTCTTCCAGGCCGAGTAAAACCGTGATAAAACCACCAATCGTACTGACAAATTCTGCTTTTCCCGAGTTTTCTCGGGAATATAATTACCTGCAATATATACGAACCTGAGATAACTCGGGATAATCAGGCAAGTGGTTAATAATTCTCCACGTGCCACACGTACAGCTCAACCGTGCCATACCTGCTGTGGGTTGGTCCCCTCTGCTCTATTTGCTTTAATACACCATTACCATCGAGATTTTAATGCATAAATTATTGTCTGCAAGAATGTCTGATTTTTAGAATCAATAAACTTTGATATGAACTTTTTCAATCTGTCTTCATTTTAATTATGTTTCCCTCATAAAAAGTACTCCAAATCTTTAAGAAAATGAAATTTGTTTACTGAAAGATCCGGTGAATAAGCTGGGTGCTGAAACATTTCATAATTTTAATTTTTTTTTAAATTTTATAATTATTTGTACAAAACATGTGGCCGAACGTTGTCGTGGAAAATTATTGGGCAATGTCGATTAACAATTCTGATGAAATGTACGATAATTGTCAATTTTTGATGGATTTCATCGCTCTACTGGCAGTATAATAGATATAGATGGATTCGTTTCCACGAATGCTTTCAGATCATCATTATTCACAATTGTTTTGGATCTTCTCCATTTTTGTAGGGAAAAATCACATATCTAAAAATTTTTTAACTAACGCTTCAATTTGACGCAACTCAGAAGTTGAGGGTGGGGGAGGCTTTAGAAAAGAAGCAGACATAATCTTTGAACTACGACTTTTATTTAACTTTTAATACTTTACGAAATGCACTTTTATGACTTAACTTTGGGGGGCAATAAGAAACATTAACACGAAAGCCGACTATCTGATTTAATTATCGAAACTACTTATATTGATTTAAGCTCCTTGAATGAGACTTCTTGAAGACTGGTGGTATGGTCAGCTTCTTATTTGGTTACTTAATCATTTATTGACGAATTATCCGTCAAATATTAATCTTAAGATGCGCGACTATCAGTCAAAGTCTACTAAATCTTCGAATTCAGCATTATGATCAACGCTTAGCTAATATATCCCTTGCTCAATGGCTGGCAATTAAATAGTACTCACATTTTCATAACATTAAGTCATCTCTACGGAAAAAGATTTTTAACATAAAATCACTGTTAAAGAATATTTTCCTCTTGAGGATTAGCAGAATACCTGAATAGAACCCATTACAATGTTTCAACAGTCATCAGTATTCTCTTCAAATGCGTGGTTTACACTCATGTCCATAAATTAAGGATAATGAAGCTCAAGCGAACAAAGAGGTAGAAGCAAAACAAATTTGACTTATTTGTAAAATCTATTTATTAAACAAAAGGAAAAGAGCAAAAAAAATGCTATATGTTTGGCACAATTAATAAAAATTGCGATTTTTACAACCTGGAGCAAATTTCAAAAAAGAACCTATTTACCAAAAACATTATAACATGGTTAGTATGATGGTTAATACGGAGTATGTCTCCCGGACGATACAATGCAGGCCTTACAACGCCTAGTCATGCTGAGTATCAAATTATCAATCTGATCTTGGGGAATATTACACCACTCATCAAGAAATGCCCTCCGAAGTTCCGGTAGACAGGTGGGAGGGGGTTGACGGGCTTCAGTTCGTCGGCCAAGCATATCCCACACATGCTCTATTGGATTCAAGTCCGGTGAGTATGCTGGCCAATCCATACGGGTGATATCCTCCGATTGAAGGCATTCGTCTACAATGTTTGCACGGTGAGGTTGGGCGTTGTCATCCATAAACAGAAATTCAGCACCCAAACAAACGTACATGTTGTTCCAGAATGACATCCCGATAGATGTGGCCTGTCATCGTTACACTCTGAACATGCAGGTCAGTTCAGGAACCAAGAATAATTCCTCCCCAAACGCGAGCCATCCTGCACCACCGTAACAGTGTCGTTCAATGGTGTTCTATTGGTAGTAACGGGTACCTGGTGCTCTCCGGCTCAAGGTCCGGAGAGAATCAGACTGCAAACTAAACCTGGACTCGTCGGAAAACATCACACAAGAACTCTGTTGTGGTGTCCACCATGCATGGTCTCTACTCCAGGTTAATCGCAGGCGACAGTGAGTTGCGGTAAGTGGAACACATCTGACATGGCTACGAGCATATAGACCAATGTGCCATAAGCATCTGTACACGGTCTGCCTTGAAACTGTCGTACCGGTAGCTGAAGAGAGCTGACGAGTTAGGTCTGATGCTGTGTTCCGTCTGTTTCTTTCGGCAGTAACTGCCCAATATATCGGTCCTCATTCCGCGTTGTAACTCGGGGGCGACCTGTGTTGTAACATCTACTCACATTACCATCATCTTGGAATCGTTCCCAAAGCCTAGAGATGACACTCTTGGCGATTCCAAGTTCCTCGGATACTTCCAGCTGGTTACGTCCGCACATTCCAGTCGTCCAATAATTCAACCACGTAAAAAATCATCCATATGCTTCCTTTGTGCCATAACTATGCGGTTATTGCACTGAAAGGCTTTTAAAGCGCTTGTGAACAATTTTACTTCTTTGCCACCATTCCTTATACACCCCTAGCTTACACTCTCGTCATTGTGACGTACTATCCGCGTCATCTGGTGGTTTCCTGTAATTTGTATATTCTTCTTCAAGATACGTGTGATAATTCTACAGGTGAAAGTTTAATTTTACTGTTCAATTTCTGTGTGATTCTGAATTATCCTTAATTTATGGACATGAGTGTATTTCATGACGTTTTTGCTGCACTAACACTAAGTTTATACTCATATAAAATTAGAAGAATATCAGTTGAATACATATCCTTACGACAGTGGTCTTCAAACTTGTTCAATCCGCGGAACTCCTAGAACTTAAAGAATGTTTTTGGGGAACCCTATTCCACACACTTAAAAGAATATATCTTAAAACATATTACCTTATGTAAGGTAATTATAAAAAAAAATTCTATTTGTTATCAAAAAATTAATCTAAACTTTAATATAATTTACTCATCAGTAGTATTATTTAATTTTTTAATCCAAGTATCATATCCATGTATTTTGTTTAGTAGCTGGGATATGTGCGATTATTTGCATTCGCCTTACATATTCTGTATTTAGTTTTTATATTTGTTTTTGTGGACACTCCAATTTTTTCACTTAAACACATTGTTCTGAAGGGCATTAAAATGTTTATAGTTGTGAGAGAAATCCTGTTTATTTTGCATAAATTTGCAACCGAAAATATAGATTTTAATATCGAATCAGTTGATACGTCGATAATTTGTTCCCTCTTGTTTATTTTAGGTGTTTTTCAACAAATTCAAAAACGTGCATTTTCCATTATGTTATAATGAAAATTTAAAAATATTACAAAATATAAATTTATTCTGCATAAATAAAATTTTCAGTTTTAATGAATACGGTGAACCTCTTAGGTACACTTGTAATTATACAAGCTTAGTACAGAATATGAATCCATTTTGCATACACATTTATAATTTTCATTTCGATAATTTGCTGTGATAAATGAAACACTCCATGGAACACAGTTTGAAGAGACCACTTCCTTGCGAAATTCTAAATAAATAACAATACGGAACGCTTTGAAGAAAAAAAAATATTTGTTCGGAAATGTGATTCTGACGATGGACAATACGACTATAAACAAGGTTATGCGAAAAACAAAAACAGCGAAACAAATGTTTACCGGTGAAGAAATTCTAACATTTCTCATATGAACCAATTTAACATTTGCATTTAGTTTTTATCCAAAAAAGACTTGTCATAACCAAGTATGGAATAATTATACCACTCTTATTGATTTTTAGTTCTCACAAAGAAACTATTTTCTTGCATTTCTTAAAATCAAATAAAGGGGAAACATTTAATCTTCCATCACTTTGCTTAAATTCAAACAATATAAAAATTCCAAGTCTTACTTTAAACTCTTCAGCACTATCCTATTCTTTAGCATAAAAAAATGTATATTAACTTATAAATTTGTTACAACATTGTTTCAAAACTTCATTCAATAATTGGATATTTACACCTTTCACATTTTAAAAATTTCGCGTATACCTTGGTCAATTTTCTTTTGAGAGGTTCTCGAAAATATTTTTGAATATTTGAACCAAAGCTCCCCAGTTGATGAAAAACCGACGTGAGATGTTGAATATTCCGTCCGAATTTCAGCTCAAAGGGATTTGATTAAGATCCGGAATGATTGAGTGTTTGGATATGTCTCTCAACTATGATTAGGTGTAGGGAAATTCCTTTTTATCTAAGATCCCGAAGTAATTTCAGGGTTTTTCTTGAGACACATGGCTGGTCAGAGGCATAGTCCTATGTCGGTGATCGATTTTCTTTCTGTTCATGAAGGAATTCTTGAAATTGCAAGAAGTTTATAAAATTCTTTAAACAGGCATCATTGTTTACTCAAAATATCTTGACATTCTTGAAAGTGACTTGTTCGTGTCGATAATTAGTTATTTTAATTGTTAAAAAATCGATTGATTTAGAAATATTTATGAAAAAGGAATTCACTTTTCATTTTGAGAAAGTCAAAATGAATGAATTATTTGTTATTTTAAAAAATTCAAGTAATATAAAAAAATAAGTTATTTCCTACTTATTATTAGAAAAAAATATTTTATATTATATATATATATATTATTAAAATATATTATTGAAAAAATTATTTTAGCAACTCTTTGTTAAATAGTTACAATTAATATAAATACGTAAATACATAAGACATAATCACAATATTAAGTGACAAAACAGAATGCAATTTTCCATTTTCCTTTCTACATATGGTATTGAACGAATTTTCTGGTTTGCTCCATTTTATTAATTAAACTTAATTATTATAATAAAATAGTGTAGTAAAAAAGGAAATCACATTCTCAAAAAATAAGCCAACGCAGGTGGGATTCGGACCCATGACCTTTGGATTAGAAGTCTAACGCGCAATCCATTGCACTACAGGGACACAACGAACAGTATTTCTTTCTATATATGCTGTTGGACTATTATTTTGTTTATTGCAATTTATTCACTTTTTAAATCAATGAATGAATTAATACTTTAAAAAATTGCATTAACATCAAGTGTAAAAGAATGCATTTGAACTTGAATAAAGAATAGAAAGTATTTTATAAACGAGATTGAAAACTTTATATATATATATATTTATATATATATATATATATATATATATATATATATATATATATATATATATATATATATATATATATATATAGCGATGAATCTAATATAATATATATTTAAATTTTAATAACATTATTTACCATTGTATTGAACATGGATATTCTGTTAATGTTCTTTACAATTATATTTCTAATAGTTATCAGTGAAATGACAATATGTAATAATAAAATCATTTCTTAAAATTAGTTATACAGTTAATCTAAAGATAGCACCACATCTTTTACAAATTATTATTATTGTATTTTATTTAAATATCATTGTGTATGTTTGAAAAGTCCTTTTATTTTCTTTCACGTTTATTTCAATATTTAAGCTTTTTAAATGTATATATATGGATTAAATATTATTTTATCCCAATTTACTAATTTTAATTTTATGCATAACTACTATACTCCGCATTATCTGGCGGGAAACATAATTTGTTGTTGTACTCACAAAGTAAGTTTTATCATCAAGTTTTATTGCATTAGTTTTAACTCTATGCTTGTAAATAGCAATAGGTTATAATTTTATCGTTATATATTAATAGTATTATGTATTTTATTTATAACAAATTTCTCTTAACATTCCTTCCTTTCCCTAAGACCTAGTGTATAGACAAATAACAGGTGAAGGTTGACTAGCCGCAAAAGTTTGTTTAAACCTTTAATCTTGGTTCCTAAGACCAGGAATTTTCTATTGTACTACTGTGGCTAATAGTTCCTACTATCTTGACTTGTTATACTTAGGTTTGATAGCTAATTGTATAGATTTACGGATTATGTATATGTATAGGGAGAGATTGAACTAATAGAGAGAGAGAGAGTAGGAATTGAAATTAAAATTAAAATAATATCTTTTACGAAGCAAGTTTTGATATTAAGTTGTTATTGACTCTTAAAAGATACGTAGAAAGAATAGAATTATTTTTACATCAGTTGGGTGTAATATTGCTTCTCAAAGAGCAAGGGGCAAAGGTGCAAGGGGCTATGTGCAGCTGTTTTAAAATTTTAGCATACTTATGGTATTTTAAATCTAAAACTAGGCAAAGAACTCAAAATTTAAGTCATACGAAAAAATGCAGTTTATACATTCATGATGCAGTTTATATTTGCATAGAATGATATATTTCAGACATTTTATATATTTTTAGTAAATTTTAAGTAAATAAAGTGAAAAATTATAAATTGTATAGTGGTATTTCAGGGTATAGTTTAAAATAATTTTGAAGTTTTCGTCTAAATAGAGGGTTCCCTCCTCAGGTGACAAGTTACGATATATATTGATATTAAATTTAAAAGTCGGCCATGTTATTCGTATAGATTAGAATACAAAAACATAATGGAGAATATATAAGAAAAGAATAAATAGAATCCAAATGCATTTATTTTTTACAAAAATTAATTAATTTGAATTCTAATTATTGAGAGAATATTCATAATTCGAATTATTAGAGAAAATTAGAAAAAAAAAACCTAATGAGTACGCCTAACGGATAAAGTCTACATTTCGAAGAATACATTTTTTTGAGAAATGCAAAGCGTGTTGTTAACTTTAATACAGGGAGAAACTATATTATTTAAAATGATGCATTGCATTTAATTTCAGTTGCATTAAGTTATATTTTATGACTCTTTTGAATCCTACATCTGTTAACTTTTCTTTTTCATTTACCAGCAACATTTTTTTTAAAATTGTGAATGTTTTTTAGTATTTTTTTTTCATATTGATATATGCATCGGCTTAACTAAGTTTGTATTCTGATTATTGAATTATATATTTGCTATAACTACCAAATATTACATATTTTTTAAAATTTTATATTATTAGCGAATCATTATATTTTTCGTTTCAAATAGTATGAAATTTTATTCGTTTATTTTTATTTATTCTCTTTTTTTAAACCATATTTAAATTTACTTCATTACGTTTTCGCATTATTTTAATACAAAGTTCCTATAATTTTAAAAAATAATATATAAGAATTTACTTGTAAATGAAAGGAGTTTCTCTTTTTTTATATATACAAAATATATTGGAAACACTTTTATAAAATATCTAAAAGATTTTTCAGATTTTAATTCTTTTTTTATTATAATTATTTAATAAATATAGAACACATAAACTTTCAAAATAAGCTTTAAATCCAAATTTTCTATGAGGCTATTATTAAGTGAATTTTTTTTTAAAGATTATTATTGTTTTTGTTAAGAACGTTTGCGTTTATTGCACCAATCAGATTCGTCATGATAACTAAGCAGAATATAAAAAAAAGTAAAACAAATATTAAAAACATCTATATTTATCTAAAACTCCCCTGAAATTAATATTAAATTTTGTAAAAAAAACTAAGGGGTGGTGTTAATGACATTTTTAAAATTATTTATGCCGAAATTGCTTAGAAATATATTTAGAAATATAGATTTCCGAATAACAAATTATCTACAACTGAAATGAACATGATTTATCATCTATATCAGTTTTAGATGACATTTACAAGATTCAAATTACGCTATCTAATTATTAGAAGCCTGTCAGACAGAATTCTAGTCGTTAAGTAATTATCCGGGTATTTTATTGTCAGTAAAACATTTCATAATAATCATTTCCATTATTATTTCTAGATCTTGCGTAATATTTCATCTTAAGAAATATTTGAAATAATTTAATTAAGGAAATTAAGATGAATTTTCATGTGCATTTTATGTTCACAATTTTTTATTTTAATAATTATCATACTGGAAAAATGCCTGATATTATGAAGTCATCAAGAAAACTTTAGTGTTATGCAATACAAGTAAAACGAAAGAATAAGAATATGAAAGAAGAAATATAATGTTAGTTTTTAAGTTAAAATTTTTGTTTTAAATTATTTTTAATTTTTTAATGCTACTTATTAAGAGAAAAAAGAGAATGAGGCAGAAAGGCTAGTAGGATCTACACATTTTAATGCATCTCCTATGGTCTTTAATTACCAGCAATCTTAAGGAGTAGGTGATCCGAAAGCCCATTTTTCAGTTTAGTTAGATTCTTTTTAATAAGAAGCAAGTCTGCTTCTTTTGAAATTTAAATTTTTGTTCTAGTATTTGAAATATTTTTTTCAAAATAATTATGCACCCAAAATTAACTATGGATAACCTTGGAGATGATTAAGTTTGAGAAGTAACTGCTCTTTAGGATTGAATAGTATTGGATATGCAACCTCCCCATTTTTAACATTCAATCCATGCGTCACCGGATATCGGCAACAAAATATTGTGCTGTCCATCAGTGAAAATAAAAAAGTAGGATAGATAAAGAAAAATAAGGGGGGGTGGGGGAAAGGAAATTTTGTATTTCCTCGTCTGGAAAAAAATTCACTCATTGATTGACGTTTACAAGTTTTGCAGACCACTTGGTATTAAGAAAGTAAAAAAAAAAAAAAAAAGAAGGAAAACACTTTGGTTGAGATTTTTGAACCTATGTTGTTCCTTACAAGATATCGACTGCCCATCTTGTAAAGGTTAAAAAATAAATGATTTTAAATACGAGGATTGGCTGTTAATAATTAAACTAATGCTCCTACAAAAAAGGAAATCATGCGCAAACACCAACGATCGACAGCTACTTAGCGTTAAGCCTTAACATTCGAATGCAGTGATCTTGCCTCTAAAAAAATCCGTATAGCCTTAGTCTTCATTTACATTAGAGTTATTTCTTTGCTTTGTTGAAAAAATGATAAGTGTTACGATAAAGAAAAGAACTGAAGTGAAATTTCGCATGGAATTTCGAAAAGCCATTACTGAAACATTCTCGATGCGGTATTTTCGTGTCATAAACATATGGATTACATATTTCTCTGAAGGCCAAGACACGCTTGAATATTATTTATAATGCAGGTAGAGACTAGGAAGCAGACATGACTACGCTTAAGACTTCCTATCAGGCACTCATTAGACCTATCCTAGAATATGGCTTCCCTATCTATTGCTGTGCTTCTGAAACGAACGTGAACAAATTGGAAATACTCCAGATGAGCGCTGTCCACATTATCATTGGTTTGAAACAAATCAGTCATTCAGAGATTGTCCCTTACAAGGCAGATTTGCAACCTTTTTCTCTATCAGAAAGTGGGCTAGTTTAAACAAATATTTCAAAAATTTTCCTGCATAATTCAAGGTAACAAAACTGCTAGTTACTTTAATAACTGGACATGCAATCAAAAATTAAGAAAATTAACCCTTTCAGTACGATTAAATATATAAATGCAGTTAATTGCAAAAAAAATATAGTACCGTACTATCTTCGTTGAAATTTAATACTTGCGAATATATCTCCAACGTTGAATTTCGTGACGGATCTCTACCACACTTTTTAAGATAAACTGTGTTCTTGACCTCCTTAATCAAGTGACCGAGGAGATCATCGATAACATTTCTCCAAATGACATTATAATCTATACCTATGGCAGTAAAATAGATATACGGGCAGGCAGTAGAACTTACATTAAAACACCTCATGAGAAACACTCCATTAAACAAAGTAACTCAAATTTCTGTTCAATTTTTCGAAGCAAATTCACTGCAATTGACGTGAGACTAGAGAAAATCATGAATGAAAGTAACTACGAAGACATCTGTATTCTATCGCACAGCCGTAATTCAATTCAACACCTCAAAAACTGGGCACACATAGGCGATAAAATCAGTTTATCTATCCTGCAAAAAGTTAAGCTCATTCCTCACCATTACAAAGTACGTTTTCAATGGACCCCGTGCCATGTCAATATCTGCAGAAATGAATTAGCCGACACTTTTGAAAAGGAGGAACTAGACCATATTATCCCTTACACCTCAGAGCTCACATATTTAGAATTAGTTTCAAGACAAAAGGCCCCAAGTAAAGTAAAATGGTTAACACTTGTGTCTCATAAATGATATAAAGGAAAAGGCCGGGACTTTATATCTTCCTTGTGACCGACAGTCCAACACTAGTTTGTCCCGACTTGCCAGTGGGCACCTAAAAAGTCTTACTTTTTCTGGAAGCAATAAGAAGTTTCCCTAAATACAAGCTGAAACAGGTTACACCTCAGCATACCTTGGACTGTCTTGGACTGGAATGGGAAGATATCCTCGATAGTCCACTTCTAGAATCAGACTTCATAAAGTCAATGGTTTCACTGATCTGGTCATACTTCAGATGGAAGATTAGTAACATCGACAACAATGCACTTTATTAAAAGAAGTGTATGACAATAAAAGTTTGTTGCATGTTCGTGTTTTTGAGGTTTTTGTGTTTTCAAGCATCCTTTCATGTCTAACGCGAATGATATTATTGAAAAAAAATGGATAATCTGGGGTTCAACTAGACAATCGATTAAGTATTCTTGTAAATGCTGAGGCTGTAAGAATTGGTAAAGAATCCGTACATCAAATTTTAATCAATAATATTGGTATGCAAAAAGTGTGCGCCAAAATAATGCCTACAATTTTCCGGCTTGGACAACAAGAAGCCCGCAAAAAATATCGGAACTGATTTTTTGAATGCCTTTGAAAAAAAATTAAACTTATTGAAAAGGAAAAAGACTTTATGATGAATCAGGGTTTATTTATGCTTTAATTCCTGAAACGTAGCCCAAATCCATGCATTAGAAGAGTCCCTCTTTACTGAGAGCCTTGAGTAAGCAAATAAAAATTCAAAGCAATGATTATTGCTTTTTTTGATATTTATGAGATTGTGTACCTCTACATGATTCATGAAGATCAAACTTTTTGTAAGCATCACTACTTTTCCATTTTTGCTGAACGCCGTGAAAGAATAAGGAAGAAACAACCCGCATTGTGGAAGGACAAGTTATAGGTACTCCACCAAGACATTACGCCGGCTCATTCCGTAATGTCTGTCAAAAGGTTTTTTTCTAAGTACATCATCCTAGTGTTAGACTACCCTTTTTATTCATCTAATTTTGCGCTATGTGACTTTTATTTATTTTCTAAAGTGAAATCAGGGTTAAAAGGAACAAAATTTGAGTTCGTTGAAGGTGTGAAAGAGAAAAACGACTCACTTTGTATAGGAGCAGAAACAAGAACACTTCCAGCACTGTTTAAAACAATAGAAGATTCGCATGGAGTGTTGTAGGTTTAGAGTAGAGGTGTATATTGAAGGTGATAATAATTAAATATGTATGAAATCAAACCAAAATTATTTGCAGCATCAATTATTTTACTTAATATCCACGCTTTTTATCACGAGGACAACAAGTAAATACGTTGTTCTCGAAATTTTTCAAATAATGTGGTGCAAAATTTTTCAAAAATCCCTGCAGCATATTTTTTCTTTGTTTCAAATCACAAGAAATATATGCAATAGCATATTGTGAAGCTGGGATTGATGGTCCCTCAAGAAGTCAATCGGTAGATTGAAGAACTACATTTGTCTTAGGCCCATGAAAGTACGAATTGTGAATTAAATTTTGAAATGCCTTCTTTCTAATATTTATTTATTTTTAAATTATTTTTTCTCTAAATAATTATATTTTTATTAGTAATACTTTTGGTATTTCAATATCACTTATGATTTTTAAATTAAACAAAATTTCTATAAATTTTAGTAATCATTAAATTAAATATATCGCAAAATACAGAAATAAATGGTAATTATTATTTTTAGTGTCTAAAGCTGTGCTTAAATTCTATTTCAAGTTTGGCAAACATAATTTAAAATAAAATTTTTGATTTAATTATAATGTTTAAATATTTATAGATACGCCGTCGTAAATAACTCACTAATTGCATTTTATATTCCAGTGCTCAAAATTAAGTGAATTTTTAGATTTTATCAATCATCTCTAGAACAAATGAATATACTTGAATAAAATTTAGAATGTGTATATAGGGCTTATACAGTGAAGAAGAATAATTGATCAACAGTTAAAATAAACACGTGGGATCGTGCGTAACATTCATAGAAGTCGGAAGGTATGAAATGGCAGTTGCACAATATAATAAAAATCTAGTTGATAAGGGGCATGGTATCCTCTTTCAGATGAACAGGCCACACACCTTGATTTTACACTGGAAATAAGTGAGTTTATGTGTTCCTGCGACAATTAACCTCAATCTTTTAGATAATCTGTTTTATAGCTTTGGAAGGTTCTCGGATGGGAGTTGTGAGTTGCAATTGCCAACTCCAGAACGTCCCATGCATGCACTGTAAGAATGAAGTAACTGGCCAGTCCATTTTGGAAACATTCTCCTTTTTCAGAAATTCAAAAACTAGATGATTCCTTTGTGCCTCGTGTTGTCATCCATTAAAATAAAATCAGTGAACTGTTGCCGTGAAAATATGAACATAGGACTCTAAATCCTTTTTCTTATCCATCAAAGCAGTCACAATGACTTTGAAAAGACACTGTTGTATGTAGCCATCCAAAGTGATGTCTGTCCAAACCATCAATCCACCAATATATTCTGGCCGTACTTTCATATGGAGAGAACCAGAGACCGTCTACCTGCAATCTAGTGTTCGAGAAATTGACTATTGCAATAACGGAGGCAATTGCAACTCACAACTCTTCTCCGAGAATCATCCAAGAAATTAATGGGATTAATTGCCACAATAACTCATAAACTCCAATATTTCTGGTATAAAATCATGGTGTGTGGCATGTTTATCTGAGAGGGGACCATACCCCCTATCAGCATTTTTTGGGGGTTATTTTCTGCAACTGCGTTTTTATATCTTACGATTTCGAGGAATGTTACGCACGATCACGCATGTGTATTTTAACTGTTGAATGATTATTTATTTGCATTATATTTTAACACTATATACATAGAAACTTTATTAAAATGTATCCATATGTTCCAGAGAAAGTAAATAAAATCCAAAAAATTCTCTTAATTTTGAACACCAGTGTATAAATCGCACGTTTTTTTAAACTATAAATATTTATTGTTGATTTTTACTCAGTAATATAGATAAATGATACTGAAATATAGCCAAGGAATTATAATAATTACAGGTGATACCGAATGCAATCAATATAGATCGTGATGGATGTGTCTAGCCTTATAATTAAAATATATATTAACAACGGCGCGAAATTACTTTTGAATTATGCAAGACAAACTCTTAGGACAATAACTGTCAGTAAGCATACCTAACATTTATGTTAGAATATCTTTTAAATTCTTATTTTAAAACAGGGAAGAAATATTGCCCCAATTTATTACGTGAAACTCTTCAGGCATTTCCCAAACTCCATTAATTTATTTCTAAACCACTCTAGAGATTTATTACACCTAATTAGCTAAACACATTTCCTTAGTTATTCTTACGAAACTTTAGTTCAAATTTATAAATTGTCAAACATAGTTTTGCAATTCTTTTATTTTTATTTTATTAAAATATACTTAAATTAATATTACTTAAAATAAAAAATTTTAATTTTCAAATTAAATTAAATATTAACTCTTTGACTACCAGACTGTGATTTCTAGTAATCTCAGAAATCTCAGATTTCTGGGGACACTGACCTTGATGTGACGGAGAACATTTCACTTTTCTCTTTTTACTCGGACTGAAGCACATGTTTTTTTGTGTTTTGTTTCCCTTTTTAAAGTTTGTACAACAACTTTTGTTGTTTATTTTTACTTTTTCTTGCCAATATTGCTTCGTCACTATATTTCACGAAAATGATACTGAATGAGAATATCTGAAGGAAACCCGGGAATATGACAGTCACTCTGATACGGGTTTATCTGTTTGTGGTGAAGAAGATGAAGAAATGGAACAAAAGAATGAAAATACCTTTATGCAACGCACGCAGAAAAGCTTTTTGTTCCAATGAATATTTCAAGCAATCTCACAAATATTTGTGATTTTATATCTAATTTCCCTTTTTTTCAAATTTTTGTATCCCAAACATTTTGACAGACATACATCTTGTAATTTCATACAATCTCAATAAAAGAAAATCTACATTATAATGTTTCACGTACTGGTTACACTGGACGTGCATTTAAATAAGCCATGTATCCACATGACGTTAGAATGGAATTTTTGCCTATACATAGCATGTATCTGCTAGTGGTTACATGGTAGTCAAGGTGTTAAAAATCTTTTTGTATCAAATTAAAATTAATACAAGATTAATAAAAGGGATGAGATTATTCATTTAACCCCTCAATTATATGATATATATATTTCCGGTGAAATGTAACTTCTTAAAATTACTCTTTAACATAATCCTTTTTGAAACGTTTTTAATGCATAAAAATTTGTATTAAAATTGATTTTTCTTTTAAAGCACCGTGTTCCGTAAATATTTGTTATAAAGTGTTGGACTACTAAAATTCTATGTTTTTGACAATCTGAGATTCTTATATTTACAAATTGTATGGATTTTAAACCTTCTAAAAATACTTTTCTTTAACCTCTAGGGTAGTTAGAATCCCTTGAAGCCTATTTTTAAAAAAATCGTTGAAACTGGGCCAGGCCCATTTGAATGACGAAAAATTTAAGCAAATTACTTCGTTTTTGCTTAAAAGTTGAATGTCTGATAAAAACCAAAACATGTATCTGATATTTTTTTTATTTCCTAATCGATTAGAAGTCACACTGTATACCTTAAAGTCAATTTATCTCAAAATGTAAATTTACCTGTTCGATGCATTTTTTCTGAAAAAAACTACTGTTCGCAGTTTTGTAAATTTTTTTGACATATTTATAATGATGGCTAATATATACTGAAATGAGTTTTTTTGTAAAAGACTCAAAAATTTATTTTTCATAAATTTTTTACGTGAAAAATGGGTCCAATTTCGCAATGTTTGATAAGATAATTCATAAATTATTAAAAAATTCAAAATTATCTAAAAGCTCATTTTAGTATATTGAGAAACGTGAACATTAATTGTATGAAAAATTCCAAGCATGTACATATATCAGATTTTGAGAAATAGTAATTCGAAAACAGCCAAGTTAACATTGTCAGTATTTATAGAGAGAGGTTTCCAACTCCATTTAATTGACTTACGGGAGTGTGGTTTGCATTTAAATGCTTCTCATTATTACATTTTTTATACAAATGAAAAGGTAGTTCCTAGTTTCTGTAATAGATTGCTTTGTGTCAAAAAGAAAAAATAAATTTAGAAGTACTATTAAACACATTCAGTACATTTATCTTCAGAAGCAGATGCACAGCTCTTATATATAGAGACATAAGGTTCTCTAAGGGATGAGTTAAACATATTTGACGTAATTGGGCGTCTTCTCGTCATCTAGGCCAGTGTTTCTCAAAGTGTGGGGCGCGCCCCCCTGGGGGTCGCGATGACCCTACAAGGGGGGCGCGAGCATATAGAAAATTTAAAGATTTTTTTTAAAAAAAAATAACCGGAATGAGAAGTAAAACAAAATGCTTTCTTCATTTTAATAAAAAAATACACACAACAACACGGACATAATTTATGTTTATTATCTGGTTTTTATCCGTCCATCAAATAGCTATCTTTGATCCCAAAACCAAATTAAAGAAAAAAACATTTTGTTTAATTTGCTGTATTTCCTCAATGAGAGATTTTTTTATTACGTTTTAACATAAAATATTACTCGTTAAAAGAAAAACGAAACCCAGACCCCGAGAAAAATTCTAAGATAAGCAATTAATCACTGTAATTATTATTGAAATACTGTACAAATGAAAAGGAAGACATGATTCACTTTTCAGCCTGGCTGCATAGTACGTTTGCTAATCATTTTATTGACCTTCAAACTTATGGTATGGTTATTCGTTTGTGTTATGCGTTAGAATTTCGCTTAGGGAAAATGTAAATAATAGAGTTTTACGATATTTGGAAAATAATTGATTGATTTAACATTTCTGTAATATTAGTGAAAAGTGTCTCTGATTTGCGTCCTTTATTATGGTCTTGTACTTTTGAATCATTTTTGCTCAGTTTTATTGGATTTTTCATCAAAGAATTGAATAGTCCTTGAAAGAAAGTAAGTTTACTTTCTATAAATTAAAATATTCACTAGAATTCAGATTTGTATAGTGTACAGTAAATATTATTACAGTACAGTAAAAATTATAAACAAATGAGTGGGGTGACTGGGTCCCCCCGCATTACCATTAGCGTTCGTATCGAGTACGCGCCTGCTCCCGGGTTAAAACATTTTGAAATCTTCTCGCTTTAAATGTTAAAAAGTAACACCAATTATTCTTCATCGGAATTTTATATTCTTTTTCATTAATTAACATTAATTATAAATGCTAATTCTGTGAGGTTAAAAAATTACAGTTCTTTTAAAGAGTAATTTACAATTATAGCATTTATCAAAAAAAAAGTCATTTTACATTTTTGTATACAATGTCTTACACGCAGTTTTACTCTCCAGTTCCGCTATTATATCAAGAATAATGTTTTATTTTTTGAAAAAATGAACTCGTGCGAAGAGTCGGTGTTTCAGCCAGTATACGTTTAATGTATCAGTACTGAAGAAGGTATTTTATAAATAATTTCTTATTATTAAATTTGGCCGCGGTAGCCGAGTGGTATAGGTATCGATTCGTGGCTTGCCTTGTCACTAGTTCGAGCCCAGTACGCCTAAAGACCCGCCGTGTAGGGCAGCGATGCACGTTAAATCTGTCGAGAGCTGAAACGTTCTCTTGTTGGTGTGGTGTAGTAGTTAGGAGAGAGGGGTGCCAGCTCAGGTGTCGTCCACATCACTTGACCATGGTTCAAAATTACGTGGTTCGTCGTCAAAAGACCTCGTGCAGCTGAACAGTGCGACGGTAATATTCAATCAATCAATCAATCTTATTACTAAATTAAGAACAAGTTTAATAATTATTAGGGACTTCCACGGAAAAGAGAGGAAAAGAGAGTAGAGGAAAGTTTTTAAAAGGAAGGTTTAATATCAGAAATTGACACTTAGAGTTATTTTTCTATATTTAGCTGAGATCTATATTTTGTCATCAAAGCATCCACCGCAGAAAATCCGGTTTAACAAAGGTAGGATGTTGAAAATGGTAATAGTATACGAAGTGCTTTTGTTTTCAGTACAGATAATCCCTCATCCACCCTCTACCCCAAATTCAAAGAGCGATTTATTACAAAATTGCCTTTTAATTTTTCACTGGATGTAAAATCTATGAAGATTTTTTCTTCGGAAGTTGAGAGCCTTTCTGGAGTATCTTGAAATAGATCCCTAATCCACTCGTAACTTGCTACCAAGCTGTCCTCATCCAGAAAATACTTTTTAAATTTATTTTCCAACATAGCTAAATGATTTTACATGTTTTAAAAACAACTTTCACATGTTGTTCCACAGATTTGTAAGTTTTAACACATATCAAGCTGGGGCTTTTTTCCCATCATTTACTTCAGTAGTGGCAAATCCAAAATTTAAGTATTTTTGAGAATATCGCCTTGATTTAATTTTCGGAACCATGCTCGTTCGTATTTGTACTTGTTGATTCTTTATTATCATCGAATGTTTGCTTACCACTTAAAAATGTATGTATGATATTGTTTTAATCTACTGCCGTAAATACTTAATTACCGTGAATTACAATTAACGTGTATATTAAAAAAGTACATTCAAGCTAGATTCGGTAGCTATAGGAGTATCGAGTCGACCAAAACTGACTGGAACTGTACGAGGAAAAGAATTTTTACATGTTTTGCGCAGACGTCCGATAGGTTACCCAGACTCACGCAAACGTACCCTATAATGCCAGATGTGATGGATATGATAGAGATCAACATTGACTAGACTATTTTTCTAATGACATTTGTACTTTGAGAAATGAATGCTGAAGGAAATAAATTTTTAATTAAATATATCATTTTGCGATCTGTTCCAATTTAAAAATTAGAGAAAGAAAAACAACATAATAATAAGTAAGTAATATATATTTTAAATAATTTTCTTAAAATATATGTACTACTTAAAAGTTACATATACACAAAATTTAATATATTTATCGTATTAATTTGTACGGTTTATAATTAAGATCGTATTGTAACTTTAGCGTGTCTCTCAAAGTGCATTTTTATTGCAGTAAATACATTATTGCTGTACAGGGTGGGTGCGACAAAAATTATGATTGAAAATTGGGTCGCCAGTATTGAAAGTTTGCGAAACACTGTTCTAGGCCATTTTCAAAAGGCTTAAGATGACTTGGTACCCTAAAATTCACAAACCTATCATTTTTTTTTATTTTCACTTAATCTTATTCTTTTCATTATTATCTTTCGATTGATATATCACTTGTGCATGTCGAAAAGTTAGAAGTTGAATAAAACTTCATTTGAAAACAAATTAGGCAATTCAGCCATACCCTCTTTTTAGAAAAAAAGCTAAAAAATGCGTAATAATAAAAGAAATCTATTTTATAAATAGAAATAATAACTATAAAAAAGAATGTGTAGTATTAAAAGCAGAATATTTCCGAGGCAATACAATAATGTAATTTTTCTTCCTTGTGAAATGTGTGCATGTAAAATTTTTAAATTAAGGCATTTTATATTAATAATTTTATAATTTCAGTTCTTATTCCTGAAATATTTTTCATACAAATGTAATACTTTAATATTATAAGAAGAGAAAAACAGCTAAAATTTCTGTCGTGACAGAAAAAAATCTTTTTGTAACGTTTTTCTTGAATTTTCTTGTGCAATTAGTACTCTCTAAAAATTGATCATTTATAAAAATGTGTGGGTTGAAAAATATGAAAATGCAATTATTTTAAAGAAAAACGTATAACTAATATCATAAAGTGGTATTTTAAGATTAATTAAGCTTATAATAATTATTTTTTCAGAATTATAAACTTTAAACTGGTTTTCTCAGTTTGTGTTTTTCGAAACCTTAGTGCATTCAAAATGCTACTTCTTCGACAATTATTTACCAAACACTTCCTTTTCTTTCCTGCGTGTTAAAAATAAAGCATGTAATAAAATTAGGGATCCGTTTTGCTATAAACTGAATACTTTTTTTTAAAAAAAAATAAAATGTAAGACATGTTGGCTTTTTCGTTGATTTTTAGACTGTATATCAACATTTTATTTTTTTTCTCGAAAACGAGTAAAGTTATTCTAAAATCGATCCTAAAGTTGTTTAGAACATCCATAAGAATATTATAAGAAAATTTCAGGTCAAAAAATTAATTTTTATAAAAAAAGTAGGATTTTAAAATTTTCCCAATCTTCTTCAAAAAATTTAAATTTCTAAAATTTTGTGAATAATATATGAAAATCTTCATCATCTGGTAACATTTTCTTGAATAGAAACATTGTATAAAATGCTAAAATTTTAATTTTTAAATACGTAAATAAAGAAGTTTGCTCAAAGGGTACCAAGTCGCCTTAAATAACTCAAAAACACATGCACACAATTAAAGTATCCGACTACGTTCGGAACCGTTATTTTGCAAAAGCGTATAAATGGATTATATTTATGATATTTAGTGTCACTTACATTAAAAAATGTATATAAAATTACTTTAAGAATAGTATTACAATAAAAAGGTTATTCTAAGTTAATATTTTTGCAGAAATATCGTACTTAAATAATTTCTTTTTGTCAAAATGTCCTTAAAACATTTTTATATACACTCAGGAACATTGAAAATAGCAACCCAAAAAGAAAGCATCGGGTTGAAATGAAATTTAATACACATAATGACACAGATGAGAGATTCACTTGATCTAAAAAACAAGACAATTAAACGAATACAGGGTGCGCAACGACACAAATACGGGCAATTTCAATAGCGCGTTGGACCACCTCCAGCTGCAATACTTGCTGCCACACGGTCCGGCATTGAGTTGATTAGACACCTTATGTTGTACTGACGCAGATAGGCTCACAAATCTTGAACAGCCAACTCTAAATCATGTACAGAGTGACACGATGGCATCTGCCGTTTTAGCTGCTCCCCCACGTGCTCTACAGGGGACAAATCGGGGGAGCGGGCCGGCCAAGAAAGTGTCTGAAAATGATGTAGGAAGTCTTGAGCAACTCTTGCTGTATGCGGACGAGCATTATCTTGCTGGAAAATTTTGCCCCTGAGAGACCATTTAGGAAAGGTCCTACATGGAGTCGAAGAATTTCATCAACGTAACAATGGACCGTTAAGTTTCCACGCATCACAATTAAAGTGGACCGGTTATCATAGGCTATGGCACCCCCAGACCAATACACCAGCTGTGTGGGTGCGGGCAGTGTGACGTAGAATAGTGTGGGGGAATTGTACCGCTTACCAGGTCACCTCCACACCCGTACACGGTTATCATCTGCCCCCAAACAAACCGGAATGCATTACTAAACACAACCTTTTACCAATCTGTGACATTCCACATTGATCTGGCTTGGCACCACTGTAGACACAGTTGCCGATGTTCCGGTGTTAAAGGGAATGCACGGAAAGGACGCTTGGATATACGATTTGCTTCTGCAAGGTGTCTGGAAATTGTTTGTGGAACAATTGCTACGCCTACGTCTGCTCGTATCGTTGAACGAGTCATTGTGGGGTCCACAAATGCTTGCCGCATGATCCTTCGATCCTCTCTTCTCGTGGTCTTCCTGGTCGCTCCTGACCCGGTTTTCCGTGCGTGGGTACCTTCTCGTGTCCACTGCTCCCAACAGTTTCTAACGGCACACTCCGAACTATCCACCTGGTCAGCAACACGGCGCGTAGACCAGCCTGCAGTTTTCATCCCGATGATCAGGCCTCTCTCAACCTCGCTTAACTGTGAGAAATGTCTTCTAAAACGTTTACCTCTCATGTTTCACTTACGAAAGTTTTCCTACCATCGGCGGGTAATCGTCACGTTTATGAATCTTCGAATTTGCGCTGGATTATATAGCAACCTCTTCCTGATTGTAGCTCCACCTTTGCGTGTATGAGTATGCGTATTGGCACAAAACTTGGATCATTTGCATATCACATTACGCTGTACTGTTTTGCAAAGTTTCGCGTTTGTACTTAGCTTCCTTCTTGGGTCGCTATTTTCAATGTTCCTGAGTGTATGTATTCTAATCTAAGTGAGACTAAATATCATGAAAATGATCTATTTATGCGCTTTTTTAAAATCACGGTTCCGAACTTAGTCGGATACCTTAACCTTTATTGCCATAAACTTCAATAAATTAGTTTCAGTAGTGGTTTTTTGAAGTTTCATGTGAAATTTCATTACAGTTTGTTGTTCTGTTGCTACACGTAGAATTTTCCCGATGAATCAAAAACAGGAACTCTAACTCGAACAAAGACCACGGTTATATAGGTTTATTTATAGAAACAAGAAGCACCGCATTCGAAAGGGATTGCTGTACACTAAAAAGTTGTTGGTCGTTGCCATTTATTGGATGCTTACTTTTTCGGTAGCAGCGTAAGTCTTGTAATTTAACAGCTTCACCTTGTATACTATCTACTTTTAAGGTTGCCAGGCGAGCCAAACTTTGTATAGAGGCCCAGGGTCTGTAGAAAATTTAAAGATGCGTCTCTGAGTATAATCTCTCAACCAACTACATATTTCAAATGAGCAAAATAAAAGCAATTTGTGTGTGATTGTAACTTTCAAACGCAAATTTTTGGATTATTGTGCATAGTTTAAACTGCATAACACAGATGTATTCTGACCGCATTTCCTCATATTGTGTCTGTAAACCTATCCTATTGAAGCATTACCTTTACTATGAAAGATCGTCACAAACATAAAATATCGTCATTTTTATTCATACTTTCAAATATCTGGAGAGCAAAATTTAAACTGTACCATTAGTTACCCGCGTATTGAGCTTTTCAATCTTCGATTAAGATATCTATATATGTTGGAATATTTTTATTTTGTTGTGATGTATTTTTCATTGTTGTTCATGGATTGAACTCAAATATTCGTCAAAGTTGTCCAAACATTTTTTTGTAATTGTTCGCTTGTCACAGCTTTCTTTCTCAAAAATGCTTCAAGTCCACAAAACCTCACAAGGGCAATCCAAATTCGTGTTATAGACGGAGGCCTTTATTTAATATTGTCCACAATGCTTTTATTGCATTGTAATGGTGAATTTTGTATGAAAGTACCATCCTACCTAATTCAACTTTTTGACCGTGAGTTCATCAGTTCTGATTTACAGCATCATAACAATATTTTCAAATGAAATAAAATACTTTCAGTAGCGTAATGTACACGCTCGAATCACCGGGGTACCCGGGATTCCAGGGGACAAATGCCTGACTGACTCCACGTACATACCCTTTGTAAGTTCCAACTCGGGGCCCAAAACCCGACTTTGAAAGGGGGGCTAATATTCTCCAATACGCCAATGTATACATTATTTAAATTTAACCCTGTGAAATTCTATGACATTTTCGCAGTTTATTTTTAATTTTGATAACAGATTAATGCATTATGTCACTTTAAATAGCTATGCGTTACCCAACCGGTATAGTGGTTAGCGACGCTGACTGCAATGCCGTAAGGCCTGGGTTCGAATCCCGGAAAAGACATGGATGTTTGTAAATGTATAGTGCCTTTGCCGCAGGGGGGGTACTCTAAATAGCCGTCGAGTCGCAAGTCCTCTTGTGTGGTTGGTGGCAAAGGAAGAGAGGTGGGGTGCTCCTGACCCTCCCCTAGTGTGTTCTCCCTCTAAATTGGGGTGGACTGTCACCTGCATGGTGCTCAAGGTTAAGGCTAACAACAGGCGTAAATTCTAGCCCTTAACCACAATGAATTTCGTGGGCCACGACCTGATTCCGTCAGGCAGGTGGCATTAGTCACAGCACAAATAGCTATGCACAATTTGTAAGGTATGAAAAGAGGGAAAAGTAATGTGTTTGCTAGGAATTTCTTAATATTTCGTGGTGTGGGCGTCGTCAATTACTTGAATTTAAAGTCAAGTAGCACCATCTATAGAGCAAATTCAAAACTATTTTACTTGCGTAAGAAATACTTATAACCACACACACACGTGAAGTATTTTGATTGAAGACACGCTTTAAAAAGACCTTTTTTTCCTGATATCCTTTATTGCATATTTGAATCTGACAAAGATAGTTTGTCCATACTCTATATATTCTAAAGACTAAAATTAAGCCTCATCATCGGAACCTAGAAGTTGTTCGTTATCCATCCATTTTTCGTTACTATTTTTTGTTTACTTCACATTTAATATATTTAGGTCAGTTTCGATTCATTCATTTAAATATATTTAATTAAATATATTATTAATTAAATATATTTAAATATATGCGGTATCATGCTTGATTCACAATTTAACTTATCTGTCTAAAATCAGTCAAGAGACATGTGTTACCGTAATGTATACTAGAAAACTGAAGTCAAATGTTAGCTTTTTATTTGTTTACAAAATTTTAGGCGTATTTGTTTCAACAATTATCAAGACTTATCAATACAGAAAAGGCTTAAA
This sequence comes from Trichonephila clavipes, assembly GCA_019973935.1. Taxonomy (NCBI): domain Eukaryota; kingdom Metazoa; phylum Arthropoda; class Arachnida; order Araneae; family Nephilidae; genus Trichonephila; species Trichonephila clavipes. Next base: position 293,527 of record BMAU01017267.1, read on the forward strand.
ATGTTGTGTTTTATCCACTCATTTCCACCCTTATTCTACGAAATGAGTTAAAAAATCTTTTGCAATTTTTGAAGCAACTGAAGAAAAGAATCACTTTTAGTAATCCGTTTTCTCCCTCTTGATATCCATTTAAAAATCAAAACGATTTGAAGTTTCCTTCATAAATGTGTACGAAAGATTAATTTAAACAAGTAATATAATTTTTTTAAAGTTAATTCCTGCTTCATTAGAAAGACGTACTGGCGTCATCTGTTGAAGCCAGTTGTAACTTCGACAGAAATTACACAGAATAAATTTAAAATTAAAAAACAAAATGTATATAATGGATTGAAAAAAAACTCATTATAAACATCAACTGTCACCCAATACAAGTTAAAACAACGTATTTGAACTTGAATGAATGAAAAGAAAGTATTTTATTAACGATTGGAAATTTGAACAAGATGTATATCTATATATTGGGAGAGTGTGAACTAATAGCAAGAATTGAAAACGCATGCTAATTAGCTTCTTATATCTTATTTACGAATACTAATACCTTCTAAGCAGATCAATTTTCTTAAAAGTTATTGAATACAATGTTTATGCAATATTGTTTTTCCATTTCGAATGGGTTCTATAAAATTAAATCACTGAGCACCCAAACGAGTTGAAATTTTATCAAACGCATATTTTATTTTAGGAATTCTCTGAAAACTTACCAAAACCATTTTCCCGTTCACTATAAGCACGGAAAACTTTAATTAAAACTTGTGTAAACTCTTTCTCTAGCAACAGACAGTGAGTAACATTTAAAACAGCTCACCGTCTTTGTATACAGAAAAAGAAAAATAAATAGTAACTGTTAAGTATATATGGAAGCTCATTGCAAAAAAGAAGGTTTCAATCCATTAGCCTTAAGATCTCTTTCATTTCCTCGCGAAGTCTTTTAAGAAGAATAATCGTCTTACAGTCTTATACTTATACAAAAGGATTTTTCGATCGAGATGTTGTACATGTCTTCCGTGTTTCAAAGGGCCATTGTCTATTTCGTTTAAAAGAAAGTTTCGTACAGTAGTGATATGGTCTGACATTGTCGTTTAATGTTGTTACAATTTAGCATTTCTTTTGAACTTTTCCTTACAAATTGTATCCAAAGATAGTAAATTTATATACATTATATACAAATGTTTACATATATACAAGCATTTTGATTTTATAATTAGATTTTCTATTGAGTTTTTACTTAAGCCATATGACGAATTTCGGTCAAAACGCAAATTATTTTGTGTCCTTTATTTTAATGAAAAGAGCAATGTTTTGGCTTAAAATATATATATATATATATATATATATATATATATATATATATATATATTCGTTATCTAAAGGTTTATTTAAAATAGTTTTTTTTAAAAATAGTAGAAATATACAAGTGAACCTTTAATTTACCAGCAGCGGGTTTTAAAATGGCTCTGAAAAATGTCAAAGATTAGTTTAAGAGAATATACTTTTGGAACAATGTTTTAACGTTCTTTAAAAAATAATACAAAACATTAAGACTTTAAAAACTGTGTGGCGACGTAAAACTTCTTCAAATAATTTAGAAACAATATTTTGCTTCCAAATCTCTAACTTTTTTTTAGATAAAGATTACCTCTAGTGCTTTTTTTTAATGTTTTGTATCGTATTAAAATTCATTATACTTCTTACTTAACAGAAGAGTGGATTTTAAATGCATATATTTTTTTATTGAAATGTTTTTTTTAATATCAGAAGAATTAACAATATACATCCCTAGAAAAATACAGGTTTATTTTTTATGTTAATAAATTGAATTACATCACTGTATACTGTCAACTAATTACGCCAATTAAAAAAAAACATCGCGAAATCAAAAGTCTTCGACACATGCTGTCATTGCCTGCTCGAACAAAATTATTGTGTTTGCACATGCGAATGAGCAGTTTTCTTCTATATTCCACTGAATACCGCGTTATTTGCCGATGTCTTTTCAATTGACAAATTGATTAACAGTACAATACATATGTACAGAAATTTTCTAATACTATTTTAAATACATTTATAGCATTCTTAACTTTTATTTTATGCAATAGAAAGAAATTTTCTGAAAAATTAGCTTAATTTATGTCTTATGAAAGTATTATTAATGCACAGTGATACAACTTTTCTTCTTCAAAAGTGCAATGCAATGCTTTTAGCTCCTGTTGTGCAATTGGTTTTTAATTTATGGCATTAATAAAGCTATAAAATAATAATTTTTAATTTTTTATCAAAATTTCGATCTTTGACGCAATTTTAGTTTTTCTTCTCCATTGACGCGATAAATTAAAAACATTAAAACTGAAAAAGAAACTTTCTTTTAACACTAACTTCAAAGTTATTTTTTCTAATAATTTGTACAAATTTGGCACTTACATATTTCACCGTCGAACAATTTTTTTAATCAAATTACTTCGCTAAACGCCGCGAAATGCTGCTAAAATTAGAAAACCGTCTCCACGCATATTCATACATTATAATAGTAGGAATAATAAGATGACAATTATTGGCGACTTCTTTTGAATTGTTAACATATTTTGATTTGGCAAAAATTGTCGACTTGAGGATAAATAAGTACCAATATTCGGATATGCTTCACCCAAGTTTTCGAAATTTAATGAGCATTATCTTATTATGAAATTTTATCATAATTATAGACACCATTTTTCTTTGTCCATTCTAATTCTCTGCAGCAAATGAGCATTGTTTTGCTTGTACTCTGTTTTGTTATGTCAAATAAAATTCAATTCCGGTATAACCTTCTTTAAATGTAACTTAATTAGCAGGACTTGTGAAATTAATTAAGCTATTTACCTTTTCTCAATTTACGCTCAAAGCTTAATTAAATCTTTGAGTGACTGAGATAATACTCACAAAGAAAATCCTTAATAAGAAGTAATTGTCTCTTTCCTGGCAGCATTAGTGTTGCTATTGCGAATTTTGAGGACATGTGTCAGAGCAAATAAAAAGCCTCAAAATTTAATGTCTTTGGACCTCAAAAGCTTCAAAACCTCTTTTATTGTCTTTGGACCATTCCCACTATATTCTTCCGTGAAAATTAATCTTCTACCACACATCAAGAAGATTCAGTTTTGAAATATTAATATCTATAAAATACAGGCCAAATTAGTGTCTTTAAATGTCAGCAGTTTGCATACAGGATACTGATAAATTATGAGTTTTGCTGTTCTATGCAGTGAGCTTTCAACGATGAAGTTCCAGTAATAAAACACATAGGAGTGCAGTTGAATTTATATCGCATTTTTCAATTCCTACTATTAGCACACTCTATATATTTATTTATATATTTATCTTGTTCAAGTTAAGTTTTCATTCGTTAATAAAATACTTTCCATTCATCCAATCAAACTTGTTTGGATCTTTAAACTTGTAGTGGATGACACTTGATGTTAATACAAATTTTTCAAATATTAATTAATTTAATTAATTACGGGTTTTTGATGCCAACACTTAGAATCGTCTCTATTGTTGTAACAATGTAACTGTTAAAACAAAGACAAAAGTTGGCGTCGAAGAAATGTTTTTCAGCTAAACTAGCCTCACCGGGTGCGCATTGTTACAAAAATGTAGACAAATAATGTTCTTTTTTCAATTCCTACTATTAGTTCATTCTTTTCCTGTATATATATATATATATATATATATATATATATATATATATATATATATAAAGGGTGTTTTTTTTTAGAGGTATAGAACTTTAAATTGCAATAAAACAACGATGTATTATTCGATTGACATGAATTTTTTTTATTCGAAAGATAATCTTGTGGCATTACATTTTAAATATGATTTCTGATATAGGACTGCCACGGCTGGCTCAGATGTAGTCCAATCTGGACGTCCAATTTGCGATGACTTTTTCCAACATTTGTGGCCGTATACCGGCAATAACACGGCGAATGTTGTCTTCCAAATGGTCAAGCGTTTGTAGTTTATCCGCATAGACCAAAGACTTTACATAGCCCTACAGAAAGTAGTCTAGCGGTGTTAAATCACAAGATCTTGGAGGCCAATTCACAGGTCAAAAACGTGAAATTAGGCGGTCACCAAACGTGTCTTTCAATACATCGATTGTGGCACGAGCTGTGTAACATGTTGCGCCGTCTTGTTGGAACCACAGCTCCTGGACATGATGATTGTTCAATTCAGGAATGAAAAAGTCAGTAATCATGGCTCTATACCGATCACCATTGACTGTAACGTTGTGGCCTTCATCGTTTTTGAAGAAGGATTCCACCAGCCCATGAAGCGCACCAAACGGTCAGTTTTTCTGGATGTAACGGTGTTTCGACATACACTTGTGGATTAGCTTCACTCCAAATGCGGCAGTTTTGTTTGTTGACGTAGTCATTCAACTAGAAATGCGCTTTATCGCTAAACAAAATTCGCTTATGAAAATCGCGACCAATATTTCCGAAATAAAATTGCACAATTTGAAAGTGTTGTTCAGGCAGGAGTCTATTCATGATGAATTTCCAAACCAAACTAAGAATAAATCACTTGACATCTGTTAAATCGGTCGCCATCTTGGAAAGTAATGCAAACTTAAACTTCTATACCTGGAAAAAAAAACACTCTGTATATATATACATACATACATATATATATATATATATATATATATATATATATATATATATATATATATATATATATATATATATATATATATATATATCTTATTAAAATTTTTAATCGATAATAAAATACTTTCTATACATCCATTCAAAGTAGGAATTGACTTAAAACTTTTTTTATTATACTTGCTTTTAAAAGAAAAATATATTACAGCATATCATATACACTGGCTATCAAAAATTAAGGAAAACTAAAAAAATGACAAAGTTATGCATAAAGATAAAAGAAATTTAGGCCTATTATGCAACAAATAGGAAGGTATAAAATAGTATGTATTAAGGAATCACCAGACAATTATAGCGTTGAAGAAATTAGTATATGTATACAATTAACAAATCGGATGTGCCAGTTTGGCTTAGGAAAAGTATCTTTAATACAGGGGTATGATCCCCGGAGAAGCAATACAGCACATACAGCGATGCGTGGTGCTCTTATTATGCAGCCTGTTAATTTGTACGAATTTCAAGCCCATTGCTTGCCCAAAGCAGTTGAAAGCTTGGCTAAAGTCCTAGCAAGGGGATTGAGAGCAGCTACACGTCATCCTAGAACAGGGGGAGCGAATCTTTATGGATCAATGTGACATTATTTCTTAAGAAATGTTTTATTAGGTATAGACGTGCCGTGTATATGTGTATCAAAGAGTTCTAACTTGTGATTATTGGGAAAAAGTAATACACACACAACTAAATACTAACTACTCATAACTCTTTATTTACTACAAAAAACAACCTTTTTCATTCTGTAGTTGAAAACGTGTTACCTACACGTATAATTCAAATTAAAGTAACAATAGTGTGACTTCTGTTACTGCAGATTGTGTTTGCGTGTGTATGACAGATATATATATAACTTATATTACGCTTGTAAGATGTTACTTTTAGTAAAATGCATGCTGAATTGGAGTCATCTGCGAAATGGGTTTTAAGCAATTAATTATTTCTGCTGTTGTTCACTTTTTTGACAAGAGGACTTGTGATTTTTTTTAAAAAAATGCCGTTTTACAAACGATGTTCTGCACACCACTGTTCCAGGACATAAAACACGCACCGTTTTGTCGCTTTTACTAATAATGCCATACTTCCAAATTCACAAAGTTTGAAATTCTCTGTTGCACTTAATATCATGCACTTTTTGTTTTCAACAAGCCATGTCGAATAACAGTTAAAAATCGTTATTATAACACAGATAAATTACAGTTGTGTCAATGAAATTGACTAAGATATGCGCAGTCAAATTTTGCATCATAAGCAACTGTAGTCCACGACGTAACTAAAACAAGACAACATCAAACAAATATGCTTTCCACCGCTCTGCAACCGATCATTCGTAATTTTTCGTAATACTTCATAGTGAACTTTGTTATTTAGAATTACAATGTAAACCTCTTTGATCGCTCGCTTGCCAAAAACATTGTGTAGCGTGCCATTGATACCACGTTTGCCAATGATTCGCTGTCTCTGTCCTAGAACGTCCCAAATATGCTCGATAGGGTTCAAGTCCGATGGTCGAGCTGGCCACTGCACGCGCTGAATTTTTTCCTCAAAATAAATTTTTTTCAAGATAAACATCCACGATGCAAGCCATGTGCGATCTCGCATTACCATCCTGTAGCATTACATCATCATTTATTGACCATACATAAAGGCACACGTGAACATCCAGGATGTCATCTCTATTTATGTTAGCATTATCATTACACGGGAAAAGACTTGGAGGTCTATGTGTCCACCCAAAGAGATACCAACCGAAACACAGACATTGCCTGATCCATATTTATGTCTTTTGGGAGTGTTATGTACGTAAACAAGTTTCAAGATTTTCTCCAAATGGAAATATGCCTACTATCGCTGTCGAAGCTGAGCCTGGACTCAGATATAAAAAAAAGCTCTCCACTGATCACGCATCCACTGGAAATGCTGACGCAGGGTTTCACAAACTGTGGGGCGAGCCCGCCTAAGGTGGCGTGATAATCCTACAAGGGGGGCGCGAGTATTACAAAAGTCGAAAACAAGAGATTATTTAAGTAAATTATTGATTTACTGAAGGAAAGCAAAAGGAAATACATTTTAACGTGATAAAAAATACACATTTACGCTAATATAATAACGCTTATAAATGTAACAGTACTGCACAATGTATTTCATAATTAATTTAACAGAACTAAGTTAAGGACAAGATTAATAATTACCAACGACATTATGGGCATGTCGTAAAATTATATACAAAATTTAATACTTATCTTGATAATTTGTACGGTGTATGATTAAAGTCGATTTGAAGCTGTACATCAAAGTATATTATTATTGACATTGTTATTATATGCAGGGAGGGGCGCGATGAAAATTATGATTGAAAATTGGGTCGCAGGTATAGAAAGTTTGAGAATCTCTGTGTTGACGTGTTCGCTGCAAATGTTGCCGATTATGGCGTGATGTGAACAGGGTGCAAATGTTTGGTTAAATCGTATAAAGACTGTAGGAATTTTGTGTTCCCTACCGCCCAATTCCTGCCTGTATTATAGGCTAATAAAATGCTTCTTTCATTAATTAATCATAGATATTTTTTCGAAACTGTTATGAAAATATTTCATTTAAACTGACTGTTCTGATTATTATGAGGAATACACCAACATTTTTTAATAAAAATTCTAAAAAACATATGAAAAGTAAATATCTTAGACATGGTGATTCAAAATTCATGGGACAATCTTTGAGAAACGGCAGAGTTCACTAAAATAAACAATTTTTGTCTAGGGATGTATTGGCGGAATTGCCGAGTTGAGGAATAAGCAGAGAAAAACATAACAGTAACGGAAGCATAAAATGTACATTAGCAGGATACTTAACGAGAGATTCTGCAGAGAAAATGTTAAAACAGTTTTAGAAATTGCATCAACCAACAGTCATGCTTGGTGGCCTTTTATGGCGTGATTGGCTGACAACATGGACGATAGTTGAAGGCAGCAAAGTGTTATGCCAGTGATCTGCTGCACCCCCAAAATTGGCAATTGCGCTTGAGATTTCGGTCGTTATGAGTGATTGCACTAATAGTGAAAGGGCAGACATGCATATAATGTACGGTGCTGCTAATGGTAAAGGCAGATAAGTGCTACGGTTGTATTAAAACGCTTTTCAATTAGACGCATGCTGAACCACAAAATGTTTCAGTGATTACATCGACAGCAGATTGAAAACGGTTCATTTATCGCCAGTATTGATGGAAGAGTTAGATTGAGGACTGTACGACAAACACTCCTTTAAGTAGTCATCTTTGACCATGTGGACGAAACATACGGCACATGGGCTGTAGTATGTCCATTAAATGCCAGTCTTTCAGCCCTTTAGAGAATTTTATTGTATGCAATTTCTAAAACTGTTTTAAAATTTTCTGTACGGAATCACTAATTAAGTATGGTGCTAATGAACATTTTGCGTTTCCGTTAATGTGTGATTTTTTTTCTGCTCACAACGCGGAATTTCGCTCATAATTTCCATGAAAAAAATTTTGTTTTAGTGAAATAATGCACTCCTTAAAGTTTGTCCCATGATTTTAGAACCACACTGTAGTGAAGAGTATCTCCCGAAAAGTTAAAAAAATGAAGTTTTAGTTCAGTTTTAAATTTTTGAAAAGTTAAAAGAAAATTTTTCTACACACACAGGACGACTTTTAACATTTATTGGTATATTAATATTTGTGAATACATATAGATTAGTTCAAATGCATCTGTACAACACGAAAAACTGCAACAGGGGAAAACATTTAAAAACATTTTTTTACATATTTCACATGCATAATTTTTATTTTTTAATTGTAAACACAATACAACAATTCATACATTTCACAATAAAATTAAAATACTTAGCACATTTGGAAAAGTATTTATATTGAAGAAAATACGTCAATACATTTCGAAAATACTGATGCTACATAAATGAAAGATAAATTTTCAACAAGTGTTCTACAACTTTCAAAAAATAATAGTTTCCATCAATTTGTATAACCCTATCCCTGAACTGATTGTTAAAATTAACCAAAAGTTAATTATTTGAATTATTATTTCATATATCACTGACTGACAGTATTTATTTACATTTAACGCATGCATTGAATATCTTCTAAAATATGAAATTTGACATTTAAGTACGAAATTCTTTCAATATAGCAAATCATGTGAAAGATTTGACATTGAAATTGATAATCAATAGTGTCAAAGGTTTCAGAATGTACATGAAGAAAATAATATAATAAATAAAAAAGATAAAATATAATTGTTACAGATCTCTATAACTGCCTTTGAGCTCTTATAAAATGTTAGTTTTACGTCAAAAACAACTTTGTACAAGATCAAAGAAAAATTCCAAGCACACCCAAATCTTTTTTTTACAAGGTAGATACATTCCTCCAAAAACCCGTGCAAAAAATCATGTAAAAAATGCATGTAACATATAGTAAATTTGGGGATATGTTCAACAACTTTAAGAAATCGTGTAAAAAAAAAAAACTAAATATTTCCTTAAAAAGTCATGCAAAAAGTAATGAGATCTATGTTACATTAAACAAAATCAATTACTTTTTATTGCAAAAATTTAAAATTAGTGTACAGTGAAAAAATTCATTATACAAGTGCATACAATATATAAATATTTAAATTGAAATTGGAATAAAACTACTAACTAGCAACTATTCATCTCTACTTGATAAAAAGTGCACACATTTATTACGAAATGGACTAATATTACCTTTCTAGAGATAAAAAAATGACCATAAACAGAAATTATACGGGTAATTTCTCCATCAAAATAAAAATAAAACATTAATTGGGATATTAATTCTTTGGACATAATTGAAATAAATTATTTCATACTATGACGTGAACACTAAAACACAAAATACAGTTAGACTGAATAATGAGAAATACTGTGTTCAAGTTCAAATATAACAAAATGCATTAAAGAAGGTTATAAATCCCAGTAACTCTACAAAACAAAGTAAACAAGCCATGAAGTACACCAAGTCACTCATGTACGGGCATAATCTGACCATCTTCTGATTAGACTGTCAAAATTAGAATTTAAAAAATAAATGGGGGAGAACGCTAGAACAAAAAATCCGTGTAAAAAAGCATATTAGTGAAACTCATTCTTTCAAAACCGTGTAAAAAAAGAGTTGGGTGTGCTAATCTCTTTAATTTTTGGAAATATTGAAGACTGGATTATGATGCAGTCGATGATTGCATGCTGAACTATTGGACTGGAGAGGGTTTCTATGACTAATTATGTTATTGACATAATCTACTACATATGTGTACTTTTAGAAGTACAAGAAATATTTAAAAGTACTATAGTATTGAAAAAGTGGCAAGAAAAATTGACACTAGCAAGGTTTCTTTCTTTATATTAAGTTTCCAAACATTTTATATTGTTATTTTATCAAATAATATAAATTTTGAAATACACGTTTCAATTGGTATAGTATATTTCTTTGATATTTAAAATTGTATATAGTTCTGTTATCTTAATTTATACACTTCTGGTTGTAATAATGAAGAAATTTGCATTAATGTGGTAGTTATTTTAATTGTTTAAATGATGCCGGATATAAATTTGTAAAATAATTCGATTATATTACAGATATCAAAATTTCTGACCTCTGAATTTTCTTAAAAATTGAGCATTAGCAGCGCTTAAGAGGGTTTTTCTAAAAAAAGAAAATTGTAAATAGAATTAATAAAATAAAATAAATAAATGACTTTAATTCAATTATCTAATTTTGGTTTGATAGTCTTCACAAATAAAAATAAGAGTTTAAAAATAATTATTAAAAAGAATTAAGAATAAGGAAAACATGTTTTCATTTTTGATTACGTTTTACGATTAAAGGCTTTAACATATGTTATTTTGTGTTAAGAATAAAATTTTAAAAAAAAGTCTATTATTTTTTTGCTCCAATCTTCTATTACAATTCTCTAAAACAGTCTTTATACCCTCTAAAATACTCAAAAAAGAAGCTGTTTTTTTTAAATTTTAAATTTGTTTTCTGAGTTTTGCATGATTGCAAATTCGTGAAATTTAAAAATACATTTTAGAATGTTACTTCGATTGGCTTCACTGCTTACTACAAAACAAATTTTAAACGTAATTTTTCATTTTTCTAAACAAAATTTACTAGAGAATAACAGACATGCGAAAACATTATTATTTTACTTTAATTGTATTAGTTTAAAATCATAAATCGAGAAAAAACAGTTACATTATTATTTTGTACAGTTACCAAAAGGTGCCCTGCACAGAAAAGTTCCTTGTGAAATGAATGTTTTTAGCTTTTCTAACCAATTCCAGTTCACCTATATATGTTAAAAAGCTATACACACACATGCATAAATCTACAATGGCTATTTACAACGGAAATATGTAATACACATGTCATACAGTAAATAACTCTAATATCACCTGCATTAAATATCTGCTAATTTACAGCGCGAAGATGAAAAAGCCACAAGTTAATTCTCTAAAATAGTTATGGATAAAGACAAATTTCATTCTATATTGTTATTCTTTCTAGAATAACAATTCTTATATAACTTAAAACATTTTTAAACAAATTTTTAAATGTATTTTAAAAGTATTCTAAATATCCTTATCGGAATTTTTTTCGCGAATATACAATTAAATTAATGAATCGTTTTGCGGACACAAAGATTAATATTAATGCTTGAATGGAATGTTCAACCCATATCTGCAGCTAATTTTTATGTTTCGATTTTACTTGAAATAATTGCTCTTCGTTTAGAAAACCAGACAGTAAAGAATGAAAATTTCAAATTGTCTAATTTTTCTATTAAAATATAATTAAAATTTTATCGAGTGATTAATTATTTGAGTTCTCTATTTTGAATTTTTTTGAGAACTTGATTTAGATTTTTTGGAGAACATTAGAATACAGAGTGAACAAAGTTAAAACAAAGTTTATCTATATTTTCCCCATTTTATTTGTCTCTAAAATTGGTCACAGTTAAATAATGGAAAGTTTTTACATTTATCACCTAAAATAAAAATGTTATATTAAAACCTTAAGATTAAATTATTTTTAATTACTCTTTAGTTATCTTATGAAATATTAATTTAATCCCTTAATTTTGTCTTTAACTGGATGAAATATCGCAAAATCCTGGTATAAATAAAAAAAACCAGAATTAATAGAGAACTAATGTTATAACAGACACTTTCATTTATGCAAATTATATAGAAATCTCAAGCGATTCCATACATTGTGCGATGAACATATTCCATCTCCTTCCCATCATCCCACTATACTAATATGTAAAATCAGCATGCAAATATATATGGAATAAGAAATCTATTTCAAACAAAGTATCTCTGCCTTCGAGTCCCTTGAAGACAGCCAATGGAGAATTCATTCGAGAAAAGTATACGATTCCCTAAGACACAAACAGTATTTTGTTGAGAAACATATCCAAAAGAATAATACGCTGTTGAATGTTTTACAATATTTACACACAATCACATAGTAATTAAATTATAAATCAAGTATGATGATACAATAGTTCTGTATAGAAATCGCCCGAAGCTTCTGTTGTATATTCATATTCCAGTTAAGAAATATAAGAAGCATATTAAATAGTATATTCAAAAAAATGGCAAGTTAGTAGGAATAGTTTTCAGTTTCCCTTATTATATAGAGTATATAATCATAAATCGAATCAGTAGTTAGTTAAAAGTATTCCAACAAATTTGAATTTAGGTCTTTTGTGCAGACAGACTATTCGATATATTTTATTGTTTCATTAGAGATATCAGTCAAATATCACATATGGTGAACCAAACGTAGTTTATTCAACATCAGGACGTGAAACAATAGCTATTTCAAAATGTCTTTTAAATCCCAGATTTGTTTTCATCCTTGAAAATAACGAACATTGCTTCTATAGAAGTAGACATACCTTAGCATTTTAATGGACAACACAGCTTGGGTTTGGCGCACAGCAGCATTTTTTAAAGACTTCATAAAAGACTCAGCTTGTTATCAGATAATTTATTTTAAGTAATTTAAAAATTCGGAGATAATTCATTAGATTTTAGAATTCTCCCCAGCCGTTATTGAAATATAAATTTAATGAATGATGAGCGATGTTTCCATGCAATTCGAATCTTGTTCTATCTTGGGCATGTTGGTTAATGTGTTGAGTTCTGTGGTGGTTACCAAAGAATTGCAATCCTTTGTACTGCGTCGCCATGGTCTCGTTGAATATTCACCACCGCAGTCGGTGGACTGTCTGGATCGAGCCATGGACAATTCGGATGTTGTGGTGAAGGATGATGGATGGACATCCAGGGAATATCGAAGCCGGAATCGATCAATGGATCGGCGAATCAAGTCGATCACCTGAAAGAAAAAAGGGATTTAGTAATATAAATATTTAAAAACTCTACATGTTGTCATTTTTACTTTATTAGTATATGTACTAAATAACATGATTATTCAACTACAAAAATTAATCTGCATACAAAAGCGTGACTGTTAAATTAAACATTTTGCGTTGTGTTATTTTAATGCCACAAATGAGTATTTAACTCAGTGCTTCTCAAACTTTCAATATTTGTGAATATTCAATCGTAAATTTCATCGCCCCTTCCATACAATGACAATGCATTGAATTCAATAAGAATACATTTTGACAAACCTACAATACTATTTTAACCTCTTACGTGCCACCGGAGTACATAAACGTCTCACTCAACCAGTGCAATAATTGCCCCGGCCGTATATATAAGTCTTTCCGAAGTACAATTTTTTCTGTGAAATACTATCCATAAAATTATTCCGGCTTCGGGATGCAATAAAATGAGCTTGACTGTGTTTGCGAAAGATTTACTTATTTCAGAGGATTTGCTTATTTATTAATTTTCTACACTTCAATACACCACATAATCTCGTCTACGTGTTAAATGGTGGCATTGGGGAACGAATCGCGCAATTTTTAATCCGCACTTAAGGGATTAAAGTAAGTGTCAATTTTATGTATGACAAGCCCATGGGGCCACAGGTAGTTAATAAACTTATTCTTAACTTAGTATATTTAAATTAATTATAAATAACGTTGCGAAGTGTGTGTACTGATTTATTTATGTGTGTATTATATCAGTGTAAACGTGTATTTTATTTTTCATTATGTCAGAATTTGTAGTTTGTTTACTTTCAATAAATTTATAATTTTTTTAAATAGTCTTTTGTTTTCGACTTTTTAATATGCTCGCACCCCCTTTTATGGCTATAAAGCCCCCTAGGGAGACACACCTCACAGTTTGAGAAATACTGGTGTCTTAACACAACCAATGTACCTCCGATTTATTTTGGACGTGGAGGCGAATGGTTTAAGGTCACGAATTCATCCCCGGCACTGTCGGGTCTGGGTTTAGAAACGTAGTGCAATTAAAGACCTGGAGTATCGAAGAACTGATGTGCATAAAACATGTCGAATATCAAAGTTCTTGCCCTGACGTGGAGAGACTTTTGAAGAGAGGTGTGGTAGCTCAGGTGTCGTCATAGTCACTTGATTCAAAGCCAAAGTCGGTCGCCAAATTCCCTCGTGTTGCTTTACAAAAAGACGTTAATATATACTCATTCACTCACGTTATGCCAAAATGTAGACTCTGAGACTTCATACACTGGAGTGCCACTGAATTAGGGATACCTACCTAGTACCCAGTTCGGTCTCCTCTGGCTTTGATAACAGCTGCCGTACGATGAAGCATAGATTCAACAAGTTTCTGGAAACGTTCCATGTGGTTGACTTGCCAAATATTGGCTAAAGTTGTTCATAATTCGGTAAGGTTCGTTTGTGCTATATGATGACCTTTCACGTCCTGTTCCAAAACATCTCAAAGATGCTCAATAGAATTTAAGTCTGGGCTTCTAGGAGGACAATTTATGATAGAATAGTAAACTCAGAGAAAACTCATACAACCAGACATGCAGGATCCAAGGCATAATGAGCCTGACGCCGAATTCTCAGTCTCACTTCGGCGTTAAGTAGTCGGAATCGAGACTCATCACACCATGTTACTCGTTTCCAGCTCTCTACAATACAGTATTTGTGCTCTCTTTCCCAGGCCAGATATGCAATCCGATGGCGAGAATTGAACAATAGTACTCTATAGTAGGTCGATGGCTCCCGAAACCCATACGGTGAAGCAAGCGTTGCATAGTCCATTTACTGACTGTACGACAGGCTCCATAATTCAACTGGAAGGGGGGGATAATTGATCTAATATTTGGCTTCGCTGGCTACGTACAATAAGCCATAGTCGATTCTCACCACGCACTGTCAAGGCTAATTGTCCTTTGCTGTGTTTGCCTGATTGCTAGTTTTTTGTCCACCATCCATGTATTATTGGTATACTCTTGATACTGTTGACCTTGAAAATCCTAGCTGTCTGATGATTTCGGAAATTGAATGGCCCATGCGTCGCGCAAATACGATTCGTCCACGATTGAAGACGTCTGAATCAGGCAGTTTACCCATACCGGGAATTCAAACAACTAATTCAGAACAACCACAGTACGCGCTGTATATGCAGTTACCACAACGCCCTCATTTGCGCCTAAATAATGTGTGTAGCACTAGAAAATTTCACTTCAAGCACTTCAGTGTATTTAACTTGCCTTAACTGCAATCGCATGTAAGTTTTGAAAAGGTGTAAGCAGATTTCTAAGTGATATCATCTAAAGAGGGAGAAACAAATATTAAACAAATTTAAATCCATAAACTTTATTATGTACCATATTTCAGAATAAAAACAACAAAAAGAACACTATTAAAACATTCGTAACTTCTGTCACAACGAAACGGAAGTATTAATAATCATATTTGAATTTAGTATAATAAGTAATAGTAATGAAATTGAAGAATGCAGTTTCCATGTTTAATTGTTAAATTGAGATAAAATCAATTTGGGTATATCAAACACTTTTCTCCGCTCCAAGGCTCATTTCACAAAGATTAATGTTAATAAAATCTAATGGAATTTATTTCGACTGTATAACTCTTATCTGCTGCACAAGCCAGATCCATATCTCAGTCTGAATAACAAATCTGAAACTGCAACAAATTCTGAATTGATAAATCCATAATACATTACTTAACGGGAAAAATTCAATATTTATGTCTCCAGATTATACAGTTTCTGTAACATATTAAAATGGCAATAATTATAATTAATGAAACAATCAATAAATGTAATGAATTCCGTACGTAGGCATTTAAAATATACTTTAATATTTTAAACAAATGCTGCTGGTTTACAAAATTTCGATAGACATTTGAAATCATATATTAAATTCAATGGTTAACTTGGTTTTTTAAGCATGATAGTTGTGTTACATTTGAATGGTTTTGCTACTTACGTACAAATGTATCGTACATGTATGGAAAATATTGAAAATTCAAAAAGTGAGAGCTGTAATGTTCGTAAATACAATATCACATTGAATGCTAAAATCAATTAATGGTGAAATCAATAATTGTGCTCTCCCCAAACCGGTGATGCATACTTGTATATATCGATGCAAACATAGATAATGATCTACAATATCCTCTATAGATGCATCCTGCCTAGCATTCAGAGATTTTTCCAGATGTGTAACATTTTGGGTATGTCCTAATTTGGCGTCGTGCAATACGTGTTTGATTGGAGAAAGGTCTGACAATTTTTGTTGACTAAAGAATACTATCAACAGCACTGAGATGTGTAGATATGTGCGAGTCGTATGGAGATTATTTTTTCTTGTATGAAACTCGACCAAAATCACCTAATGAACTTCAGGATCATAAATTCAAATACATTGTTACCTTATTAAAGTTGTACGCAGAGTGACTAGAGAGAGGTAACCTGCTTTCGCAAGAGATATCACTTCCCCCCTCCACACGAATTATAAAAGCTGTATCCCTGACCCCATCGGACCCTGTTAACATTGACATGATGATTTTCTGCTCCAAAACTGAAGCATGACTGATTAACAAATGCAATGCACTGCCAATCTACTAGCTGCCATGATAATTGGCTACAATATGAGTAAAAGACAGACGTTTTAAAGATCGTTGTGACATTTGAGGTTTAAATCCCTTCACACCATACGCTGTGAAATGAAGCAAGGTACAACTAATTGTATGGAAGTAACTGTAAAACTGTGGATATTAGTGTCTTTGGAGCAATTTCGCAATGACACTCAATCATGTAATCAAGCCTTGCATGCGAGGAGCTCGGGTTTCCGGTGTCTTTATTCCGTCGATGAGTTAGTTCCTTGTATCCACCACTACTATGATCCAGCAACTTTACACATCCTTATTCGTGTGGCTGCATATTGTTCGCAGAATTAGTTGTGAGGCCTACAACTTCATAATGCACTTCCCCAATTCGCAAAGTGTGAGAGATAATGTAGGAGTGTCAATACTCAGCAAGTTAAAACGGTTTTCCTCATCGCATCAAATTCATCTGCAGTGGATTCCCTATCACAAAGATCTAGAGGGAAATGATGAGTGCTGACGGCTCTCGTACCTCACAAGAGCCAGCCTTGCGTGATACCAGAGCCGTCAGCACCCTCACCTTTTTGGAGATTTTCTCTAGAACTAAACACCAAAATAAGACCGCTTGGATTGTCTCCCCAGAGCCCTATTTGTATCAATGTCCTCCTCTTCTAGCCCACTTTTGAAGTGGACATCTTAAAACAATGATATTTTCTGAAGGATGCAAGAACTTTGAAATCTGCACGAACTGTTCTGAGTCGGTCTCGCTTGCTCATATCCTCGAATGCCTAGGGCTCACCAAGCAGGATTTAGCAGACCATCCCTTGCTGGTATTGGATTTTTTGAAAGTGTACAAAGTCATGGACCTGTTCTAGCACTGCTGACCAATGGGGGCGTGCAACAATAACACAACTTCATAATGGCTTTATGTGGTGTGTCTCCTAGACACTTAAAGGTCAACGATGAGAAAAGATAAACAGTTGTGATTGGTCACAATTGTAATAAACAATATCACAATGACCCACAATTGTGACCTGCTTTATGCAGTGATTACGTAGTTGCATCAGAAACGCACGCTATAGCTAAAGTTAGCATTCAACAACCTTGAAAATTTAATAATTTGCATACTTAGTATGAAAGAATTTATTCGAGAAATTTCTGCATAATCGGATTATTTTTCAGAGGTGTTTCCTTCTTTTAAATAATTGTGAATTAAAAATATACCGAATAAATTTATAAATATTCAAGTATTTCGTTGTATGGAAAATGAATCATGAATGTTATATAATACACAGGGTTGTTAATTTTATTCCTTTGAATAAAAATATAACAAACATAAATTATTTTTTATTTTTAAAATAATTTTCTTAAGAAATTGTTTATACGCATTTATTTATTTATTCTTTCAACAAATATCACAGCTTTCCCCTTTTAAAAAATTGTCTTAAAATCAATTGGACTCTGACGCTTGAATAATTTAAATACCAGTTTTTTTATCCATTTAACATCGCTTAAATTAAAATTATTCATTGATATACATTTATTTTTTTTATTTGAAATATATGTCAAAAGTAGTATTTATATATTACAAATTATTCAATAAATCCAGTGTGGTTATTGAAACATTATAGAAAAAAAAAAAAAACCAAGTTGTCTCCAAATATTTATCTTTATTCTTAAATTTCAT
The DNA here is from genome assembly GCA_019973935.1 of Trichonephila clavipes. Taxonomy (NCBI): domain Eukaryota; kingdom Metazoa; phylum Arthropoda; class Arachnida; order Araneae; family Nephilidae; genus Trichonephila; species Trichonephila clavipes. Next base: position 311,961 of record BMAU01017267.1, read on the forward strand.
TATCATTTTTTATTCCAGAAACAAATCATAATCTTTATCACATAAAATATTTTATCTATTCTATGAAGTAAAAAAAATATTGAAAAACTTATATCATAAGAGTTCTTGCTTTCTTTTCAAAAACTAAACTAAGCATGAACTATCAAATTTGATAACATTTACCATTGTAATGAAACTAAGAAAGTAAATGAAATAGAAAACAAAGGCATAATAGTATACGAAATATCTGGTTCATATAAACTAGTTGTGCTTAAAAAGTCCTCGCTATCGCCAAATAAAATTAATTTTCTTATTTGTTGTGTATACAATAAAGTTTTGTGATATAGATATAAATTTAGTTTATTTTTATATCACTAACAATAAAAGCAGTTCAGTAAATGTGTTTGAAATACTAAGCGTAAGGACTGTCATATTTTAGACAGTTTGGATTAATTTTGTATAAAATGTTATTTACTGTGATGCCAGGGAATCATTAAATATTTAAGTTAATGGACGGTGTTGCAACATATATTTAAGTTTTGTTTCCTTTTCCATTTATTTTATTTTCTGAACTTCAAAGAATTTTTGTAATGCATATACGAAGACTTGGCTGGCAGTCGCTCTTTCACCAAATACAGAGAGTTTTTTTCCAGGTATAGAAGTTTAAGTTGACATTACTTTCCAAGATGGCTACCGATTTAACAGCTGCCAAGTGATTAATTCTCAGTTTGGATTGGCAATTCATCATGAATAGACTTACGCCTGAACAACGCTTTCAAATTGTGCAATTTTAATTCGAAAATAATGGTCGATTTTCATAAGCGAATTTTGTTTAGCGATAAAGCGCACTTCTGGTTGAATAGCTACATCAACAAACGAAACTGCCGCATTTGGAGTGAAGCTAATCCCCAAGTGTATGTCGAAACACCGTTACATCCAGAAAAACTGACTGTTTGGTGCGCTTTATGGGCTGGTGGAATCCTTCTTCAAAAACGATGAAGGCCACAACGTTACAGTCAATGGTGATCGGTATAGAGCCATGATTACTAACTTTTTCATTCCTGAATTGAACAATCATGATTTCCAGGAGCTGTGGTTCCAAAAAGACGGCGCAACATCTCACACAGCTCGTGCCACAATCGATTTATTGAAAGACACGTTTGGTGACCGCCTAATTTCACCGTTTTGGACCTTTGAATTGGCCTCCAAGATCTTGTGATTTTACACCGCTAGACTATTTTCTGTGGGGCTATATAAAGTCATTAGTCTATGTGGATAAGCCACAAACGCTTGACCATTTGGAAGACAACATTCGCCGTGTTATTGCCACTATACGGCCACAAATGTTGGAAAAAGTCATCGAAAATTGGACGTCCAGATTGGATTACATTCGAGCCAGCCGTGGCAGTCATATGCCAGAAATCATATTTAAAATGTAATACCACAAGATTATCTTTCGAATAAAAAAAATCATGTCAATCGAATAATACATCGTTGTTTTATTGCAATTTAAAGTTCTATACCTCTCAAAAAACACCCTTTACATTTAAGAAAAACGTAGTGTTTCTTAGGATAAGATAATCTAATAATTATATCAAATATACAGCGTACGCAATATAAGGTCTGTTATCACATCAATAATCTTGAACAACAAGAGCTATAGTCATAAAAAAGAGGATTTACGTATAGTAGGGTTATCACGCACTTTACGAGACATTTGGTGGTTAAATTTTGTGTGAATTAGCATTCTTATCTCAAAACCAGTACGCAATGCATGAAAAAGTCAACAGCAATGCTGTTCACCATCATCGATTTATTTCAAAAAATATCTGGCGTATAAAAATTACACAAATGTAAAGCCTTAAGTACACATGTGTTTGATCATGTTTGTAACGACGACGCATTGATACGGCCCACACCTCTCTATGCATGTCTAGTTTGACATATAGAAAGCAGGTTGTTCGTTTGTAGGTTGGAGACAGAGCACGTGACTTTGGGAACATTGTCCATTGTTTGGCGTCTGGCTTTCGACGCTGGTATGATTGTCGGCATAATGAACGAGACGTAGTCCCATTGTGTGACCATTGATAGAGCCTGTCTGTCTTAGGAGACTGACACCTCGGAGGACGGTATCAAATTTCTTCAAAGAGGGGGAATGGCCACAAAGTGGAAAAAGACCAGATGTTCGGACAAGCCTTTTGTCGCCGGAGCGATCGAGAGAGACGAGAGTCCTTGTTGGGTCCGCACCAGTGGGGTGCTAATGAGAATGAGGGCCGTGTGCAAACTTTTGTGGCCTGCCAATGAGCGATGACGAGGAGCGTGTAGTGGACACACTTCTGGAAGTTTAAAAGGGTCGATTCGGGAAGTGAGAAAAGAAGGCGAAGAGAATCGAGACGAGAGCTGAATGTTTGGAAAGAGAGAGAAACGGAAGAAAAACGCTCTTCACGTGTTGACAGGGTCGCGATGGTGAGAAAGACGAACGCGGGTACAGATTTCTAAAGGATCTTGTGATACTGAAGAAATTTGTAGAGTGAGCACTCTCCGGAGAATAGAAAGGTGTCGGAGAAATAAGACCGATGGGTGCATAACGGCTTGGTAACCGTGAAGCTAATTCTTACCAGCAAACAATGGACTAATTAGACTACGATTTTGACTATATTGCTAGAATTTAGAAAATAATGACTTTGAATGTAAATAAAATAATTTTTAATGAATTGCTGTGTGACTGAAAACGTTACCTTTTCACGACATGGACTCGACGTCACACGTTAAGCAAAACTGTCTTTACCAGAAATGAAGCTCATCCATCGCGCATGCTCAAACCGGTGTCCTGCAGCAACATTACACGTCTGAACTCGGGTTTCTCATTTCCCACTATATTTTCTTCAATATGGAACGTGACAAGCTGGTAGTATGGTTTCGAACTTCCTACATTGTTGATTGAGGGGTTGAATACACTCCTTGTTTGGTGTAACCCCACAGAAAGTCCAATGGTTTCATGTCTTGTGATCATGCCATCCATTCAATGCAGCTACTATACCCGATGACTTGTTGCTGGAATGTATCTCGAATGTACTCTGTGGCACGTGATACTTTGTGCGGCGGGGGGCTCTCGTATTGGATCAATTTATTCCGCAGTTAACTCAACAGCAAATCCATTAGAAAACCAGATAGTACGTCCTTTAGTAATGACAAGTATCAGGATATCAGTAACGCGCCCTCGTAAAATATTGGGACAAGCAGTCGGTTTTTGAAGATTCTGCACCATACATTTATCGACCAGCGAGTTTGATGGCGAACGACAGCACATCTAGGATTTTTCAGCGACCAAAATGGAATGCTCTGCTTGTTATGCATATTATTACACGCAAAGAACGCCTCTTTCGTCCACATGTCGAGGATCAAGGATGCTTACGAGTGGAACATTTTCTATTTTCTTCTGCGTTATGTCGCTTTCCAATTTATTTTTAACCAAACAAATATGCATTTTACACCTTTTATTTTATCATTTTTTTTTTATAAAAGTTGTTCTTTTTTACTAAATCGATGATGAACAACTTTGCAATCAACTTTTTTTCACATGTATAGCATACCGTTTTTTAAATAAGAGAGAACTCTAATTCCAAATTTATCCGCCAGTGAACACATTAAGCAGTTTCTTTATTGTGTAGCGCATGGCAAATGCACTAAACTTAGATAAATTTTTATCACTATAGCTCTTGTCCTTCATAGAGGATTAGAGGGGGGGTAAATACACACTTCAGTGAGAATACTTTATATTTTGTTTATTATCTATGACACTTATCTTTTCAGTAGTTATAATGCCAATCAATGTATATATATATATATATAATAAAACTCCCAAATGAAACGAAATGATAGATAAATGAGTTATAAAGTTAACAGCTAACATATAAAAATATTATTGCTAAAATAAATCGTAAGAAGATGAGGATAGATTAAATTTGCAAAAATGGAATAAAAATAAGTGAATTTTCAGAATAACATTTAAATAATTTAAAATTCAAACTGCAATTGTATAAATTACAGGAAATTTCGTAAGCCGTAAGACAGTATAGTTCTCTGCAGTAGATAAAACAATGTTTTTCATAAAATGTTTTTAAATATTGAAACCCACTTATTAAGTTACCTTGGCTTTATACTTCATTACTTACATCTAGTGTTACACATGTATTTCTTACTCAGTTAAAATAAGTTTGTGTTCTGATGAATGTATTTATATTTTGAGAGGATAATAAGCCAACGTTTAACATGTAATGATGCTCATTTATTTGAATCCAATATTTTTTAAGTAATTTGCAAACATTTATCTTTTATCAAATTTTCATTTAATATAATTTCATTGGACGGATTATTTCAGTCAGATTTGTGTGTGTGATTCGATATCTGCTAAACTTTATTACCGACAACGTGTTCTGCAAACGTAAGCATTTGAATTTTGCTTAAGAAAATAAAGAGCTGACCACTGGAAATCCGTATTATTATTTAAAAGCTCCTTGAAACAAGTAACATTAGCAAAAATTACTGTTAACCAAATCAATTCAATTTATTCTGGCAGAAGAAAAAAACTTAAATTCATGGAACTATTTATGCTAGTGCATGCACAATCACGATTTGAGTCAAAAATATTTGTAGTAAATGTAGAAGAAAACACGGATTTCTCACTTAAGCACCTTTAGCAAATCTTCTTTAAAGTGATATTTATAATAATTGCTAAAATTGTGTTCACCAATAATTTAAGCTTGGCAGCTTCGATGAAGTAATTCGCACATATTGGTAAATTACTGGCGATTTTCGCCAGTGTGCCCCTAAAGCGTATGTTCTATGTATAATCAAAAGCCATCGATGCTGCCAAGCGTGTCTACACCCCTTGAACGTGAATTGGAATAATTATTGTTATTATTGACATAAAAATTCTGTTAGTAAATAAATTCTTTTTATGCCTACTATCTTTCAATTTGGAGCAATACTTTCGCCTATAAATTCCTATACAAAAAAGGCTGATTGTGAAACTCTCAAACTTTGTAAAAATATTTTTTATGAGTTCAATTTTCCTATGAGTTATATACAAAATGATTTTTTTTCATTTTCCTTATTAATTTAATTAGCCACTCTTATTTTGTCCCTTGAAATAAAACATAGTTAGTGAGATTGAAATTAGCTTTGATCTAATATCCAAAACTAAATTTTGGGCTTTAGGAATCCATTTATGATATAATTGCTGCTTAAAATATATTTCTTTTACGTGTTTACTGCACGTACCAAAAGTCTGTAGATTTTTCGGAAAATGTTATGAATAATACTAAAATTTTATATGGTAGTATTGGTTTGTGATACGATAAGACAATTTCGGCAAAAAATGTTTCTGAAAAAATGATCTTAAATTAATAATCTTAAAATTTTATAAACATTTGTGCTATCTTGAAGATTAAAAATCCTTTTTTCTTTTTATTATATTTTCTAATAATTAAATCTTCTGTCAACTATATGCTGTTCTATTAGTTCTACAGTAAATTTGAGATGTCGTTGAATTTCACACAATGGAAAAAATAATAATTTAATAGCGTAAAAATAAGCAGATTTATTTGATTGGTCATGTGAGAGGCAAATCGGTAACCAAAAATACTACTTCACATGGAAATGTAAGAAAAAAATCTATAGTCACATTATTATTCATTAAGGTATCCGACTACGTTCGGAACCGTGATTTTAAAAAAAGCGCATAAATGGATAATTTTCATGATATTTAGTGCCACTTAGATTAGAATACATGCATACAATTGTTTCAAGGACACATTTTCATAAAAAAAATTATTTAAATACAATATTTCGACAAAAAATTAATTTAGAATAACTTTTTTTCAAAATGTTCTCCTTTTGTAAAAAAATGCTTCTATTATAATAATATTTTGCCAGTGTATAAATCAGATTTCTGTACAGAGGCTCAACTAGGAATTTTGAAAATTCACATTATTTTCAGAGTTACCACCCATTGAAATAACTATCGGCGTTTTCTCTTAAAATTTCTCCCCTCTGTTGTCGTAAAGCATGGAAAAACTCACTTCTAAGTTACATATTTCAAAAATTTTAGTTGAGCCTCTGTGCAGAGGTCTGAGCTATATACAGGCGAAATATTATTATAATAGAAGCATTTTTCACAAAAGGAAAATATTTTGAGAATGGGTCATTCTATGTTGATTTTTTGTCCAAATATTGTACTTAAATAATTTTTTATTGTAATACTAGTCTTAAAACAATTTTACATACATTTTCTAATCCAAGTAACACTAAATAACGTAAATATTATCCATTTATACGCTTTTGCAAAGTCACGGTTTCGAACGTAGTCGGATACCTTAATATTTGTAAACATTATTATTCATTATAAGTCAACAATCTCAAAATATTTAATGTTTTAGGTATATGCTCAATTTTTTTTATTTTCCATTTAGAAAAACAGCTCGGAACACGTTGCATTATATTCAAAAGCTATATTTTCTGTTAAACTACAATCCGGCTTAAAACTACTAGGGGATTTATGAGTGTCTTTGCCAAACGTATGAGGGCCTGAAATAAAATATTAAAAGGGGAGAAATTTTCAAAACTCGAAATTGATTAAGAATTTACAGACAGAGATATAAGATATTCAGATTTTCATAACGATCTTTGTGAAATACTCTGATGGAAAAACTCCAAATATCATCAACGATCTGTGTTGGATAAAAGGAACATGGTAGATATGTTTTATACACATCTGAAAGATGACGTGTATTAAATTTTACGATAGGTGCATAAGAGCCACAATGAGCATGCAAATAACGTTCGAATTAAAAATGCGCTGCGAAGTTCGCGAACGTAATTTATATTTAAGATACGATGTTGTGAGTTGATGTTAGAGAAAAATGGCTTTAAAAAAACAAATTAGTCACTATCATCAGCTCAATCAGTTTGAGCGAGGTCGTGTTGTAGGACTATAAGAAACTGGAATTTCTTCCATGATATTGTAGAAACACCTGGCAGGATTGTACCCAGACTGGATGATTGCTTGCAGCAATTGTCAAAGGAATATTTGCTGCGAAAGACTAGTTTCTGAGGCCCATCCTACTGCATTTAAAGGAGAAATTCGAGAAGTTGGCTGCACACTTGACACAGTGAACAATTACAAAATAGTTACTTCAAGGATAACCTCTAGATAGACGCTTTGTAGTGAGTGTCCCATTGATTCCATACCACTCTCCTTTCCAAGGTCAGGGATGCCGAGCTAGAGCTCATTGGAGGACGAAGAGGAGAGATCTGTTGTGTTTTTCGATGAAAGCTGGTTATGCCTTAGTGTCAGAGGTGGACGATTGTTGGTTAAAATTAGGCCAGGTAAGCGTCAGCAACCAAATAGTCTGTGATCTAGAACTGGTTGGAGAAGGTATGACTGAAGGAGCATTCTTGTAGTTATTCTACACATCCTGACTGCACATTTATATGCACCCTAGTGATTTAATGTCTTACGTTCAAGGTGGTATTTTACAACAGGATAACGAGAGCCCTCATACCGCTATTGTGAATCAGGATGCTCTACAGTGTCGCTATATTGCCTAGTATCACTAAACTAACAGATCTTTCTCCAATTGAGCACGTATGATGCACTATTTCACAACCTCAGCGTCATTCAGAGCAACCATTAACCGTCATTGTACTGACCGATCAATTGCAGAAAGACATGGAACTTTATCCCAGATACTGATATACCTCACCTGTGCAACACAAGTCATGCCCATTTATATGCCTGTACTCAAATTCTGAGGGTAAACCGGCACCATTTTAAAAGGCTGTTTTCACGCTTACATTAACCTGTGACCTTGAAACCTTAATAAATTTAAATATGTTATCTGGGCCGTGGGTAGCCTGGTGGTTAGATCATCGGACTCCAGACAGAAAAGCTTGGGTTCGATGCTCGATGCTATCAAATACCCTCCAAGTACACACGGAGTACGTGCTCGGTTAAATCAGTTGGTCCGAATGTCTAGTGGGTTGAATTACGAGTGCAGGGAACTGGAGAATATTCCCCTCCCCTCCAGTTCCATGGTAGATTTGTGGAGGATGATGTAGGTGGTGTCGCCATCTATCGTAGCTTCGGGGAATTTCGCCGAGCTAATTCGTACTGTTACCTGTATGGTGCTCAAGGCCTAGACCAACGACAGGCGTACTTCCAGCCCCTCGCCACGATGAATTTCGTGCACTTATTCTGACTACATCAGACAGGTGGCATTAGCCACAACAAAACAAATATGTTACCTAGAAAAATGATTCATTACGCCTTAATAATTATTTCCTGCTTTTGTTATTTTTTTCTCTTCAGTGTATTTAGAAAATTCTTTACACTCTGGCTTTTATCTAAATATCGGCAAAACAAACTAAAAATATTACAATAATAAAAAAGAGAGGGTAAAAAAAGGAGAAATTGCTAATATAAAACCCAAAGACTTAAAACAGATAGAACATATCGAAGAAAATAAAGGTGCTAAGAGTGCTATGAAACTAAAAAGTGAAATGCATTGCTTTTTTGTTTACCAGTTGATTTTCTTGTTGGTGAGTGTCTCTGAACGCGTGGAGCGTCGCCAGTCAGAGGAAGCAGTTAATCTCCTTTGCAATCGAAGTGTATGAAAGGACCTCATGAGCAGTCCCTGGACCTGATCCGCACACCAAAGGGAAGAAAAAGCTTTTACTTCATGCGAAAGCAAAATAAGATTCAAAATCAAATAAAAAAAGAAGCACATGCATTGGTAAAGCATACATTAGGTAAAAAGCAGTTAATTTTAAATATGGATTTGCTAAATAACAGATCATTATTTACTTTGATTTGCATATCAAAAAGAAATAAAAAACTAGATACACATAAAATCGTTAGCAAATTTTAAATTTTATTAAATATTGAAACTATTGCGCTTTGATCTTATTTTCACACATTATGTTTCGAAAGGATTGAAACAGTAGCAAATTATTTTCAAATATTATACAGGGTTATACGTAATTCCCTAAAGGTTTCAAAACTATATAGTAAAAAAGAAAACTAAGACAAAAATACAGCAAAAAAGAACATGTAAAAGATTTCTAATATTATTCAAGTTTTATTAACATACATTACAGGTATTCTATAGGTGAAACATTGGTTACACGGCATACATGAATGCGACAGCATGAGCTGCCTCACTCCACTCAACATGGTGTTATCAATATTATTTGCAGCCCATGTTATATTCTCATGCTGTTTTCTGCTACATAACGCGGCAAAGGGGGGTACGAAAACTTATGCAAAAGGCCAAGTTTCGGATAACATGGAAAGCGCAACACGTGCTGGAGAGTGCAGCAGAAACTGGACTATCGCATTAATGTATGCCAAGTAACCAATGTTTCACACAAATACAATACATGTAAGGTACATAAATAAAACTTGAAGTGTATTTCTGTATTTTTTCAAATGTGATGTTTTGCTGTATTCGTTCATTTATTTTATTTTATTTATTTATTTTTACTATAGGACTTCGAAACTCAGGAAGGAACCATGAATTACCCTGTATTTCTTTATAATATTCTTGATTATCATTTTTAACTCGTGTAATTTTTATAATTCTCCGTAAGATCAATATTAGTATTTATAATGGAGGCTCTGATATGAAATTTATATGAACTTAAAATTCCATTGCATATTGGATTGTTAAAAAATTACCTTTGTCAAGGAAAAAATGGATGCGGCTTTTCATAACCTCAATTCTATGTAATTAAAATATTTTTTAGGAAAAACAACATTCAACTATTCTTCAATTACAGAAGAATTTTATTTGTAATATACAAATAGAAATTTAAAGAATAACAAGTACTTATATATATATATATATATATATATATATATATGAAAAGCAACTTCTGGGAATAAATTTATACTTAGTATAATTACAATACGTTCACATTCCTGCAATGTCCTTCAAGGTGAAAGACAATAAATAGGAACATATCAGACAACATACATTACCATATATTTGTTTTCAAATGAAGATTCTAAGTAAGACACAAACTAATGTTTATTTTATATGCAGATTGTTTCAATGAAAAGTGGTGATAACTCCATGAGTGCCTATTCGATTTCCCCATTTGCTGTCACAAAACAGTTCTCGAAATACATCAACGGCTTTCAAATGTCAAGGTAAGATCTTGATAATCTCACTTTAGTGTCAGTTATACCATTGGTCTGATCTACTAATATGTATGTACATTATAATGAGTAACTATCTATAATATTTACGTGATTTAATAGGAAATGTGACCTATGAAGCGAAGTCTCAGTTAAAACGAAAGAAATTAAAGCAATGCCTAAATATATGATATCTCAAGGAACAATAAAATGTATTTATTAAACAAATATATTCATTTTCAGTGCTATTGTCTCATTAGAATCATTAACATACATATTCTGCTAAACACAAAGATTTATTTACTTTTCCTTTCAGATGTGTTTACTGTTACAATGCGTATTACATTAATATGCCAATTTGTAAAACAGCACTGGGTCCGTTTCTAAAATATGAATAACGTCAAAATAATTCCCAGTCTTTTAAAATTTCATCAATACAGAATTTTGCGCGAACATATTTGACAGCTTCTAATTTATGCTGCCGTGGTAGCCTTCATAATATATTTTCTTCTGAAGAAGTTAAACTCTGAAAAAATTATACTTCGTGTTCACATTGGTGTAAACATATAATTTATTTTAGGATTCCGCAAATTTTCTGAAATTAAAACATAATGGAATTTATTTGTATTATTTATCGATCAAATTAAAAATGATTTTTTAATAAGGAAAAAAATAAACAAAACTGTAACACTTAACAAACTTTATGCATATTATTCACAACTAATAAAATTCAATTTTAATATAGGCTATGTGCCTAATCTAATTTAAGAATAATAACTGAAATTTTCGGTATATTCACTTTATACATACAGGAAGAGAAATACTAGAAATTTTTCTGAAAAAATATATATCATTAGAAAGCTAAATAGTATTCTTATAAAAAAAAAACTCGGTTGTAACTTAAATGATAATTTTATCCTTTTTATTCAATATTACTTCGTACTAATTTGTTGCTTTATTTACGCTAACCATTCCTATATACTATTATAAACTGTTCATACATACCATTTATAACAATTGATTATTAACATATTGAAAACTAGTACCTTTGCATTATTTACACATTTACAAGTTTAAATTCCAATGCACACTCAATGGTTTAAGTTCATATTGCGTCTTAGCCACATGGTAACTGCAACCACGCGTTTCCAGCCAATCAATTGATTAGCTTCGCTGTTACCATCTCTTGCCTTTTGCAGAATTTTTTTTAAGTACATAATTGCGTGCAATAACAAAGCAAATAGATAAACATAATGCAATTACTTTAAAACTACAAGTATAACGAAATGATATATATATTTTTAATTTTGAAATTTTTTTTGTAGAATCTTAATGTTTGAACATCTTTATCCTGCTATCGTATTTGAAATTGTATCTAAGTTTTTCCAGTAGAACAACAAATATAAGTCTAATGTTACTTAGGAATTCAATGGAGAACACGTGATTGCATTTATCGTGAGACTACCATGAATTGGAGCACTGCAGTTCATTTTTTCAATGAACACTTAAGACATACCTTCAATTGCAAAATGATATTTCCAATTCAAATAATTTTTGATCCCAGCTCTGGAAAATCAATAAAATACAGCAAGCGTAAGATATACTTGAAATACACGATGTTTGTTAGTGAATTATAAGTAATAATTTCGTTGTCGACCGATATGTGCATGGGATAATTTGTGGCATATTGTTTTAAAACTTCTATAACAAAAATTAGAGATATCAGCTTAAGAGTTAACTGTCGCATATTGTATGGAATCTTTCAATAAACCTAAATGTCCACTGTAACGTTTTCCACCCCAAAATCGGCTTTCTTATACAAATAGTATAGTACAGTTCACATCCACATGTGTACCCCAAAATATTAAGTAGCCCTTTCATCTGACAGCATCCCGTCAACCGACGGCCGTGAAAAACCCAATAGCTGAGCATACGTACGAGCCGCAACCCCGAGTGCATTTCGAGATCTCAGAAACGAATCATCCCTTCTTAACAGAGTGGAAAGAGTCCGAATGAAAAAAATCAAGAATATTTTTGTGCTGACCTCCTCCCTCACAATATCATATTTTGTGGTTTTCAAAAAAAACATTTGAATGAATAACTTCCACTTAACGTAAATACTATAATTAATAACTGTGATGTAAATAAATAATTTAATTTTTTTTTTTATCTCTGAAGCCACCACTAGTTTTCCCAAACGTCTCACCGCTAATATATGATTTAACTGGAATGACAGCAAAATGATCAATAAGAAGATTCATGCTTATTTGCTCCGACGTAAGAATATTTCTTCACTCTTGAAATAAAACAAATTATGTCTAAAAAATTACCAATATTTACTAAAAATGTATTTAAATGTATGTTTGGTAAAATCCTGTCGACACTTATGTTTTGTAGATTTAATCAATGCATTGCTATGAACACTTAAACGTTAGGCAATTATATGAAATGCAATTACTTCCCATTTTAAATATTTGGTAATAATTTAATAATAAAATGTTCTGCATTTTTTCCCACTGAAAGCCTTTATAGTTGAAAATGTTTTTTCTTGGAATATTAGAGAAAAGATCCGTGTAAGCAATTGACATTAATTTAAGTTGGAATTTTAAGTCTTTTAAGCAATTTATTTTTTAAAAATACATACGAATTTCCTGCGAGATTTTATCTTAGAAAAATAAATTTGACATTCGGATTGAATAAAAAATTGAAATATAATTTAAATTTTATTTTATACAAATGGAATATTTCTGACTGATTAAACCAGCCTACGAAAAGAATTTCAGTGACCTTTCTTCCACTCCGATAAATTTAATTTCTCAAGCGCAAGCACAAAATATTCAGCAATTCTGAGAGGAGACATCTCTCTCTCTCTCTGTATATATTAAGGTCTCATATGTAGAGTTTTATATAGGGTGTTTTTTACGGGTATAGAACTTTAAATTGCAATATAACAACGATGTATTATTCGATTGATATGAATTTTTTTTATTTTAAGTTAATCTTATGGCATTATATTTTAAATAAGATCAAGCCAGGCGTAGATTCGTCGAATGGGCCCAAAACGAGATTGCCGTTGTTCCCGATTTTCATCAGCGAATTTTGTTTACCGATGAAGCACACTTCTGGTTGAATGGCTACGTCAACAAACAAAACTGCCGCATTTGGAGTGAAGCTAATCCACAAGTGTATATCGAAACACCGTTACATCCAGAAAAACTGACTGTTAGATGCGCTTTATGAGCTGGTGGAATCATTGATCCGTACTTCTTCAAAAACGATGAAGGCCACAACGTTACAGTCAATGGTGATTGGTAAAGAGCCATGATTAATAACTTTTTCATTCCTGAATTGAGCAATCATGATGTTCAGGAGCTGTGGTTCCAACAAGACGGCGGGGGCTGCGGTAGCCCAGTGGTTAAGGTATACAACCATGGCAGGCATGTCGTGAGTTCGATCCCAGTACCACTAAAGACCCGCCGTGTAGGGCAGCGATGCACGTTAAATCTGTCGAGAGCTGAAACGTCCTCCCGTTGGTGTGGTGTGGTAGTTAGGAGAGGGGGGTGCCAGCTCAGGTGTCGTCCACGTCACTTGACCATGGTTCAAAATTACGTGGTCCGTCGCCAAAAGCCCTCGTGTAGCTGAACAGTGCGACGTTAATATTAACTCAACTCAACTCCAACAAGACGGCGCAACATGTCACACAGCTCATGCCACAATCGATTTATTGAAAGACACGTTTGGTGACCGCCTAATTTCACGTTTTGGACCTGTGAGTTGGCCTCCAAGATCTTGAGATTTAACACCGCTAGACTATTTTCTGTGGAGCTATGTAAAGTCATTGGTCTATGCGGGAAAGCCACAAACGCTTGACCATTTGAAAGACAACATTCGCAGTGTTATTGCCGATATACGGCCATAAATGTTGGAAAAAGTCCTCGAAAATTGGACGTCCAGATTGAACTACATCCGAGCCAGCCGTGGCAGTCATATGACAGAAATCATATTTAAAATGTAATGCCACAAGATTATCTTTCGAATAAAAAAAAATTCATGTCAATCGAATAGTACATCGTTGTTTTATTGCAATTTAAAGTTATATACCTCTAAAAAACACCCTTTACATTAACAATGTATTTTAATTGCAGGGACTGATGATTACAGAAAACATATCAAACACCCATACTGGGAAAAAAAGGAATGGAAGACATTTTTTGTGTTCGAGGATCGAAAGGGGTCAAAACCCGAAAGACAACCCATCGTTTTTCTTTGTGCCATATAACTCACATTGTAGGACAGAAATAATATCGGTAAGACCTGGTGGTGTTTTCAAGGATGAAAGAAGTGCTGATAGCCAAGTTGACGTATAAAATAGTCTTAAGTGTAAGAAGGACATCTCTGTTAAGTCATAACCAGAAAATGTTTACGCAGTCTCTTCTAAAGCTTTCCTCATTCCAAAGGGGGATCCAACGGACATCCCCCAAACCAAAAGAAGTGCGACGTTGTTGATCAAAAGGAGACAGAAGGGATAAGAATGGTTTGGAAGAGAGAGCACTACTTGTGACGAGGTATTAACCACGCACTTTTTCACTGTTTGGAGTCCGATGAGCAGCACCTTCAAAAATAGGCCTTTAATACTCAATAATAAAGGGTGTTTTTTTGAGAGGTATAGAACTTTAAATTGCAATAAAGCAACGATGTACAATTCGATTGACATGAATTTTTTTTATTCGAAAGATAATCTTGTGGCATTACAATTTAAATATGATTTCTGGCATAGGACTGCCACGGCTGGCTCGGATGTAGTCCAATCTGGACGTCCAATTTTCGATGACTTTTTCTAATATTTGTGGCCTTATATCGGCAATAACACGGCAAATGTTGTCTTCCAAATGGTCAAGCGTTTGTGGCTTATCCGCATAGACCAATGACTTTACATAGTCCCACAGAAAATAGTCTAGCGGTGTTAAATCACAAGATTTTGGAGGCCAATTTACAGGTCCAAAACGTGAAATTAGGCGGTCACCAAACGTGTCTTTCAATAAATCGATTGTGGCACGAGCTGTGTGACATGTTGCGCCGTCTTGTTGGAAACACAGCTCCTGGACATCATGATTGTTCAATTCAGGAATGAAAAAGTTAGTAAGCATGGCTTTATACCGATCACCATTGACTGTAACGTTGTGGCCTTCATCGATTTTGAAGAAGTACGGACCAATGATTCCACCAACCCATAAAGCGCACCAAACAGTCAGTTTTTCTGGATGTAACGGTGTTTCGACATACACTTGTGGATTAGCTTCACTCTAAATGTGGCAGTTTTGTTTGTTGACGTAGCCATTCAACCAGAAGTGCGCTTCATCGCTAAACAAAATTCACTTCTTAAAATCGGGAACAACGGCAATCTCGTTTTGGGCCCATTCGACGAATCTACGCCTTGCTTGATGATCGTTTTGATGAATTGTTAAACCAAACTGAGAATAAATCACTTGACAGCTGTTAAATAGGTCGCCATCTTGGAAAGTAATACCAACTTAAACTTCTATACCTGAAAAAAAAACACTCTGTAGAAATAATCTCCAAGAAAAAATTTACTGTACGGCAGATGCTGATATTATGAATCAATGTCAGACAGATAAAATTATGCATTAGAGAAAATATGTGTAGATCAAAATTTGTACTGCTCGATTCACATTTTTTCAGCTGTTCCTCCAGAATATCATACCCAATTTTTTTGAAATTTCTCATTTACTTTTTCTCTGAAAATAAAAATTACACCAATGAATTATCCTCTTAATCCAAAAAATACATCTTTGGAGCTTCCTCTATTTTTCTTAAGTCCGTGTATTTTACAGAATATGCTTCAGATTAAAATAACATTTACTTGATCAACATGTCTACTAAATATATCCCTCTTTTTTAGGAAACTTTATAAAACCACCTTTTGATCGATGCCTCATTTCGAAAACTTCTAGAATTGCTTACACATGAAAATCATTATACGATGCCTAAAAATCCGTAAGAAAAAGCAGGGTAGTCTCTGGAACAACATAGCTATTGATTTCAAAGATGTTTGCATGCTTAGGACCTAAGCCATTACACAAATTGAATCCAAAAACAAAAATAGTTACAACTTTTATGTTTTAAACTGTGGAAAAACAAGAGAAATTGATTATTCCCATAAGTGTAACATGACCAGATTTCTATTTTTGAACGAATATTACCATATCCCAAACCATGGTATTAGTTGAGGGATGCATGTAATGTTTACAGGCTGTATAGTGTATAAAATGCTTTACTAAAGAAGCAAACACTTTTTTTAATTTGCGAAATTTATAAAATTGGTTCTTAGAATTTTCAGTCTACTGTTTTATAACATTATGCATGGATTAATATTTGTAATGGAACACTATTATACATATGTTTTTGATGGAATTATTAAGGGAATTATAGATGTTCACACACACATGGTTATAACGGAGTCTTATTTTTTTCTCAAAATTATATTTAATCTCAACAAAGACAAAATTCATATCTTAGCCAATTTTATCTAATTTTTTTACTTAAAATATTCAGAAATAAAAGCTGAAATATTCGAAAACAAACACTAATAAGAAATAAAAAAAACCTTTTTGATTTTGAAGACCTTTGGAATCGAATAAAATTATTTACAGCAAAATTTTGTATCAGAATATATTTAAGAAAAATTAGTTTTAAAGTATCACACAGCACACTTTTTTTAAAAAAATTGTTCTTAACGTTCTACAAGAAATATATGCTTTGCGAGTATTTAACAAGCTATCTTTTGAGAGATTTTCTAGAATTAATTATGGTCTCGAATATTCTAAAACATCCAGGAATTTTGGTTCTTTTCTTTTACCCACCTAATGGAAAATGCCATTTTAACCTCAAATAAATCAGCTCAAAATTTACCGTGTTGACAAATTTCATGGTGAGATGACATAATATTGCATTGTAGTCACCGAACCTCCCCAATCAACGTTCTAAAACTCGGAAAGCATGTGATTAACAAACATTAGAGAAACCTCTGATAAGAAAATGTGTAAAACCTAAGAATCCTGGAAGGAGAAAAAATAACGCTTTTGTTCTTTGTTGTCTCTTTCCCCACCCAAATTTTCTAAATTAATCATGACAGATAAAATAAATTTGGCTTAATTACATATAGTTATCAATATTTATAATGATTATTTGTACTAACAGTATCGTATTTTAAATTTATAACTTTGAATAACTGTAATCTTATAAATAATAATTATATTTTTTCGATATTTTAATTTTATATTATTTTTTTTCAAAATGGTTCAACAATATATTTAACCCCTTCCAGGCTCATTTTATTTCTGCATTATGGATAAAAAAAATGTTAGTTGTTTTATACTTATTTTCAAGCATACATATCTTTTTAAACCTAATAGCACCATTCACATACACAATTTTCTAAAAATAAATGTAAAAATATGTATTTAAATGAATGAGTAAATTACCTGTAAAATTAGACTTTATAGTCAATTCACTCTAATTATAAATACAAAGCTTATAATATACCTAGATCTCACCTTAAATTACAAATTTTATATCATTTGCATTTACATAAATGATTATAAATTTATTTATCACACAAAATTTGATCTTGTATGACACATCCGAAAACACGATACCGCACATAACTCAGTGAACGGGGTGGGGGATCTCAGCAAAAGGACATCCCCTTTTTGCAGAAAATTCTACTGCGTGTTACTTTTCAATAATTAAAAGTCATAAAACGCACATATGAAATAATTCGAGAATTCCGATTGCACAGTGCAAATTTTCATAGTGCACGAGCTACGAGCCAGAACGATACATTTCACCTGCCCGGGCTCAGCTTGGGAAAAGCCGGGAAGGGGTTAAAGTTTTATCTGCTTAATGTTAAAGAATAAGACCCGATTCGGAATATTGTTTCAGTTATAGAAGTTTTCGAACATTAACATTATATTCTGACATTGAATTTTTTTTTCTAATGTGGCTGCGTTTTGGTATTTTTTATCTTTTCAGATTTAGTAGTTGACATCACTTTTTAGTGCGCCTCCATATAGGCGGTACCAATTGCCGCAAGTATAATTTTGATTCCCAATTTTCTTCCCCAGAGGGAGGCACCTGAGCTCTGACGATGCGAAATTGTACTTAGGAAAATAAATTTTGTCAATAGTCAAACGGACATTCAAAGGATTTTTTACATCCCGCATAATCATCCGACATGGACGCTGTCGAGATTTTCTGCATCATGAAAATTCAGCAACTTGGGCCAGGATCGAAACTACAACCTTGGGTGTAAAAAGAGAGTGACAAACCAACTGTGCCACTCAGCCGGATAACTTCGAAATCTTATAGAGGATGTTTATTTTATCATACTATACTCATCGTTATCCAAGTTAACAAATTTTCCTGGCTCAAAATGTGTATCGCATTTTTCCCCTATACTGTAATGCTAAATGAGCAATCCTCTTAGACGTTAAAACGAAAAAAAATTCTTATTTAGTGAAGGCTTTGGAATTTTTTACGAATGTTACATTATAAGCAAATGTACGAATTACAATGTTGCGGATTTTCTTGAAAATTGAGGCATTTTAATGTTTTAAATTGCGCTCCGCGTTTAGTTGAGACACGTTCATTTGACAAAGATAGCTTTAAACGAAAAAAAAGTAATGAAGTACGTCTAAAAGATTTATCGCTTGTTCGGTCGAAAAATTGCATTGAAGATGTGCTATTTACTAAAATAACGTTTTTGTTGATTAGGTAACTTTTGAGCTTACGTACGTATATACATTGCTTTCCCTACATGATAATTTATAAATTTAAAAAGTCCTATTTAACAGAACGTTTCTAACGGATTTAACTCCTGCATTGAGAGAGAGAGAATTTGAATTAATTATCTTCCTGACATAACTTTTGAATTTCCTAATTCATTTTCATCTCGTAACATATTCCTTGTCTTAACAAATGATGAATGAATCGCTAGTACTGGAAATAATTATTCATGGCTATTCTCGCATGAAAAAATCAAAACTAAAAGTCATTAATAAACGTATAATGAATCAAATCATTAAACTGATATGCAATTTGTAACAACAGATGTGTCACACACGTATAACAAAATGTAATTTATTTTTATAATTATATTCTTAAAATAAGAACAGCAACAGAAAAATAGAAAAAATAAAAGAAAATCAATTATTGTTAAGACTTTTTCTATGCTGAATAAATTTATAAAATATAGAAGCAAATAATTTAAAGTAATCTTTTTATATGCAATTACAATTAGCTTACTATTTAAACAAGTGCACAATATATCTTTCAATGCTCTTATGTTTAAGGGAACCAAGACATGCTCGAAAGAGTAAAATGTCAAAATTAAGACCGGTTGTTTATAAGACATATATCATTTACGATTTCCAATAGAGCTTAGATTTTCTATGTTCTTAATAAAGATAATTTAATTATTCTGTAGAACTACAAAAATAACTTTTAACTTCAAACGTTTTTTTAACTACTTAATTTAAGTAATACATAATTTTTGAGAACTAATAATATATATTTATGTTTAGGTACCAATTTTTACAAAAGTATCCTTTTTTTATGCAAAATATTTTGTACACATAAATAAAACAATACATAAAATACAGTGGACCCATTTTTTAGTAAAATGATTTGGTTTAGTTTCTTTAAAAAAATTATGAAACTTTGAAATTTGATTTTTTTTTATTTTCCTGCTTTTTTAAAGCATAAAACTATTTTTAAAAAATTAGGCACTATCTTAATAGAAAAAAATAGGTTCACTATATGGATGGGCATCTTGTATAGAAGTATAAAAAATCTGGAATCATATAGTGAATAGTTTTTTTTTTAAAAAAATGTACCTAAATGCAAAAAATATGCTTTTGAGAAAAAGTGAAAAAACTAAAAAAACAATATTTTCACATATTATACACTTGATTAGTATTTGCTTGCCTATTTTTATATGACTAATAATAATCCTTAATCTTTTTCTAGAGTTACAAAAGTAATATGAAATTCGTATGTGTTTTTTTCCTTTGTTTTAGATAACATGAACATAATTTTCGAGACCTTGTAATACATATTTCCATGTATAGGTACCATTTCTCACAAAAAATATTCTTTGAATATACAAAAAAAATTACACATATATATACAGCAACATATCAAACATAATGAATCAGTTTTTAACGAATTAATTGCATAATTTCTTTAAAATAATCATAAAACCTTAAAATTATGAAAATCTTAATTTTCTTTTTGCACGTATAAATTTATTTTTTAAAAATTAGACATAACATACTAAAAGATATTTTGTTCACTATATAGAACGTTTATATAGATCAAACACAGGGGAAACTACATATTTAAAGTTGAAAGGGGTGTGTCAAAAAGGGCGTGGTCATTTGTTTACATTTTTTTTTCATATTATAGGGCTATTTTATCAACAATCATATAAGTATTATACATTTTTAGATTCAGAAAAATAAGCACTATTTTTTAGAACTAAAATTTAAAAATCGATTTTTTTAAAGTATATGATGTCCCTGTTACACTAGATTGCCCAAGGAAGTCATTTGGAACGATTTTTAATTTCAATTAAAAAAAACAGTTAAGTTTATAGTGACCCAATTTCTTAGACTTTATTACAATACATTTTTTTCCCAAGAGTGAAGTAAATTTTTTTATTAATATTTACTAATTACTTATTATATGACTGTAAATAATATAAAAAATATTAAAAATTATTTTTAAACAAAGTTCTTTACGTATTAGTTATTCTTTCAGAATGCAGTCACTTTGACTGCATTCGGACAATGTATGTATGTACTTAATTTCAGTCTTTGTAGTGTTAAAAGAATTTGCCTTTTATTATCTCACTCTTATCTAAATAGAGGATATTTCTGAATACATTTTTAGTCCATATTTATTTATTTTATTTTTATATGAAAATACTTGAACGACACAAAATACAAAGGGATATTGATACATTATTAAAATATTAATATTTTCACTTGAAAAACACTTATTTTTCCCTTCTATCCTTGAAAAAAAGTATTGAATATATTTATGTGTGAGTAAATAAGACTTAAGCGTATATTTTCAATACTTTAACCAACGTCTTACTTAGGTGGTTTTATCACTCAGTCACACCTATCACGTAAGTTGTATCGCGTATTACAGTATACTTTTAATGATTTACAGGAAATCAGAACCATTTCCTTTTGTTATTCACCGAAACAAGAGTTTTACCTGATATTATATTTTGACAGTATTATCCCGAATCAATTGAATATGGATTTTAATAATCACATATTTTGATATCTCTAACATTAGACCTCTAATAAAGAGACGGCATTCATGTATCTGAATCAATAATGGTAAAATTCCTCTAATTTCAGGAACGTCTGAAAACAAAACTCAACTTCTTCCATAGCTTCTTTATTTTTTCTCTACGCTATTCACAATATATTTCTAATTAGCCCGCGATCACTCGCGCGGGGTGTTCTCTACACCCCAACAATGAGAGAATCATCCCAGGATTCTAAAAAGAATGCGCAGAACCACGACTTTTCTGTAGCTGCACATTTTAGGTCATTCAACCTTCAGACCTGATGCAGTCCCTCTTTCTCGAACGATTGGAATGTAATGACCTTCAAAAGTTTATCTGTGGGTCTGAGAGCTCCCGCGAAAAGTTGAGCATATGTATACAGTCTGCTCTGAATGCTTGGGAAATGATTAAAATATTATTTTTCTACTTTCTACTATCGTTATCTCATTAATTATAAAGTATATTTATTACTGGTATTTACGTTTCACTGGTTTATAAAAAAATATAAAATTATGTGTTTTAAAATGAAAATATTGTATGTTTAGTTTAAATTAATGTTAGTCTTATTTATATGCAATAAATTTAATAATTTTATTTGTATAATACACAAAACATCTTGTACTTTATAAATATGTATCATAATAACTTAATTTTATTTTCATAATTAAATACACGGGTTAAGAGTTTGGGGTGTTCTCTGCACCCCGCGAGTAACGACGGTAGAAAAAACAGGTGCAAGTGACCGCAGGTTAAATGTTAATCCCCATTTGCATACAATCATAGCTTCGTATGAATCCTGTGAAACATCATAAATGCCCCGAATAAGTAACATGTGATTCAATAGTAAAATGTCGAAGTAATTCTCAGAAATCTTTATTGCACTTCTAAATAGATAGAGGGGAGAGGAGAGTATAATGAAATAGTCGGGAAATATGGAGTTATGAGGCTTTGACCCTGTTTATAGCTGCTAACACAAAGGAAATCCTAGAATTATTCAAAAAGAGCTCCCCTGATGCATTGTAGTGAAAGATGAACCCTTATTGCTGTCGTATTACTCGCTACAGAACAAAGTGTGTTTTATGATTTTAAAAAACGTTTTCTAACGCAAGCCTTCAAACATTTTAACTTAGTGATACACATGTTGTTGAAGCACTGATGCTAAACATAATGAACGCTAAAAGAATTGTTGTTTGCTATACTATGGTTGGTTTTTGACTGACAATGTTAGGATGAAAACAAGGAACAAGAGGCTTCAAAACAACAGAAGAAGTCGGGTATTTAAAGGTCCCCCAAGAATAAATTAGATCGACCTTCTAGACCAGTGATACTTAATCTGTGGCCCACCGGCCTTTTTTGAGTGGTCCAGTCGTCTCCTGTTGCACTAAGAAATTCAATTACTTAAAAAAAATAAAATAAAAATCTAGAGAGAAACTCTATCAATAATCAATTAAATCTATCAATTTGCTATTTTTGATAATATAATGTAAACAAAAAGCTTGGTCATTGATGAAAGGATATTGAAACTATCCCGAAACTCAGAAAAAAATGCATACAAGTAAATATTTCGTTGTGTGTGTTTGATAGAAAGTTCAATATAGCATTAAAAATAAAAGAGAGAGAGTGAAAAATGAGTTTAAATATTTTAATCAATTTTGCTTTGTCCAATATTGCTGTGGTATTGTGGTATGTTTTTTCCATTTCATATTGAGGCCTGCGTGAAATACCTATCAAACGTGTGTGACCGGCTTAAAATACCTATCATGTGCATGTGGCCTGGCGGAAAAAAAGGTTTAGTATCCCTGTTCTAGACTAACTAGAAATGATTCAAGTGTTATCAGTGATGAATATCGTTCCCTTCCAATGTATGATTTGTAATAGACTTTAAGTCATCAACTAAAGAACCATACAACAAAGACGCGAGGTATATCTTCTATAATGGAAAATTCTCTTAATACCAAAGGAGATTAAATTTGGATGTATTGCTTCATGTGCTTTCTGTGAGCTCACCTTGACTGAATCTAGTTAAGAAAATATTATATTTGAGACTAATGTAAATAGACTCGATACAGAAATAACATCCACGCATAATCTTGAAAATATAATTTTTTGGGGTTAAAAATAACTCTTTATATAAAGTTTAATTAGTTTTCCAATGGATAAAAAAGCTTATTCCATATTACCAGACCATTCCATAATAACCTTCATTTTATAACTTTTTAAAATATTTTTATAACAATGAAAGTATTACTATTTTTTGACATGGTAATTCATTACAATGTATAATAGTATATACTCATGATAATGCTTATTATAAAAAACAGTATCCATTGAAAATGTAAGTAGTATTCCATATCTTCCTCCCATCGTTATTTAAGAACAAGTAATACATAAGTCAATTTCTACTTAGGTCAGCAAAGAAGCATTTTATTTTATAGTCACTTTTTATTAAATAATTACATTTAATGTAAAAATGTATATTTATATGACAAATCTCGATAATAAGTGACAAAATAGAATATAAATTTCCTTGTTAAAATCAATGTATACTGTCATCAACTAATACTTTCATGCGGAACAAATTTATTTTCTTCCATATAAAACTAAAATTAATTAATTAAATTTAATTAATGAATTAATATTTGAAAAACTGTTTTAACTTCAAGTGTCATTTACTCTACAAGTTTAAAAATATGTATTTGGGCTTGAGTGGATGAATAAAAAGTATTTTATTAACGATTGAAAATTTGAACAAGATGTATATATATATATATATCGGGTGGGCAAAAAGTCCGTAAAAACT
Organism: Trichonephila clavipes; assembly: GCA_019973935.1. Taxonomy (NCBI): domain Eukaryota; kingdom Metazoa; phylum Arthropoda; class Arachnida; order Araneae; family Nephilidae; genus Trichonephila; species Trichonephila clavipes. The sequence continues at coordinate 336,324 of BMAU01017267.1, forward strand.
TTAAAAATTCATAAAATCCGGAGAAATGAACGAAAAAAAACTGTTTGCAGGATATTAGTATGTCACGGGATTTTTTTAAGCTAGAAAAAAAATAAATAATTCGAAAATTATCCGGTACGTGGCGCTGTTACAAGCGTCTGTGGTGGAAATATGCAAATTAGACGGCTATAAAAACCTTTGCTCTCAATGAATCCACATTCATTTCACCATTACAAACAGTGAATGTGAACAAGGATGCTCAGTGTGCCGGATAAAGCTTTGTTGGTGAAGTTATTTTACATGAACGAGGAATCAGCGACCATTGCCTTGCGTAAATTCCGAGTTCAGAAAAATGTGAAGAGTGGAAAAGGCCCTTTAACACCTGCAGGTCTCTTAAAGTTTGTTAAACGTTTTGAGGAAACAGGAAAGTTGGAGGATCCAGCACGAGCCGGACGACCATGCTTGAAAGAAGCACGTGCACCCTTGCATTGCTGTCGCAATGGAAGCGATTGCGTCCGAAGCAGCTTCAGGGACCAGCAGTGCTCGTGAAGCTGCCAGACGATTGGGCTTACCACCATCATCTGTCCGCAATATTCTTCGTCGAATCCTCCAGCTGTATCCATACAAATTGCAATCGTGCCATGAACTTTTGCCAGCAGATGCCGCACAGAGGGAAGCATTTGCGAAGTGGGCCTTCTCTAAATGGGAACAGGATCCCACCTGGGATTTTAACATCTTGTGGACTGATAGAGCTCATTTCTCGCTTGATGGTGACGTTAACAACCATAACTGTCGCATTTGGGCGACCTCAAATCCACGTGAGTACACACAGAAGCCATTACATTCCCCAAAAGTGACAGCATGGAGTGGTTTCACGGGTTCACTTATCATAGGACCCTACTTTTCTTTGAAACGCAGTGCCCAGTAAATGGATGGATAACGGAAACGGTAAATGCTCAGCGTTATCTAACGCGTCTGCGGGAGACTGTCGTGCCATGTTTAATTCAACGAGGTCAGATTTTGAATGTCACGTTCATGCAGGATGGAGCAACCAGTCACACTGCTAACCCGGTTAAGGCATTCCTGATACAAACGTTCAGGGGAAACATAATCGTTAGCAGGCGCTGCAGGTACCCATGGCCTCCTCGATCTCCAGATTTAACACCGGCAGACTTCTGGTTGAGGGCATATTTGAAATCTCGCGTGTATCTATCCGGTCCATCAAGTCTGTCGGAACTGAAAGATGTGATCCGCAAAGAAGTATCCTCCATACAGCCGGACATGTTGCACTCTGCCGTTGCTGGATTTGTCACTCGTCTGGAATGTCTTCTCCCCTGTGGTGGTGGTCATGTGGAACATATTCTGGTGTAATAAAGTTTTGAAAGTTTTCTGTTCATTATTTATGCATTTTTCTTTGATTTGCGTACATCAGCGCCACCTACCGGATGTTTTTCGAATTATTTTTTTCTAGCTTAAAAAAAATCCCGTGACATACTAATGCTGATCCTGCAAACAGTTTTTTTCGTTCATTTCTCCGGATTTTATGAATTTTTAAAATTTTTACGGACTTTTGGCCAACCCGGTATATATATTGCCACACGCATAATTTGCTACAAGTCCCGATAGCCGAGTTGGCAGAGCGTTGGACTGAACTTCCTCAGGTCTCGGGTTCGAATCCCGGCCCCGGCAGATTTATCCAAAGACTGGAATTTTGTTTCCGTTTTTAATGTATTGTTTCTCTAGGTTCTAGATGAATCCAGATCATTCTTTAGAGTGCATACTAGTTATTTCTCGAATATTCCGAAGTGTATAAAAGCAGAGTTCATCGCCAGTTGGGCATGTTCTCAGTCCAGTGTTGTATCGAGCTCCAAGCGTTAGAATAAATCTAATTGTTAGTTTAATTGAACTGTGTACTTCTTTCGAACTCCGTGACAAGTTTGGTGGAGGCGCGGGGTACAATTACGTCAAACGTGGATAATAGTGACAACCTTCGCAGGAGCCTCCGATTAAGAGGATTATCCCCGAATTCGGACTGTTAAAAGAAAATAGTAGGAAGAGGACAAAAATGCCGACCGAGCAAGAAGCCAAGCCCGCTGTAGTAACACCTTCGTTACAGCAATGGAGGAGCCCATCGACCTTCCGAGGAGCGCCTGGGGAAGACCCTCTCAAATGGCTTAAAGAGTACGATCGAGTAGCCAACTTTAACAAGTGGGATGACATGATGTGCCTGGCTAACGTTTATTTCTTTCTTGACGGAACTGCGAGACAGTGGTATGTCAACAACGAAGACGCCTTAGATTCCTGGGAAGCGTTTAAAAATGGACTAAGTGGACTTTTCGGTGACCGTCAAAAATATACCAGAAGGGCAGAAGAACAACTAAAATGCCGAGCCCAGCGTTCAGGCGAGAGTACACAGTCCTACATACAAAGTGTATTAGGACTTTGCCAAGAGGTAAATCCTCTGATGAAAGAAGACGAAAAAGTGTCACACCTAATGAAAGGTGTTGCTGAGGATATTTATCAGGCCCTGTTGACGAGAGAAATCAACGACACAGCAAGTTTTATCAAATGGTGCAACTATATCGAAGATATGAAGCAGAAGAGAGTTGGTCGACCGAGATTTGAAAGGCTTCCAAACGTCGTACCGGTTGCATCCCTGACGGATGAGACTGATTTGGTCTCTCTTATTCGCACAATCGTACGAGAAGAAGTCCATCGACTAGTTAACCAGACGCAAGAATCTTTGACTCCGATCCCCAATCCTTAGAAGAGATCGTTCAAGACGAAGTTGAAAGGGTTTTGGCCCCAGTGTCAACAAAACCTACAGAAAATAGACCACGACCAACATACGCCGCTGTAACCAGGAAATACAGAGCTCCTGTTCAGAAATTCCCACCTGAACCAAGAAAAACAGATGTGTGGAGAACGGCTGACAACAGACCTGTTTGTTTCCACTGCGGACGTCCTGGACATGTAATGCGCTACTGCCGAGAGAGAAAGGCTGTCTTTGACAACTCTCGAAACCGCCGACGGAACTTCGACGACGTTGGCACTGAAGAAGAAATACGCCGACCAAACTCTTCTCGCCGTTTTACGCCAAGTCCCACGAGAGGCCGATCCCCAATACGTCGTTACAGATCCCCGTCGCCATATCGCCGATCCAGTCAGTCGCCAGGCCGTAGGAGCGAGGAAAACTAAGGAGAGCGACCTTCCAAGGAGGTGAGGCCGCGTGTACTGGAAATCCTCCGTCGACCGCCAAGATGACTGGTAACCAACTAGACGTAATAATAGATAAGAAGCCGATACGTGCTCTAGTAGATTCTGGGGCATCGTTTTCTGTCATATCCGATAAGTATCGCCGATTTTTAAAGAAAGTTCTGTTTGCTGATGCCAAGAGCGTTATGCTGAAAGTTGCGGATGGAAATTTTGTTCGGCCGATAGGAAATGTGTTTTACGTGTCCGTATAAACAATCGAGAACTGCCTTTTGAATTTATTGTTTTATCACATTGTAGCCATGACGTCATCCTAGGATGGGACTTTTAGAGGCGTCTCAAGCCGTTATAGACTGTGGACAAAATGAACTTGTTCTAGAAGACATCTGTCGAGACTCCACAGCGCCTGACGCCTGGAATTTGTATGCCACCAGGGACTATACACTTAAGCCGCATTCTTTAACTAGAATAACAGTATCAGGATATCAAACCCGAGGAGACATAAATGTAGTTCTAGACGGTAGCAAACATTTGCTCTTCGAGAAAAATATTGCTACACCGTCCATGGTATCCACATATCGTAACGGAAAAAGTGATGTCTGGGTTACCAACCTGCAGTTCCGAAACCAAATCATCCCTAGAGGAATGTGCATAGGCCAAGCTGAACCACTAAATGAAGGGCATCTATGTGTTATTTCCGACACATCGGGTTGCTTGGATGACCAACAAGAAACTTCGGAGTCACAGATGAATTGTTCGTTAATGATGTCACCCGAGTTAAGTGACGAACAGAGAAACAAGCTATCCGAACTACTCCGAAAATTTTCTGGGCTTTTCACGAAGACCGACAAGTCGACAGCCGCGAAGACGAATGTGAAACACAGGATTTTTACTGGTGATCATGCTCCAATCAACCAACGAGCCTACAGAGTCTCGCCGACTGAAAGACGCATCATTCATGAAGAGGTTCAGAAAATGCTTGATGAAGGTATCGTCCAACCCTCTGAAAGTCCTTGGTCATCACCCGTTGTGCTCGTAAGAAAAAAGACGGTAGTTGGCGTTTTTGCGTCGATTATCGCAAGCTGAATAGCGTCACGAAAAAGACGTTTATCCTCTGCCTCGTATTGACGATACGCTCGACTGTCTGAAAGGTGCCATGTTCTTTTCTTCCATGGATCTCCGATCTGGTTATTGGCAAATAGAAATAGACGAAGCGGATCGTGAAAAGACGGCATTTATTTCCCCCGAAGGCTTATACGAGTTTAAAGTCATGCCGTTTGGTCTCTGTAATGCACCTGCGACCTTCGAGAGAATGATGGACAATTTGCTACGCCATTTTAAATGGACTATGTGTCTTTGTTACCTAGATGACATAATAGTGTTCTCAGAAACTTTTGAAGACCATCTTATACGATTAAGACTTGTTCTAAAATGTCTTCAGGAAGCTGGTCTTAAATTAAATTCAAAGAAGTGTCTTTTTGCTGCCCAAGAAGTAAAGATTCTGGGCCATCTTGTATCTAGTAATGGCGTTCGTCCCGATCCCGACAAAATAAAAGCCGTAAGAAATTTTCCCACTCCAAAGAATATACATGACATACGAAGTTTTCTTGGCCTTTGTTCATACTTTAGAAGATTTATTAAAGGTTTCTGTTATCTCGCCGAACCTTTGCAGTCGTTGCTGAAAAGTGGCGTGGAGTTTCATTGGGGTCCTGAAGAGGTGGAAGCATTTAACAGTCTTAAGAAAGCACTTACTTCGGATCCAGTATTGGGGATGTACGACGAAAGAGCTTCTACAGAAATCCATACTGATGCAAGCGGGTACGGTATCGGAGCTGTCCTAGTACAAATTCAGAATAATGTCGAGAAAGTTATAGCATACGCTTCTAGAACTCTGACAAAAGCCGAAAAGAATTATTCCACCACAGAAAGGGAATGTCTTGCCATCGTATGGGCTACCAACAAATTTCGGCCGTACATATTCGGGAAACACTTTACTGTTGTAACTGACCATCATTCCTTGTGCTGGCTCATGAATTTAAAGGATCCTTCAGGAAGGCTTGCCAGATGGGCCCTCCGACTTCAAGAGCATGATTTTGACGTAAAATATAAAACCGGTAAGAAGCATAGTGACGCCGACGCTCTTTCGAGAAATCCAGTGGAAGAGGAAACGGAAACATCAGACAAATTTTTAGCAGTCACGACGAGTATGAACCTTGCGATGGAACAGAAAAAGGATCAAGACCTTGCGAAATTAAAACTTTTGAGCAACTCATCCAAAAACGAAGAATTCAGATTTATCGACGGTATCCTTTGCAGGAAGAATTTTGATCCAGATGGAAAGTTGTGGTTGCCAGTCATTCCTAAACATCTACGAGCAGACATACTAAGGCACTTTCATGACGCCCCCACCGCAGGACACCTTGGTTTCGCGAAAACTTATGACAGGATACGCAAGAGATTTTACTGGCCGGGAATGTACCGAAATGTCGTTCGGTATGTCATGCATTGTCGGGAGTGCCAAAGGAGAAAGTCCGTTCCTCAACGACCACCTGGACGTTTAGTTCCCATCCCTCCAGCTATAGCTCCTTTCCATCGCATTGAATTGATCTCCTTGGGAGATTTCCAAAGTCTGCTCATGGAAACAAATGGATAATAGTCTGCACGGATTACTCAACACGATATGCAATAACAAAAGCCTTGCCGACAGCCGAAGTCGACGAAATAGCGAAGTTCTTACTTGAAGAAATTGTCCTCAGGCATGGAGCTCCTCGAGTAATTATCACAGATCGTGGAGCCGTCTTTCGATCCAGACTTGTTTCCTCTCTCGTCGACTTGTGTAACATTGATCATCGCTTCACAACGGCGTATCATCCCCAAACAAATGGACTGACGGAGCGCTTCAATAAGACCTTGGCCGACATGTTGTCAATGTATGTGGATGTAGAGCAGAAAAATTGGGATGAAATTCTACCATTTGTAACCTTCGCTTATAATACCGCTAAACAAGAGACCACAGGTTTTACGCCGTTCTATTTACTTCATGGTCGTGAAGCGGAAACGACACTAGATACAATGCTACCTTTCTGTCCTAACAATTTTGATGACAATAACATCACCAAGATAGCAGCCAGAGCCGAAGAATCACGACAGCTAGCCCGAGTGCACACTCTGAGAGCTCAAGACAAAGATCGTCGACGTTACGATTCCAAACACCAAATGGTATCTTACGCTCCCGGAGATCTCGTATGGGTTTATACTCCAGTGAGAAAAGTCGGTCTCTCCGAAAAACTCTTAAGAAGGTATTTCGGACCGTATCAGGTGCTACGCCGTTTATCAGCCGTGACTTACGAAGTACAAGATTTTGATCCTGCTTCACGAAAAAGAAAACTAAGAGAAGTTGTCCATGTACTGCGTATGAAACCGTACCATGATCCCGCCGAGCAAATCGAAACCGAGGATATTCCTCCCAAAGAATCATACAAAGGACCCATCACTCGTTCCAGAATAAAGGCCCTTGAACAAAATGACAGCGGGGCGCTGTCTTCTTTTTCGAGGGGAGCAATGCCACACGCATAATTTGCTACAAGTCCCGATAGCCGAGTTGGCAGAGCGTTGGACTGAACTTCCTCAGGTCTCGGGTTCGAATCCCGGCCCCGGCAGATTTATCCAAAGACTGGAATTTTGTTTCCGTTTTTAATGTATTGTTTCTCTAGGTTCTAGATGAATCCAGATCATTCTTTAGAGTGCATACTAGTTATTTCTCGAATATTCCGAAGTGTATAAAAGCAGAGTTCATCGCCAGTTGGGCATGTTCTCAGTCCAGTGTTGTATCGAGCTCCAAGCGTTAGAATAAATCTAATTGTTAGTTTAATTGAACTGTGTACTTCTTTCGAACTCCGTGACAATATATATATATATATAAGGGAGAGAGTGAACAAATAGTCGTTATTGAAAGCAAAAACATTCTCGTGATTATTCCTTTAGCTAAACAGCACACGATGTTTATGTTCTACATTTTAAAAAAGAAATGTCTAACAAAAATATTTTATTTCATTTTTAAATAATATGTCATTTATTACTTATTTAACCATATCACGTGTACAAAATTACTACTCGTTTGAGATCCCAGGAAAGTAAATAATTATAGTAATCTAAAATATTTTTAATGCCTACACATTTATAGCAAACTATAACGAATTACTTAGTTGATCAAAATAAACTTCGAGGTAGAGAAAAGTAATTTTACTTTTTCTGGACATAATTTTAGAAGCATAGCACAGTCTTTTAAATTTTCCTTACAAATGTTTTTGTCTTTTTTTCTTTTTAGGGGAAAAAGTTATTTTACCTAAGGCTAAAACATTTAATATTTTTAAAAAACAATTATCTGTGGTTCTTACACAAGGGTGAATTTACACAAACCTCTTCTTTCTCCTCCAATATCTATCTATCTCCATTTACCTTTATTTTGTCAATCAAGACCATTATGCATCATATTAAATGATTTTTTTTCTTTTCTTATATCACCTACAATCAAAGAACGAAAGTATGTACTGGCACTTTTCCAAGTTTCTTAAAACCATTTTTTTATTTCTTGCTCTGAAAAAATCGGTGGTTTGTCAATATTTTATCCCTTGTGGTTTCAACGTTCTTCTACACTGGCTTTATGTACAAAAATGAAGTTTTTGTTATCTTGGAAATTTTATAACAAAAAAGCACACACACACACACGTTTATTTGTAGAGATAAAGATAGAAAATCTTTACTCACCTCGCCATTCAGATAACAAAATATCAGAGAGACCAAAAGACCCTAGAGGAGAAGAAAAAAAAATATTAAATAAATTTATCAAGACGCAGATGCTGTAAATGATGAGATATTATGTGGGGAAGTGATTTTTCGGCAACATATTTTTACTGAAATTTACTATTGTTGGTTTTACAGATCGTTCGCTACGTGTGAAAACCGCTGTTATCTTTTACTATAAAAAGTTGCTTTAAAATAATCAAGCGTTTTGCAGATACAGGATACGAGTTACAGATTTTTCACTAAGTCATAAAATGTAATAAATAAAATTTTTCGTTTGAAAACCTTTTTAGGATTTATCATTCTTTAATCGCAGCAGGAAAAGTAAAAGACGCTTAATAGAAAACTATGGTATTGAGGTAATAAATGTACATAATGCAAGGCTATAAGGTAACACTATCAACAGAAATCATTTCTTGGCCCATTCTGTTAATTTATGAAATGCTTTTCTTACACTTTATCTTGAATATCTATTAATATAAAAATTTGCTTTAAAACGATCAAACGTTTTTCAGATACAGACAGCCAGTTAAAGTTTTTTTTTCACTAAGTCATAAAATGTAATAAATAAAATTTCTCGTCTGACAAACTTTTTAAGATTTATCATCTTTCAATCATAATCGAAGGGAAAGTTAAAGACGTTTTAATAGAAAACTATGGTATTGGGGTAATAAATGAAGGTAATTCAAGGGTATTAGGTAACTCTATCAACAGAAATTATTTCTTGGTCCATTCTAGTTATTTAAATTAACTCGATTATGAAATGCTTTTCTTATATTTTATTTTGGATTTAATTTTTCTTATATTTTATTTTGCTGCGTGCACACACACACACATTCCGTTTCAAAATTAATAAAAATTATCTTTGGATAATAGTATTATCTGAGTAAAACTTACTCTTACTTATTATGAACAAAATATATATATGTATGTATTACAGAATTATAAACGTTACTAGTATTTACGAATGAATATTTCTCTATGTATTAATTCATTTTTTACAGAAACAAGAAAAATAATCTAATATATTATCATAATTATTATCCTATTTTTGGGGAACTAAATTATACATCAAAACGCCTAAGGTGTCATATTTTAATCAAAATAATAAAATATTAATTTATATTACTTGATATTTTAAAGCGTTATCATTTGTGAAAAAGGTACTGGAAGATACATCTTTGAAATTCCTGGGGCAGTTTCTTAGAAGAATATTCAGCAGTGAAGACGTCCACTGCAGACTTAGATTTCCTCCGAATAGTGCATAATAACTAACATTTCCTTTTCCTGGCTATGTAACTGACCATTTATTAGGTCTTTTTCAGACAATGACAATATATTAGATGGTTAGATTTAATGAGGAATACACATGTTTGAGAGGAATATTTCAATTTTCTTACTTGATATTGACATTTTAACTTATATTTCAAATGAGAGAAGTATATCATTTAATGATTTAATCTTGAGCATTGTACTCTTTATTTATTTCCCCCTTAAAATATGAATGCTAAAATTAATATATAAAAATACATTTCAGAAACATTAGTTTTTTTTCTTTTAAATTTGTATTTAATTGGAGACCATTAAGTTATTCTTAAATTAAAATTCAAATAATTATTTACCGTCAAAAAATACCTTTGAAATTAGCGTCGAATAATTATTTTTACAAAGTTAAATCGGAAATTTATTTTTAATGCGAACATTTTAATACAAGCTTCTGCTGAATAAACTCAACGGGAAAAATTTGAGGACACGGTAATTTTTTTTTATGCAATAAAATATATGTTCATTTAAAATTTTTTCAGATATTTTAACGTCAAAATCATTTTAAAAATGAGCATTTTCCTTATATTCATATTATAATGCAATTACATTTTCAATGATTTTGTAGTATTGGCGATATTCATATAGTTATGAAAATGGTATATATCGTTATTTACTATGTTTCAAGAGAAACTAAATACATTTTCAAAATTTCAATTTTATGGAATGTATGTAGAAATATCGCTACAACCATAAAATTCAATATTTTATAAGATCTGGGAAAATTAGGCTTTTCGAAATTTATAAAATAGCATTTTTATTAGAATAATGTCCCTTCAAGGTCATTTCAATGATGAAAGTAAGCGATTTTATCAAATATCTTAATTGTTTCAGGGAAATGATGAAGTGAACTAGTCAGGATTTGAATTTTCAAAATGCTATACAAGGGGGGGGGCACCTGGGGTCGAGCTCTTGTACTTCCTAACCATACAGGTAGTACTATCGATCCCCTAAATATCAACCCCATATTTTTTAAAAAAATGGCACCATAGGATTAACATAGGAATTGATATTTTAGTGCGTAAGTATCCAAGAGGAAAGATGTAAAACATTAAAAATAGCAGCCGTATTTTCTAATTATTTGTTAGTTAATTTCGAATAAATAATTTATATTTCAATAACTATTGTTGTATTATTTCTTTCTACGTTTAAGAATGCACTATATTTTTTAAATAAACGCTTTTAAACTCTTGACAATATTATTTCATCATTTCACTGAAACAGCTCAGGGATTTGTTCAAATCCCTTACTTTTATCAGGGAAATCACCTTGAAGAGACGTTATTTTAACATCTATCGTTGAGTGATCATCTCCCTTAGGCAATTGATGAGGTTCCTAATTTCATCATATTCCTGTGATATATACATATATATGCATGTAGTTAATATAAATCAATGAAAAAAGATATTCACAAAAACTTAATGAAATTTAAAACAAAATTTTCAACTTTTTTTGAAAACCAAAACATTTAGTGAGTTTTTGTAAAATAATATGATATATATATATATATATATATATATATATATATATATATATATATATATATATATATATATATATATATATATATATATAGATTTAAAGCATTAGAGAATTAAATATATTCTTTGGTCAGTGAGGTTATAACCTCACCTAAAGATGGCGCTACCAGCGAATATATGTATCCCCCCTTGAATGACGGGTTTTAGGGGAGAAAAACGATTGCGACGCGGAACGAGACAGATGCGAGAGAAGAGAATCCGGTTTTACAGGTGAGAAGCCACGTTTTTTGGTCAATGTGGAAGTCAGTAGGCTTAGCGACAATTGAGAGTATGCTTCGTGAAATAACTCATAAAGTTTTAATTGTAAATAATCTAATGTTTCATTAAACAGTAATTTCATCCTAATCTGCTTATTTCTTTGAAATATCAAGTTCCCGAACATTACTTACATATAGACACCCCTACATATTTAATGGGGGATTCGGCCGGGATAATTTTTTTTTTAAATTTAAAGAAAAAAAAGCAGAATCGATTCCAGGTTGCCAAGGATTACCTTCTTCATCGCGAAGTAATGTGCCATCCTGCCACGAATAACATTTGCTTTACTTCTGATTGCCGCCCTGGTAATAGAATTCCTTTAGTGCATGCCACCCTGGTATTAGAATTTCTGCAGTAAGTGCCGTTTTATGAAATAGTTTCTTCAGTGCCTGCCGTCCTGGTAATAGAGTTTCTTCAGTGAGTGCCGTCCTGGTGAAATAGTTTCTTCAGTGCATGCTGTCCTGGTAATATAATTTTTACAGTGAAGGCTGCCCTGGTAATAGAAATTCTACAATGAATTCCGCCCTGCAAATAGAATTTCTTGAGTGAACGCCGTCCTGGCCAAGCGGAAGTGTGGTCCCTGCATTTGAAATTGTATAGATTTGTGTGTGCGTGAAAGGGAAAAACTTTCAAGTTTGTGTAAAGGCCTCGTATCCGCCATTTTGCATTTAAAAGGACGGATTAGGGTGATGGAGTAACCGACTTTTGTGACGTAGGAAAAGAAGGGAATGTTAGTTTCTCCTTCCCTCTTTGTGCTAAACCCTCAGCTCCGTCAAGGTCAGACTTATTTATGTTTACTTATCTGTTAATTTTTTTGACGATCAATATTTTGATGATCTGCCTTTTTGAACCCATATTTTTTAATCTGAGCAAATATTTGAAACGAAATTGATTTTTGTTATTTCTATTCTCTCTATAATTTGTATGCACATATTATTCACCTAATTTTGCCATTATATACTTTCATATTATTTTCTTTTTTTTCGAAGTTGTATTTAATAACTATTAATTTTGAATTATATATCCCAATCTAAATTATTACTTGATATGTTTTAAATTATTGATGCATGATATATTATTTGAATTATTTTACATCGGTTTCGAAAATTTTTAATTGAAAAATTTTATTTGCATAACTTTTATATATTTAGTAGAAGTGTGGGTAAAATTTAGCAGAGCTAGCATCCTATACCTTTCACAGTATTTAGTACTATACCTGTTATTCTCTAGTACAATAATTCATGTATAAATTCTTAACTCCTTAATTAAAAAGGGGGAAAACATGTCTTTCTTGTTAAAAGGGAAAAAAGGAAGATTTGTTAGAGTTAGCTACAGAGTTAGATTTAGAGGTGACAGTCGACATGACTAAGCCAATGATAAAAAATTTAATAACCAAAGTGCAGGGTACGATGTGGAAGACACCAAATTGGTGTACAAAGGTATCGTTGAAGAGAGAAAGGAGAGAGAGTTATTAGAAGAAAGAAAATGACGGGATAATTTAGAGTTAAAGAAACTTAGAATCTCGAAGCTCAGATCGGATTAAATCAGGAAATATTGAGTAGGAATAATCGTACACCTAGTAATGAATTGAACAAACTGTTACCTAAATTTGATATGAAAGAGGATACCAGGTTATATTTAATATTGTTTGAGTGCCAAGCATGTATGATGAATGTGCCGAAAGAGTTTTGGGTCTCACACCTGTTAGGCCTACTCCCACAGAAAATCACACAGTTGATTGCTAGAGAACCTGAACAAGAGGCGAGAGATTATGACCACGTGAGGTTTTTGCTTTTAAAAAGGTTTAAATTGACACCAGAAAAGTTCAGGCAGCTATTTGTTACACATCAGAAAAGTTCGGATAAAACATGGCGTGATTTCTACCAAGAAGTTCAATTATTCTTTAATGGATGGATTGAAGGATTGGACGTAAAAACATTCGATAAACTACAGGATCTGACCAGATGAAGAAAAGAGTCCCTGTCGAATTCAAAGAACGTCACCTAGACGAATGGCCAAGTATCAACTGCCCAGTTGAATTAGCCGAGAGACTTGAAGAATTTGAGGATGTCCGTAGAACGTTGAAACAGAAAACACATACTTTAACGCCTGTTCTCTCGAAGACCTGAAGTTAGAGGATTGAATCAAGCGGAGAATTTCAGGAAATTTGATAATCACATTATAAAGAGAACAGGAAATTTCAATCCTGAAAAAAAGATATTTTGACACTCCTCCGAGTAGAGATTATGATAGAAGAGCACCTAGGAGATGTTACATATGTCATTCCTTAGATCATTTGAGTTTTAACTTCCCTAAAGCAACGAAAGAGATTAAAAGAGAACAACCCAATCCCCAAGTACAAAGCTGTTCTCTCACACCGCAGAAAGGACTACAGTTAAAAAGCATTATGCTAGGCAATGAAATTGTATCGGCACTTATAGATACTGGTACTTACACTTAGTCTAATCCGAGAAGATGTAAGCTCGAAGATTGTTGACCGTTCAAGACTATCCAAAATAAACACTGTGTTGTACGTTTTTGGACAAACTGAAGTAATAACCAATGACTCCTTTGAGTATGATTTTGTCTTGGACAAAGATCAATATTCTTTAACGTGGCATGTGGTGCCAACCAAACAGCTCAATTTTGAAGCCATTATAGGTACACACATTTTGGGGCAAGCTTCTATGAATTTCACCCAAGAGGATGTTATGTTACATAAGCATGAGGAAATGGCATGTTTAATGCAAACATCCAGAGTACATCCTGAAGATGAGTTAGATTTCAGTCACATCCTTGACTCACAAATGAAGAATGACCTAACCAGAATAACTTCAACGTACAAACCTGAGAAGACCGAATCCACATATGTGACGAGGATGATAATACTGAACGATGATATCCCAGTCTATCAACCAGCACGTCGGTTGTCGTACGCGGAAAAGAAAAGTGTGAACAAACACATTGAAGAATGGCTAGAACAAGGGATAGTCAGACCAAGTTCATTCGAGTATGCTAGTCCCATAGTACTTGTGAAGAACCAGAAAACTTGTAATAAGAAAAGGAAAAATGCTCCGGAGTACCAAATTGGTGATTTGGTAGCAGTCCAACGTACACAATTAGGTGGAGGCCTTAAACTTAGACCCAAATTTTTTGGACCATATCAGATTACGGAGGTGAAACCTAGAGACAGATATACAATTGAGGAAGTAAGGGATCACGCTGGGCCAAATGTAACTGCTACTTCGCTGATTTAATGAAGTATTTATCTCAATAATAGAATAGTAATTGCAAATGTATACATTTAATTTTAATAATTATAGACTATACCTTTCACTTTATATGTCTTATGCATGTTATGTATACTTTTTCTTATATTTTGTAATGTAATACGATATGTAATCATGAAAGCATTCTCAAGCGTCGCTGAGGTTTTCGACTGTCAGGATTGGCCGAGTTTGTAGGATTTAAAGTATTAGAGAATTAAATATATTCTCCGATCAGTGAGGTTACAACCTCACCAATAGATGGCGCTACCAGCGAATATATGTATCCCCCTGAATGACGAGTTTTAGGGGAGAAAAACGATTGCGACGCGAAACGAGACAGACGCGAGAGAAGAGACTCCGGTTTTACAGGCGAGAAGCTACGTTTTTCGGTCAACGTGGAGATCAGTAGGTTTAGCGATAATTGAGAGTATGCTTCGTGAAATAACTCATAAAGTTTTAATTGTAAATAATCTAATGTTTCATTAAACAGTAATTTCATCCTAATCTGCTTATTTCTGTGAAATATCAAGATCCCGAACATTACTTACCCCTAGACACCCCTATATATATATATAGGGGTATATATATATAATGCATATATATATATATATATATATATATATATATATATATATATATATGCATTGTCTTTTTCAGAGTTTGAGTGAGTGAATATTAACGTCGCACTGTTAAGCTACACGAGGTATTTTGGCGACGGACCAAGTAATTTTGAACCATGGTCAAATGACGTGAATGGGACCTGAGCTGGCACTCTTTCCTAACTACCGCACCACTTTAACTGGAGGACGTTTCAGCTCTCGACCGATTTAACGTACATCGCTGCCCTTCATGGCTGGTCTTTAGTGGTACTTTTTTCAGAATTACGTTGTCAATAAGTAGTTCAATGTCTTCCACTTTTTTTAAAATTCATTTCACCATTGGAAAGAACGTCTTATTTTCACGTTGCTTCTTATTTCAGATGACGCCGCATTATTCATTTCATTTTCATCGCAGGAATCTGCATCAATGATATTTTTTGAGCTTTGAACAAACTTTAAAATGTCTTTGTGAGCCATAATTGGGGCTATACACCCATTATTTTTTATCAACTACACTGAATTCTTCCGATAATACAGTAGGCCAGTCCACTAACACAAACTTTATCAAACATTTCATTAAGTGCCTGGTGTTTTCCATATTTTGTTTATTCCCAGAAGAAAAATGTTTTCGTGTTAAGAGAAAAAAAGAAGCATAGATTTACAAAGTTATTTGTCGGGACCTTTGAAGTATGGCGTGTTACCCCATACTTGGTTTTAAGCGTTTTCACGAAAAACGCATTTCACAAAATTTTAAATATTTGTTTAGAAATTTTCACACAAAATTAATTTCACAAACGCTGCATATATTTCAACATAATTATTCCACAGACTGGCTGTAAAGCAAGCTAACCATAAAATTAACCTTCAGAAACCATTCTACAAATTTTCCTCTTTCTCCATAGGTAAATGGAAATAATAATTATTCAACGCGGACGAAAGTCTGAAATGCCAGTAGATTGCACAATTCATACTGAATGGCTTTCGGAAATGAAATTTCATGACGTTATTGAAAATGATAATAATGAAGGACATTTATGATATTCGCAATGCCATCTTCATTTCATGGAAACTCAGTCAACTTCATTTCAATTGTGAAAGTTTTACTGATTAAAAAGAATGTGTTAATAAAATTTTTCTTAACAGGTTAATCTGAGAGTAAAATTTATACTTGTCATTGCATTTATTTATATTCATGGCTAATATTGAAGGTTCGAATTTCAATGCATTAATGAATATTTTAATTGTTCAATAATGAAATTTTATAAAGCCGCACAAAGTATACAACCCGGCACTTCACGCGCAGAGTATCTCATACCCACTGGTGTTTACATTCTGTTTTTACCGTAAAATTTGCATACAAAGGTAGAAAAAAAAAACCCAGAAAAATAAGAAAAACAAAGTGCTCATTACACTTTCCACACGTAAATTTAGATTTTCTGTTCTTTTATAAGGACATTCAGTATATTGTTTATACACTCCTTTAGTCTTTGTCGCGAGTGAGTGCGATGTTTTCACTGGATCTTAACTTTTTTTTAAAATTTCGTAGAAGCATTGCTTGCAGGTTTCTACATTCCGTACATTCTTCTGTAAATCGTAATCCCAAACACGTCAGAAATCAGCGTCTGGCTCGATGTTTAGTAGGCGGTTTCTGACTACTTAATAAAATATTTAGCGCATTAATTGTCCCAACGTTCAACAGCACACAGAAAGTATTGTCATGGTTTAACGATTATATTTCCTAGCCATTGAATAATAATTTGTTATTTTATCACTGACCTTAATTGCTCCCTCAGTTAAATTATCTAGATAGATTTCAGTAGAGGAATAAAAATTGCTTATTCATCATTCAATTCATTCTTCCTCATCATCCCCGCAAGGGACTTTATTCATCCTAAAATGCTGTTCTATATTTATTAAATGACTTAAATATCACATTTCTTCATCATAACTACAATAATGTGCCATTGCATAAGAAAGATTTTAAAGCGTGCTCATGCATTTGGAACTGTAACGGCGATTCACGTGCAGGGTATGACATGCCCGAAGAGGCGGTACCCAAAAATATACATTTAAAATTCGCCTACAAGCTAAGACCCCTAAGAGGATATGACCTTAAAATTAGCTACACGAAAAACTATTCATTTTCCAACAAAGGTTTACATGGAGTCTTGAAAAAAGTTAGGCGGCAGATATGACATACCCTGCGCGAGAAGTGCCGGGATAAAGATTTCAAATGTGAAACGTTTAAAATGACACCAACAAGATACAATTTTAGTTAGGGTACAATGTCTTTATCATGATTTTTTGCACATTAAAAAAAGCATACTCCATAAAACTACATACATTGTAGACGCTATAACACTGTGATTAAGTATTTCGCAATTTTTTTCTGTGTGTCTCAAAATATAATTACGGTACATTTAATAATTTAATATAATTGTGGAATATGAAACAATATTAAACTAACTTCGAATGGTTAGTTTAAAACAGTTTGTTTTAAAACTAAACAATGTTAATCAAAATTTTCTCTTAAAAATATCATAAACATGTGAATAAGTTATTGTTGCAACATTGCTTGGCGAATAAAATGTATAAGATATTTGGAAAAATATATTTTATCTGGAAGGACAGAATAAGAATCAAAATTTTGAAAATAAGCCATCAAAGTTAGAGTGAAATTTCGCAAATCGTTTTAGGACCCCCTCCCTTTCCGAAAAAATCAAGTGTTGCCTCTTTTATGTTTGACGGTTTTCAAAAGAGATCGCGTTTATGTTGAGTAACACGAATTTCAACATTGCTTTTAGGAGAACTTTCATTTGTTAATAGGTATATATATATATATATATATATATATATATATATATATATATATATATATATATATATATATATATATATATATATATATATATATATATATATATATATATATATATATATATATATACCTATTAACAAATGAAAGTTCTATATATATATATATATATATAGATAGATAGATAGATAAATTTCGTTTTATGTGTGTCTACTGGTTGTGTAACCAAATCACCACATACAATTTCAGTATGTGGAAAATTGCAGTTAATACAAATCGAAATTTACAGAGCCTCATTCGTTTTTTTAAAAAAAAAAAAACTGAAATGAAATGAAAAAGTTAGAATCAGGAATACAAAAACCTAAAAATGAGCTTTCAGAATCGAAGCAATTTAATGTAATTTTGTTCCACACGAAAGAATGAAATGAAAATTTGTTCAAAATCTCATTCGGGATTTTTTTTCACGTACAGGAAAATACAAAAATGAAAGAAATGGATGAATTGTGACGAAATCAAAGAGAAATATATTTGATTGGACAGATTTTATACGAAATGTTTTCTGTTTGATGATTTCACAAACATTTGGAAACACGTTCGGAAATGTTCTGTGATAAGAGAAAAAAAATATCGTTACAATTTATTTGTAAAATGTTTCTTTTTTTTAAAAAAAAAAATAAAAAACTTCAAACACATAACTATAAAGGAAATATTCGATATGTTCGTTTAAAAAAACATTAAATAATCTCAAAGCAATGGAGATTTCTTATAACTATGTTGAATATTATATAGAAATAACTACTTAAAATTTTTTGATATATTCTTTCTCAATGTTATTTAGAATTTTTGATTTAATGAAGAAGCATATGAATCACTTTAAGGAAGTATAAGCACATATTAATTATTCTTTTTTTATTTTTGTAAAATATATAACCATAAATCTTTAAGAAAACTATTATCAACAGATGACTTTATCGTGTTTAGTTCTCTGTGGATACATTTGTAGATAGAACTACATTTTAGAATATGTTAATACTTTAAATTTCTTTTTTTTCTTAATTTTTTGTGATGTAGACGATATTTTGTTTCTCACGTGTCATTTTTTATGATAGTATTAGTTAAAATTCTTAAAAACAATATTCTTAAAATTCTTTTTAAAAAAGTGGCTATGAATTACATAAATTTGTGCATGAAAATTTTGCACTACCATGTGCAAATAAAAATTTAATCTACTTCAGTTTCTTCGTAGAAATATTTTGTAAACAATATATGTATAACTGGCTTTAAAATAAATTGATAATGTACAGTTATTCATTTAATCTTTAATGAGATACGTTGCTTTAAAAGTCATTTATAAGTGATTGAGTCATTTTAATCTATACGTTTGGATGCCTGTTTATACAGGAATATTAGTTGGGATTAAAGATACATTCTTCAACGTAAGTGACAGTTAAGGAGGTGGTGTTTTCTGAAGAATCTCGATTATTCTTCATATGCGATAATAAACATCTACTAGATGAGAAAAGGAACGTTTTGCCACATCATCAGGATATTCAAGCCAATCTTACAAGGTCAAGGAGCATGGTGTGGGCGAGCCTGATGAACAACGACAGGATACCACTCCCCATACATAATGTAGATATTACTGCATTGCAGCCTATCACCCTAAGATTATCTTAGGTGGTATCTTGGATCAAAACTCACTATTCACGAATTTTCACAATAGTCAAGGTATCGAATCACGGCTGACGTGTCATGAGCTCGAACCCAGAACTAATACCTCCCCCGTGTAGGAGAGAGATACACGTTAAATCTATCT
Source organism: Trichonephila clavipes (assembly GCA_019973935.1). Classification (NCBI taxonomy): domain Eukaryota; kingdom Metazoa; phylum Arthropoda; class Arachnida; order Araneae; family Nephilidae; genus Trichonephila; species Trichonephila clavipes. The sequence goes on from BMAU01017267.1 coordinate 355,940, forward strand.
CGAGAACGAAGTTAATTTTCACTCAATCACTCACGAAGTTTGACACATGGTTCAAATCTGCAATGCATTTAGGTATCCGAAAACATTCGGCGTACTTCTTTTTTTTTTAAAAAAATAGCATTCTAAAACATTTTAAATGCTTTCTTATGAATCAATACCAATAAATATTAATATTTAACAATATATATATATATAAAACACATTAAAAAATTATCTAAATTTTACGAAAATCACAATTAAAAGAGAAATTTTAGCAACATCTTTGAAACACTTCCAAGCAATAAAAGAAAAAAATTTATAAACTTATATCAGTAAAAGTATTACTAAAACAAATTAGATGCATTTATCCAGTAAATATGCACTAAAGTTTTAATGTTTTATTAAAATTTAAAAAGTTTAACAGCTGATCGAGTAAATATTATAAGAAATGAAGCATTCCCTCTCTCTTTTTATGAGAATATTGTTTATATAACAGGCCATAATTCAAATAATAGTCATACAATAAGAAATATCTTAGTGCCTTCTCTAGAAAAAAAATATAAGTATCAAGTTCCAAAATTTCACACAGAAATAAATTAATAATATTTTAAATTTATCAGAATTGCCGTGATTGATTTTGAACAATTTAAATGCCCACTCCTGATACATTAAAGACCCACATCCGGTTTTTCACACTTTATAAAATTGATTGTAATGGCCTCTAGGTAATGCATAAATGAAACATAGTATATTTTGTAAAGCCCAAAAAGATAGTTCTATTCAATAAAATAAAAAAACATGTGTTTTGACCAAATTTGGTCATTTCAACGTGTTCGGACACATTAAATCAGCATATTTTTGAAATATATCAATATTTATATAATGTAGAAACCCTTCAGGTCTTGGAAAGTTATCAAGGCAAACCAAGTTTCCGAGTACAGGATTGTAAGGAGCTGCTGAGCAAAATTCCAACAAAGGTTGTCTTCCGTGGGTGTCTTTGGGGAAATAAAGCGGCGGACCTTTTAGCAAAAAGAGGCCCGGATATTCCCCAAAGATCTGTTAGAGACCTGCCTCTTCACTCAGCAAAACTTGAAATTAATGGAATTTATTAAAAAATGCTTGTGCTTCCAGTGCTGCTAAAAATAAATCACGGAGGGTGCTAATAAAACTTAAATGTGTCTCAGACTCTGCTCATGCTGCTGCTGTGACTGAGTTTAGATTATTGACTGAACATGACTATCTTTGTGCATATTTGTATCGTTTTAATCTGACTGACTCCCTTTTTGTGTTTTGTGTGCTTCTGGACAAGTCAAGGACACTTCTCATCTAGTTGTGTGATCTGCATTTCAGAGTTAGACTGTATTGAGAAGAAATATTGGAGAGTTCGCTGCCTAATGACCTGATGGTCAATGGAGAGACATTTGATAAATAATATACTGTGGAAAAACTCGAAATCCCTTTAAAAGGCGATTGGCACAAAATAATCCACCTTATTTTCATGAGGCATTAGTAAGCCAATGCATATTAAATTAACGTTTATGCTAAGAAAATGTCATACTCTCTACAGATCTAAAAATATTTTAGTCTTTTCTTATAAGTGTATCGAAATACCTTTAAAAGACGATTGGCACAAAATATAGCACTTTATTTTCTTGAGGCATTAGGAAGCCATGCATATTAATTTAACGCTTATGCTAAGAATGTCATACTATCTACACATCTAAAAATATTTCAGTCTTTTCTTATAAGTGTATCGAAATCCCTTTAAAAGGCGATTGGCACAAAATAATCCACCTTATTTTCATGAGGCATTAGTAGGCCATGCATATTAAATTAACGTTTATACTAAGAAAATTTCATACTCTCTACACATCTAAAAACATTTTAGTCTTTTCGTATAAGTGTAGTCATGTCTCGAAATCTATACCAATCTATAAGAATGAATCACCCCAGGCTCTATTGAAACATATTGTTCAAATTCATCACTATTAAAATCTATCATAAATTATTATAAAAGTTATTTCTGTTTCTTAGCAATTGTCGAGCCGTGATGTATTTAAAAACAAAAAGATACAAGTAATTGAAAATAAAAGTTGTAACTCAATACTAACTTTTCTATCAAATGTTTTTTTTTCGTTTACCTTCAGACATAAAATAATGATACTATGCTCTTTTTTTTTAAAAAAAAAAATAAAAACAACGTTCTCAAAAAAATAAATGTTTTGTTTAAAATAAAGGCAATCAAACTAAATTTATGAACTGGTTTTAATAATCTATGTTTTTCTTTCTTATTGCAAGACATATATCAATAAATAGGATTAAAATAAAATAAATGTCTGGAAACATTTTTGTACCTTCATTTTTTGCGCTGTTGTTTTCAGGGATTCCGGAAAACTCATTTAATTGGAAACGTACTGAAATGTTTAAAGCCCGAAGCTCATTAAATTAGAGCACGCTAGGTTACCTTCGTTAATGCATCAAAACTTTCAGTTTGAATAAAAATTACTGATAAATATTTCAAAAATAAATCTATAGTTTTATCTGTAAAAAAGAACTATTGAGACGCACCTTATCACTTTTTATTTTTAGTTTGTAGAAAATAAATTTAAAATTATTCAAAGCAGAAAAAAAGCACTAATCAAAAAAACAATTTCAAAAAACGATTAATTTCATCAATTTTTTTATAGAATTGTAATTAACATACTATTAACATATGAAAAATGGCTACTTACGTGTTATTGCAACCTATTGGTTACATTATAAGAAACGGAGCACATATGATTGTCAATTCAGCCCATACGATACATGTGAAATTGGAGTTTCCAACTTGGTGAGTTATCTTGAACGTTTGCGATTGTTGATATAACACATAAGCACCGGAAAAACGTATTTATTTAAAAATAATTCCAATTTTTTTTATTTGGAAATCTAGCAATTGATTTTATCTGTGAGGAATTAAAGAGAATAACAGATGAAACTGATACCTAAATTTAAAGAACATAATATTTTTTACTGGGACACTAATTTACTTGCAATTAACCCTAGAAAGACTGAAACTTAGTATATACCTATATTGCCAAAAAACAGTCAAAATGACTGCATTGTGAAATAATAATATGTAAATAAATTTGTTTAAAATTAATATTTTAAATATTTTTACATTATTTACAGTCATGAAAGAAGTTATTAGCAAATATTAACATTAAAATAAATTTATTTTTCTCGGAAAAAAAATGTACTCTAAAAAAGTCTATGAAATTTTGCCATTATATCCTCCATTGTATTTCTAACAAATTAAAAAGCAGTCAAAATGACTTCCTTGGGCAATCTAGTGTTAAATATTAAAATGTTATTAATTTTACTGGAAACGATTTTCTGCCATATTCACTCTTTATCCATATTTTTGTTAAAATTAGAAAAAGTAGTATATTTTAAATATATATATATATATATATATATATATATATATATATATATATATTTCAAATATTATTTGTAAAAAATTCAAAATCAAATACAAAGTTTGAATTCATTTTGTTTTAAAAGACATTTACATATTTTTTTCTGGAAGTTAACGAGTTATTTACTTTGGGATTGCATGCTTAAATTACGAAAAACTGTGTGTTTAGAAACAAAAAACCAAAAGGGAAATAAATTAGTTTTTTAAGTAAACACTTTAAAATAACGTTTCATTTTAACGGAATAAGTACAACAAAGCTACATTATATGTTTTCTTTGTAACCATGAAAAGGTTTTTATATTACTCATCTGTTTAAAACAAAGTTATATAAAATTTTTGGCTTCTAAGTAATTTAAACAAAATTTTAGTCGAAAAAAAAGAACATAAGAATTAACAAAGAACGAAATTTTTGAAGACTTAACAAAATATGTGATTTTATTCGATTATACTTGATAACTATTACGAGAAATACATGTTTTTAAAAATCTGAAATTCCTAAAAATCTTAATTTTACTTGTATCATATTTGAAATCCGTCAAGTTGGATTAATAAATAAGAAAAAAATTATGCTTTTTTTTTTTCATTGACTTTTGGGTGATAAGCTTTCACAGATTTTTTTCTTAAGTTTCCCTTTAATTCAGTTATTTAATTACTTAAAAAAATCCTATCATATATTAGCTTGCGATATACACTTATACGACCTCATATAGAATATTTAATTAATTTATATCAGATGTTGCCAAACTTTTTTAGGGACAAACTTTTTTTTACTTAGAGGTTGCCAAATAACTCATAGACCCTTTGCCAAGTTTTTCAGTTTTGTGTAGAACCCTGCTTAGTTAATATTGAATTTTTGCAAATTTATCAAAAAATGTATTTTAACAGCAGGTTTTCTACTTTAAAAAAATTTAATTTTTAACTGTAGTGTTGTGTTTAAAAGCATGTTAATTAAATTAAAATGTAATTAATATGTTAAATGTTAAACAAAATAACTAAGCACAAACAAATGCTTTTAATGGTAATCAGAGTAATGGATCTGGTGCATCTATATCAAATTTTCAACATATGGCATCTCTCTCTCTCAATCTTGCCACATTTAACCATAAATCTCCTCGATTTAGTACTTCTTCCAGTAATTTATTCCTTCCCTTTTTTGACTGTGTAGTATTGTCATAGTCAAATCATTTTCAAACTTAGTTTCAAAATCTGAATAAAGGACATTCAAATGCTCAAATTAGGTTAAAATGTCAATTTCCTGGCAGGTTTTCAGTGACAAATTGAGAAACTGGGAAATTTGTCATTGCGATTTTTAATGTCAAGGTAATTCAAGATAAATTGCAAAAAGCTTCCAAACTAGCTTTTAGATAAAACGAAAAAAGTTATAAATTAGACAAAAAGAGATATAACGTGCTCTCCTATCGTGTAATTTAGACATCGGATGTATCTAGTTGAACGCGACAGGAATAACAAATCAGCAATCACGTCGTAGAGAAAATTATTATTCTAAAAGAATCTGATTCGCCATATCTATAAGAATATTCGAATGTTAACGTACCTGTAAACCATCCATTGCATAACTGAAGTAGGAGTAGCCTTCGAGGACGAAGCAGTCACCGTTCTGTGGTCTGTACATGACCAGAATAAAGTGCAGTCCAAACAGCGGAACCAGAACCAAAGTAGCGCGAACAGCCTTTCTAAAAATAAAAAAGTAATATTAATTAATACGATTATAGACATAAATAATTAGAACATGTAGTCTTTACACAAGCTGATAGTTCCTACAGAGAGTTTTTTTCCAGGTATAGAAGTTTAAGTTGGCATTACTTTCCAAGATGGCGACCGATTTAACAGCTGTCAAGTGATTTATTCTCAGTTTGGTTTGGCAATTCATCAAAACGATCATCAAGCAAGGCGTAGATTCGTCGAATGGGCCCAAAACGAGATTGCCGTTGCTCCCGATTTTCATAAGCGAATTTTGTTTAGCGATGAAGCGCACTTCTGGTTAAATGGCTACGTCAACAAACAAAACTACCGCATCTGGAGTGAAGCTAATCCACAAGTGTATGTCGAAACACCGTTACATACAGAAACACTGACTGTTTGGTGCGCTTTATGGGTTGGTGGAATCCTTCTTCAAAAACGATGAAGGCCACAACGCTACAGTCAATGGTGATCGGTATAGAGCCATGATTACTAAGTTTTTCATTCCTGAATTGAACAATCATGATGTCCAGGAGCTGTGGTTCCAACAAGACGGCACAACATGTCACACAGCTCGTGCCACAATCGATTTATTGAAAGACACGTTTGGTGACCGCCTAATTTCACGTTTTGGACCTGTGAATTGGCCTCCAAGATCTTGTGATTTAACACCGCTAGACTATTTTCTGTGGAGCTATGTAAAGTCATTGGTCTATGCGGATTAGCCACAAACGCTTGACCATTTGGAAGACAACATTCGCCGTGGTATTGCCGATATACGGCCACAAATGTTGGAAAAAGTCATCGAAAATTGGACTACATCCGAGCTAGCCGTGTCAGTCCTATGCCAGGAATCATATTTAAAATGTAATGCCACAAGATTATCTTTTGAATAAAAAAAATTCATGTCAATCGAATAATACATCGTTGTTTTATTGCAACTTAAAGTTCTATACCTCTATAAAACACCCTTTAATTAGAATAAGCTACTCTTATAAAATGATTTGATATGAAGCTATTGGTAGGAAGTATAACAACGAATTATTGTTACTATTATATTATTTGTATTTTTAACTTGGATATTCAAAGTATAACACCACTAATTTTACTTTGGCTAACTTTATTAAATTATCGTTCTAATAATGTAGTTGTATTTAAATTGAAAAAAAACTCTTTATATATATAACAGGTAAATTATGAACATTACGGAAAATAACTAATGTCTTTTACAGTGTCATCTTAAAACTTTTAGAGGCTCTGGGCCCTAAGCAAAAATAGGACCCACCTACTACTCTTTTAAATACCCAATACATAGCTACTCTTTGATGTACCCCATACATAGCACACAATACATATACTCTTTGAAGTACATAGTATATAGCACACCCGTAAAAACGATAACTCTTAACACACAGCGTTTCTCAAACTGTAGGGGAGGGGGCGAGCAAATCGAAAAGTCGAAAATAAAAGTTTATTCAGGAAAATTATTAATTTATGGAAAATAAGCAAATAAATTACATTCTGACATAAATAAAAAATTAAATACGCCTTTACATAGATATAGTACACTTATAAATATATTCGTAAGGCGCAATGTATTTTACAATTAATTTAACAATACTAAGATACGAACGATACGAATTTAAAAGTTACCAGTGACACCATGGGTTTGTCAAATAAAAATTATACTCAAAAATTAATATTTATTTTGTTAATTTGTACGGTTTATAATTAAATCCTTAGCTGCCAATTAAAAGTTATGGGATTCGATCCCCATTGCCATCATTTTCCACGTAGGCACGTGAATCTGATGCATTGAGAGGGAGGGGGGAGAAGAAGAAATAAAGAAATCCTCTGAAGTAAGTAAATTCTTCGTAAACACTGGCAAGGTCTTTTTATTGCATTCTAAAGCCTTTGTAATAACTTTATGGAAAGCAGTGCACAGAAAGGATCGTACTTCAGAAAGACGCATATATACCCCCGGGGCATTTATCGCTTTGGTTGAGCGAGACGTTTATCTACGTCTGTGGCGCTTAAGAGGTTAATGCCGTGATGTAGCTTTAGTGTCAAAATGTATTATTACTGAATTCAGTACATTATTCTTGTGTGGAGGGGGGCGATGAAAATTATGATTGAAAATTGGGTTGCCAATAGTGAAAGTTTGAGTTGATTGATTGATTGAATAATAACGTCGCACTGTTCAGCTACACGAGGCCTTTTGGCGACGGACCACGTAATTTTGAACCATGGTCAAGTGACGTGGATGACACCTGAGTTGGCACCCCCCTCTCCTAACTACCACACCACACCAACGGGAGGACGTTTCAGCACTCGACAGATTTAACGTGCATCGCTGCCCTACACGGCGTGAAAGTTTGAGAAGCACTGTCTTAGTAAGTTGATGTGCGTGATTCAAAATCTTACAAATATGGGCACAAACCGAAACGACCGACTTCTGCTATTTCGACTAAATGTGTAATGATGGTTGGACCAAGCCTCAACACGGGCGACAGTCGAGACTTAATGCAGTCTTGTTGACATATGGATTAAATCCTCAGTTTTTCGGAGAATATATGCCTGGGAATAACATTTGAAAATTAGTACTATGAGGTTTAGAATCTTACTGAGGCCAAGTCGAGAATGAGACGATCCCTCCCCCGAGGGCCTGGCTCAATCGACCCACACCCTAAAACAGGGATGGCAAACCAATGACACGCGTGTCATTGATGGCACGCGTTAAAATATTTTGGGTATTCCATCGATCAAAATGATTTATATTTACAGCGATATTTTGTCAGTTCAAAGAATGATTGGAAACGTTGAAGTTTATTATGTACCCTGATGTGCATAATTTAATAAACTAATTTTCTCCCAATTCGATTGGTTGAAGATTGATTTCCAGTCTATTTCAATACTGATTGTAAAATTTATTGAAAAAAGGAAGAGTTGGAATTGATTGAAACAGAAAGATTAACAAGAAATATATGTAAAAATACCAGTATTGAAATTTTTTTTAACATAGAATTTGATTCCATACTCATTTAACGACTTGTGTGAAGAAGATGGTTCACGCTATTTTAACCATATTTCATTTAACCTATGCCTGCAAGTCATTATTTCTGGAGATGAATAACATTTGAGACTCGCATAGAAGCCATTTGGCAGGGGACTCCGATTCAGCATGCATTCTGTTAAGGTATCCGACTACTCTAAAACCATGATTTTTTTCAAAAATCGGCAAAATTTTTTATGATTTTATTTTATAGACCATTTTATTAACTTAATAACAATACCAAGTACTTTATTTTCCCTCCACTAGAACAAAAACTACAAGCGTTTTAGTAAAAGCAAATGCCAAAACCTTACACAAGATGTCAAACTTTGAAATGCGTTTTACGCGAAACGTGTTTTTTTCGAAAAACTCAAACGGGGACCGCGATTGCTCAAAAAGTTTTGAAAATAATTAGCTGAAATTTTTTGCCTATGTTCTGCATAACAGTAGAAGTGTTTTGATCTTCAGATTTATCAATAACTGTTTTATTTCAAAATTTGAAGCTCTTTATGTGAATATAGTCAATGTTTTTTTAAGCAATTTCGTATAATGACTTAGATAAAGTGCTCTAGTTTTTGTAAAAATTAAAATATTTCTTATCGTGAAGATCACTTCAAACAGGAATAACAAAGTAACACATCAAAATTGAAAAATTGAGAATTTGTTCATAAAATCTTTGTAGAGAGCGGGCCCATTTTTCCCATTTTAATAATAATATTTTTTTTCTTTTACCAATTTTAGGAATTTTTCCTTAAAATATACTATATAAATATAAAAATCACAAAAAGATCTCCATATTTCCTTTTTTTCAAAAAAAAGTTGTCGCAAGTAGTCGGATACCTTAAAAGTTAACATCTTACAATCCTAATATAAGTTATTTGTCATCTAATCTGCAACATCAGTAATCATGCTTAAGTTACTTTTTTAACTTGAATTTCGCGTACAACTAAAACATTTACAACTTTTAGTGCAAAATATATTCTTTCGTAGTAAATAAAGAGTATTGATATGTATGTATTTAGTTTTATTATTTTTCCAAGAATCACAAGTCAAAATTATTAAAACAGCCCGTATATACCCCATTAAACATTTCTACGGTAGAAAATGACACGCTGATACATAAAGGTTCACCACCCCTGCCCTAAAAACGTCACTGGTCTTTTATAGCGGATTGATTCTGTCATGTTCTAACAAAAAGTCTTATTTTAGAACTCAAAACATTGTTTAACTGATATAGAACTTCTGTAATTTTTCTAAATCATGTAGTTTTAATATTGTAACGGAATTCTCCATTTTTGAACAAATTAAAAATAAAGATCATGATTTAAGAAATTTTCTTTATTTTAAAGTCATACAATCAAAAAATACACACACGCATAATAAATTTATTTTAAATTATAACACAAAAAACTAAGGAAGTTTTTATAACAAAGGTTTATTGTACGCGTATAATGTTATTTTTCATAACATCAAAAAAAAAAAAAGAAACTCGAATCCTATTATTACTCGAATACTATTTGAAAAAAAGTATTAATTTCCGACATATTAAAATAGGAAATTAAATATATTTTGGAATGAATCTCAAATCCTTAAAAATTCCAATATCACGTTTTAAAAATATTGTAGGAAGTGTCCGATTACTGTGGCGAAATATTTTCCGGAATATTCTAAATATCTAAATAAAAGCATAAAAGATGAATATACGTTGCAGAATCTTATATGATGTACCTCTTGAAATACAAGAAATAAATAAAATACTGTGTAAATGTTCCGGACGGCATTTTCTTTGAAATACTTTTATTACATATCGAAAAAGGTGTATACTCTGATTTGAAGGAATTAATAATTCTATCATATATCACTACTTTTTATTTACATTAGTTTTACAATAGCAAAAAAAAGATACAGTTTTAAACTCTTATAATATTTTTTCAAGCAGCGAAATATTTTAGTATTTTTTTTAGTACAAATAAAAATAAACATGAGGATTATATTTGTAGAACTATGGACAGAGCCATAAAAATATTTTTTCTTCCATGAACAGCCATAAATTTTTTTTTATTGCATCTAAGTATTTTAACTTACTTTCTATAAAAAAAGTTTGAAATTCTACAATCTGATATAATACATGTTTCAGTAAGAAAAGTGTTTTCCATTGATATGAAAACATACATACATAGTACCTAATTATTTTTACTCACCTAAACTGACTTGGCTCGTTGGCGTGTGTGGCTCGAAGTTTTGTCCACAAAACTCGAATTATGTTGATGAGAAATACCAGGTTCAACTACAAAAAGAAATGAAACAATCACAAGATTTACATAAAGCTAGAAAACAAGTATTTTCCAGAATTATTGATTGGAATTTATTAACTATTCATATTGTTACGAATTTTGTGTAAAATAGTGTAAATAATTTGTATTTGGGTACGCAATGCATTTATAATAATCTGTGTTATATTTATTTTATGTTAAAATTGTAATATTCGCAAGAAACACCATCCCCTACGTTATAAAGAAGATTCAATGGGAATTTTCCGAAATCTCTTGATGATAGAGCCAAGTTGGCAACCTTTTGGGCGACCATTTTTGTCGAGTACGGGACCCTATGGATTCTTCTGGAAATTAGTGAGAAATACAACTAATTTCACGATCTGACGCAAGTTGATCTTTCTCGAAGGATCCTAGAGGGATATACATAGGAAAATGCTCACCGAAAGTTAATTAGTATTGTTTTGACTAGCTATTTGCAGTCTTGCCTTACCTGTGAAGTGTCGTCTAGAGATTAGCTCGGCTGTTGAGTAGGACGATCGGTGTCTGTGAATAACCTTTTACATAAGTGTATTTTAGATACTGATAGTTGTATCTGAGCACTATAGAAGTTGTGAAGACCCGATATTTTTTCAGCGAATTTTGCTGTTTAATCCTGTATTCCAAGAGTTGTTTTTTTTCTCGATAATAAATTTCCATCGCTCAAAAAGAACTGTCTTGTTCTTTGCAACGGATTTGCATAAAATCCCCGAACTTCAATCTATGTAACAATATTAATAAGAAACAAGAATTACAGTTGTGAAACAATTATTAATTTAATGTACACACAAGTAAACTATGACTGCATATACATTCAAAAAAATAATATTGGTATCATAATAAAATTTAATCTAACAAACTGTTTTTAGTGATATGCTTCTCTTGTGCCTAAATGAAACACCATATAATAAATTCTGACTCTGGCTGACTATATTGTCTTGTCTCCGCGCAAAACCTTTTTAAGGTATAAGACTACATTTAAAACCGTTATTTTTCAAATGCGTATAAACGAATCATTAAATTCTTACTATTAGATCACACACTCTATATATTTACACTGGTGTACAAAAATTAAGGACGAGACGGTTTTTCCAATATAACTTTGAACAAAAGCTTTCCAAATCAACACATTTAATACCGTAAGATCCCCAATACGTAAGGACATGTGTAATGTAAGCAACACTTACTAAAAGAGAAATCAGAGCGATAAAAAGAAGCTTTATTGAAAAAGTAGCATGGAGCGCAATGCGACTGAAGGCCGAAACATCCCTGTGATGGTTGTCCAGCAAGAAACATCCGGTCTTTAGTAGGGGATATGATCTCCCCTGACTGCTAGGCAGGTTTCACAGCGTCTGCCCATGCTGAGAATGAGGGTGTCAATGAGTTGTTGAGGCATTGCTGCCCATTCGTCTTGCAGCGCCAATCGAAGCTCCCGAATCGTTACTGGTGGTAAGGTACGAGCTGCCAAGCGTCTGCCTAGAAAATCCCATACGTGCTCGATGGGATTCAGATCCGGAGATCGTGCCGGCCAATCCATACGTTCAATATCCTCACTCTCTAAGAGCTGTTCGGCAGCTACTGTGCGATGACATGGTGCATTGTCGTCCATGAAAAGGAACTGCAGACCCATAGCGCCTCTAAAAAGACGCACATATGGAAGAAGAATCTCCTTACAATAACGGGTCCCATTGACTGAACCTGCGTCAAAGATGTGAAGGTTTGTACGACTACCAAGCATGATGCCTCCCCAAACGAGAACACCGCGACCTCCATACCTGTCCCTTTCAATGATGTTCGAGGGATGATTGAGGCTTCCCCGCTTTCTCCAGATGAGTATGCGATGAGAATCGCTACTCAAACTGAATCTGCTCTCATCTGTAAAGAGTACTCGTCCCCATTCATTGTCTCTCCAATTCCGGTGTTCCCGGCACCACAGAGAACGCCTTCTCCGATGGGCAGGCGTTAAAGGTACAAACCGTACAGGGCGTCGTGCAAACAGACCACCACCGTGCAGTCTTCTGGCCACGGTAAAATGCGATATCGGTCGTCCAGTCACCTGTGTCGTGTGTCTAGCGATTTCTCCCGCTGTCTGCCGCCTGTTTCTTCTGGCCTGTAAAACAATGTACCGGTCATCTGCGGGAGTGGTTCCTCGTGGACGACCACTACTGAACCCCCGCATAGCTGTTCCTGTAGTTTGAAATTGTCTCCAAAGTCGTGAAACGATGCTGTGAGCAATTCCGAATTCTGCAGCCACACTTGTCACACTGCGGCCTTCCTCCAACTTCCCAATGATTCGACCTCGAGTAAAAGCATCCATATGTCGTCTAAGAGATTGATTATTCGCCATTTCTCGCTGAGGCAGCAACTCGGTGTGATTTTAACTGCTATACGGCGTGCAATCTCTTTGCCAGAAATACTGATCTTACACCGACAACATGCTTTATACTACTCAGACACTCCCCCATTACGTCTACCTGCATATCTGCGCATGTGCTACCGTACATCACCTTACTTAATCTCCTGATTGGTCTTTTTGTCAACTCTGCCTCTTCGTTCAGCTGATATGCTAATTTTTCGACTTTGTCCGTAATTTTTGCACACCAGTGTATATATCTTGGTCGAATTTTCAATCATTAATAAAATACATTTTAAAGTACTCAAGTGAGCTGAAATTTTATACACATGATTATTTAAGATGACAATACAGTAATTTAATTATAATTGATGAAAACAATTCATTAAAACTAATTTTTCAAAGAATTACAAATACAATCACGTTGGCATCATTTTTAGCGACTTGGAGACCCTCTAGGTGTGTCAAAACTTAAAAACGTTTTTAAGAGGTTTTTCTCACATTTTAAGTCCCTTATTTGAGATAAAAGTTTCTATACACTATTGTTTTGGGTAAAAATACGATAATTTAATTATGATTAATTAAAATTAATTGAATGAAACTAATTATTTAAAGAAGTATAGATACAGCTCCGATGGTTTCATGTTTAGCGCCTTGGATCAAAACTTAAAAATATTTTTCTTTTTCACGTTCTAAAGCCTTCATTTGAACTGAAAACCACTTAATGTTGTACCACTTAATGTTCTAATTCTTTCACATGCATATACATATTTATTTTAATTGTAAGTATTTAATACAAAGTAGCAAAAATAAAAAGTTTTCTTTGTTGATCCAAGTAATAATTGAGTTAGTTGTTTTTTTATATATATTACTTGTTTCTTAATATATTGTGTCACTTAGATTAGAATACACGTGTGAAATCATTTTAAGAATATTATTACAATTAAAAAAATTAATGCAATATTTTGTCAAAAAAGGAACATAAAATTATTTATTTTCCAAATATTCTCCTTTTATGGGAAATGCTTCTGTTATAATAATACTTTGCAAATGTATAGTTCAAACCATTGTACAGAGCCTGAACTAGGGTTTTGGAAGTATATTATATAGAAGGGGATTTATTTATATTTTAATAAATTTAGAGTGGAGGCCCTCTTGAGATGTCTTAGCTATATATAAGCACAAAATCTTATTATTATAGAAGCATTTTTCATAAAAGGAGAATGTTTTGAAAAAAATGTAAGTTCAATTTTGCCCAAATATTGCATTCAATTATATTTTTATTGTAATAATATTCTTGAAACAATTTTATAAGTGTATTCGAATATAAGTTACATTAAATATAAATATATATGTAAATATTTGTTTCTACGCTTTTGCAAAATCACGATTCTGAACGTAATTGGATACCTTAAACGTATTTCTTTATTATTATTTCTAATGGCAGATTATGAACAGTTATTATCAAAGTTCATCAATCTACCTAGTACACACCGAAATCAGTTATCTCTTTTCAGTGCGGTGCCATATAGGCGGATACCAATCGCCGCAGGTAATTTTAACGCCCAGTTTTCTCCCAGATGGAGACACTTGAGCTTTGACAATGCAAACCTGTACTAGGGTTTAATTTTGCCTAGAGCACCCCCTAGGGAGGTTTTATGTGCCTAATAATCAAACAAAATGGCTGCTGTGAATTTTCTGCATCATGAAAATCCATCGACTTGCGTTTGAGTCGGACCTACAATCTTCAGTACAGAAGGCCAGCGACAAATCAACCACGCCACCCAGCCGACCCTTGAACGTATTATCATCTATTTAATAAAACTCAGTGTGGCTAACATTGTCCAGACCTTATTATTAACCTAAATAAAATTTCTGAAACAAAGGTATAGAAACTACTCATAATAATGGCAATTGCCTTGTTAAGAATAATGTTCAATGTAAGAAGAATACTGAACCTACAAAGAAGTAATAAATCTGTCTGAACTTCATCTGCTAGCCCTAAATTAGTTTTCTAGGATTGTGTTACCCTGTCAACAATAATTTTAAATATTTTTTTTTCAGTGGTACTAAATGATATAATTCAGTAGCAGACATATACTTTATTTTTGATAGAAAAGTCAAGTATATATATTTTTGATTCTGCACTATATTCCGAAAATATATGTCGACAAATAGGGGGACATTTAAAAATTAAAACCGCACATAATTCAATAAACGTATCGCATTTAAGTTATATGTGATTATATTGTTCAGATATCTCCGTTTTATTATAAAATAAAGCCAAAAAAACATAGAAAAGTGTTTAAATAACATGCTTTTACGACACCACATAAAATATGCTCCATTAAAATAAACAAAAATTAACATAGAATGATTCTTATACAATATTATATTTATATTTTCCAATATTATTTAACGATTATTGCAAAGAGAAATTCTTAAGAAGAAAGTACTTCAACAACATCATATTAAGTGTTCATTTTACTGTTCATTTTCTTTCACGATGCTTCCAAGTACCTAAGTGATATTGAAGTGTTTGTTGTCATAGGCAAAAGCAGGATTGACGGCAAAACAGTTTACCAATGGCTTTTGGTTATGACAAGAAAAATGCTTTATGTCATTTACCACATTTTCGTCTTTCGTTTTTCTATTATTAGATATATCAATCGGGACCAACGAGATATTATTTCTGAATATCTCACAATAGATGTGCCGTAAAATTTGATGTAACATTAAGTCTACTTCTTGCGTGAAGTGGTCCCCTTTTTTGAATAGAACCATAAAAGTTGTGTGTGTGTGTGTGATTGAAAGAAATATTAAATTGTTTTGCAGGATGAAGAAGAGAAAAAAAAGACAAACCATTAAATAATATGGAAATCAATACATGAGAGAGATTTTTATATATAAATAAATGCTACTTTATCTTTAATGTTATTGATAGATACATATTTCTTGAAATATTGATTACTACTAACAAGAAAAGGGCACAACTGAGGAAATCCATTTGGGTTCGATATTTGGTGTAATAGTACTCCTTTACGACGTTCACCCCTCAATGTAGTTCCACCGAATGGCCAGTTAATTCAGAGAAATTAACCTTCGAAATTCATGCTTAGCTTTTATACAATTAAATTTTAATTTTTCGAAACGAGTTTGTTACTTGATTGGGGTAAATCGTCTGCTTACTATGCGCGAGGAAAGGGTTCGAATCCACTCCGACAATTTTTTTTCTTCAATTCATTTAATTATTTTTTTAAATTAAATAAATTTATTTATGAATAGTTTATGAAATAATATTTTATGTAATTATTTTGTTTGTTATAAAATAAAAAAATACTCTAAATATATGAATAATTATATATTTTAAATTAAATACATTTTAAATATATTTATATATATATATATATATATATATATATATATATATATATATATATATAATATTAATAAATAATATTTATAATAAAATATATAAAATAAATATTAAATGATATTTTACATGAAAATTAGTTACAAATAGTTTATAATGTGAAATACAGTATACTATAAATAAAATATTATGTATCATAAAATAATTTATAAAATATATTATTATTATTTTTAAATTACTTTTTTATAATTAGTATAATAAAAATATGTCTTTTTTATATATAATTTAATTATTTTATAATTTTATAAAATATCTAGTAAGTCATTTTCAAGTAAATTTATTTAATTTCAAAATGTTTACATAAATAATTTTAATAACAAGTTAATAATAATTTCAATAATAAATCATAATTTTAATAATAAATTAATAATAAGTTTAATAATAAATTAATAATAAGTTTAATAATAAATTAATAATAAATTAATAATAAGTTTAATAATAAATTAATAATAAGTTTAATAATAAATTAATAATAAGTTTAATAATAAATTAATAATAATTTTAATAATAAATCTAATATATATTATAAATGCGAAAGTTTGTGAGGATGTTTGTGGGTTTTTCCCACAAAAACAACTGAATGGATTTTAATGAAACTTTACAGTAATATAGCTTATACACAGAATAGCACATAGGCTATAATTTATAGCATAGACTATAATTTTTAAAGATATTGTATGAAGTGTCCAAAATAAAACGATATTTGTCAAGTAAGTAGGAAAAAATTCTGCTATCTGTGAGCAATTCTGGAGTGCGCTGCAAAAAAGCCCACGTCAGCATATATCTATCTTTTGTTTGTGAAAGAACTCTTATTGTTTTGGCTACGCAAGGAGCTCGCTTCTAATTAATTCTCTGATCAGCATAATGCCTATTTTTTTATTTCAGAATAAAACTAAGTTTTGAAGGGAGAGGTTGTTATTAATCTCTCTTTATTTTAATGTTTTTTTATGATTTTATTTTGCACATTTGGTCGTAAGAAATTGATCTTTTTTCCAAATAAATGCTTTTAACAGTTCTGATACTTAAAGTAAATAAACTTTCTCTTTCACACTGCATCATTTGGACAAATTTTCAAAATTTGTTTGTGATTAGTAGTTAATTATAACGCTATAATTTTAATTGAATACGCAGATATAATTATTTTTATACTTAAAAACGCAATAACTACTGTACTGTATTTTTTGGATTGTGAGAGTGAGTGAATATTAATGTCGCACTGGTCAGCTACAGGAGGGCTTTTGGCAACGGATCACGTAATTTTGAACCATGGTCAAGTGACGTGGACGACACCTGAGCTGGCAACCTCTTCTCCAACTACCACACCACACCAACTTAGAAGAAAATTCTACCAATACTTAGCAGGAATATTTTTTGAAATTCACTCTTCCAAGATATATGGCAGCACGGGTTCCGTGATGAGTATTTTAGCGGAAAAAATAGTTTGTCAAAATTTAAGTGTTTTATGTTTGTGTATGTTAATGAAGACCTTAGAAAATGATTTGACTACTTATTTTAATTGAACGGTGTATATAATTAACTTTACAGTGGAATATCTTTAATTAATTTATTAGCTCTAACAGATTAAATTTTCCAAAGTAGAGTATTTTGTTTATGTATATCTCTTAATTAGTACTTGTAGTGATCCAAAAAAAATTGTATGGAAAAAACTGCAGTAAATCATAATGCGGTTGGATAAAGTATTAACATGCATTTCCCTTACACGGCGGGTCTTACAAAGCTCGAGTTATGAAAGTAGCTAGGCATTTGCCATCTTGACTCTGTCTTTAACATTTCGCTATGTTTTTCATTAAATCATCATTATAATTTAAGAAACGGCGTTGCTTGCGAATTTTACGATTTTAAAATAAAATAAATACAACAGAAAGAAATATTAATGTATTACACTTTCAGATATATATAATTTACACTACTTTAAGCGTTCATTACGCAAGACTTTTAACAATGTGTTACTTTTGCTGAGCAGAGATTAGCTTAGGAAGGTATTTTCAAAAATCGACCCTCAAAAGTGTTACGGGGAGTTATAAATAAAAAAAATCCTTTTTATCAGCTATTAGATCTACATACTTAAAATTTAACAAATGTGTTTTATTTCTCTCTTTTTTTTTGTTTAGCTGATTTACGCAAAAAGCTTTTTTTGTTTAATTTGCATTTAACGTAAAATTAACTCATTAAAAATTTCCTTTTCCTTCAATCTGTGTTGTTTATTTTTTCAGTTCACCCGTGCAAAGAACGGGTATACCAGCTAGTTAATAATAATTTTAACAATAAATTATCAATATTTTTAATAATAAATTAATAATAATTTTAATAATAAATCGATAAATTTTCGTATTAATACTAATGTTTATTAATAATTAAGTATGATAAGTAATAATTAATTGTAATAAATAGTAGTTAATTAATATAGTAGTTATAATAAGTTATAATAAGTATTAACTAATTAATTATAATAAATAGCGATTAATTGATGAATTAATTATAATTAGTAATAATTATTTAATTATAATAAATAGTTATTAATTTAATTAATTAATTAATTAATTAATTAATTAATTAATTATAGTAAGTAATAATTATTCTACTAATTTTAGTTATCAATAATTTTCATTAATAATTATTTTAGATATTTTTAATTAATAATAATTTTAAATATTTTTAATTAATAATTTTAAATATTTTTGATTTATAATAATTTCAAATAATTTTACTAATAAATAATTTAATTTATATTTTTTATTTTTTTTTATTTATAAAATACAAAATAATTACATAAAATATAATTTAATATTTAATAAACCTTTCATAAATAAATTTATTTAATTTGAAAAAAATAATTAAATGAATTGAAGAAAAAAAATTGACCGAGTGGAATCGCGAACCCTTACCTCAAACGTAGTAAGCAGACGATTTACCAATCAAGCTATGAACTCGTTGCGGAAATCTAAAATTTAACTGTATAAAAGCTAAATCTGAATTTCGAAGGCTAATTCCTCCGAATTGGCTGGCCGTTCGGCGGAATTACATTGAGCAATGTACACCCTAAAGGAGTACAACTATTACACCAAGTCTTGATCCAAAATGAATTTCATGAGTCGTGCCTTCCCCGTTGTAAGATATAATGGGAGAGAGAAGCTATGAACATTTTCAATTTAGTAACCAAATACAGGTGGTTCTTTACTTTTTTTCCCGAATTGATACTACAAATGTGTACTCAAATTGAAAAATTCGGAAGGCAAATAAAGCAAAAACTTTTTTATGTTTTTAAAATGTTCATTTTTTATGAAATAAATAAAAGATGAATAACATTTTATCCAGTAGTACATGGCGTCCCCGTCAAAAGATGCATAAAGGGCTTAATCTTTTGATGCTTTGAAATGAATGATAAAAAAGTTCGGTGAAACGCAATCCCTGACAATATGCCCTGGCAGATAGGCCCAGGCAAGGTGTCATAATGTAAGTATTTGTTGTCGAAAAGTATTAATGAAAGGTATAGTGTCAAGGTAAACGTGTTTTGTTGCTGGATTTGTTTTTAGAGCACATAGCCCGTCGGGGCGTTTATCTCCTGTCTTGGGGAATAATGATAGATTGAAATGATTAACCTGCCCGTGTTTAAAAATTTAAATATAAACTTAAAAGTTTTTTATATACATTTAAAAATTTAAAAAAGAAACTTATATATATATAAGTTGTTTATACACGTTAAGCAATTGTAAATTTTAGAAGTTGAGATTTTAATAAAAGAAAAGTTTTTTTTTCAAAGCTACAAAATTTAAACTATGATCAGAACGTTATACATTAACATGAGATTCCCTTAACCAATGAGAGCCTCGGGAGGTTAAGCTGCTGATCAATGGAGTAGCGGCTATTCCTGACAACAGTGTGAGTGAAAAACTTGTGGTGTGCTTACTAACTTCTCGCGTGGCGAGAGAGAGCGCTGTGATTGGCTGTTGTGTTAATTGAATGACTTCGATCCTCGGAGGGGTATCATAGCCTTGTCCAAGTGAGGGAGACTCCAAAGACCGTACAGTCGTCAATGGAGCTCTCTGAATGGTTGTTTATATCTGAATTGGAGGAAGAAATATTTTTTAAGACAAATTCGGACATTTTGATTTGTGGTGTGATTTAATAAATAAATGGATGCAGTTTTTTGATGGTGAAAATGAGAAAATTAACTTAAAAGTATGTTTTTGTTGCAGTGAGTGAGTTCCTCGAACACTCTCTAGGCCAAGGTTTCTTCGCTATTACAAGACTGGGGCAGAAATTATTTACCTCTGGACGCGTTGTGGATTTTTCTTATGCCAATCATAAATGAAAAAAGTACCAGGGGCTTATATTTTTAGCAGGATGGCTCGCCTTAGCAATACCACAATGAAGTTACATTTTTCTTCTATGTTGAGGCACCAGTTTGGATTGGACCTGGATGTGTTTAGTGACCATGACGATTACCACTGAATTTTAATGCATGGGGTTTGTTGAAGTATGAAGTGCACACTCCGTCATTTCCTGCTTCCAATCCTGAACTAAAATCTAGAAACTAAGCTGCAATTAATTTGATCGACGGAGACACATTGACAAATCTGAAGATCATCGATAAATCTAAGAACTGATTTACCGATGCGCATCTGCATAGTAATGAAAGGAAACTATCTTACAACAATATGTACTACACTTGTTTTCCTGTAAATTGCATGCAATAAATTATCCCTTTTGCCAATTGATTTGTAGACACCTTGTGTATTTCATTACATGGCTATTTTGATTCAAACTTTATCGTACGTAAGTTACTTCAAAAATAATATTCCGGCTTATGAACTCATAATTTATTAATAATAAAACTAAAGTTTGCTATAAAAATGATCTATAAAGTATTACATTTTGCTCATTTTACGCAGCAGAATAAGGTTGAAAACCCATAAACTTTTTTTCTTTATTTTAGTTATGTATAAAAGTGATGAAATAAAACGCTTTATATTGCTTGATTTCGAATAATGTTTCTGGAAAGAAACACGCGAGCTTTAATCTTTAATGAGAATAGAAGAAGTAATTGGGCCTAGTAGTTTCTGAGATAGTTTTTCACCATATATTATTCACATAGAAGGACATTAGGTGGAGTTGTTTAAACAGAGAAAGGTTTGTTTGACTGAAAGTTACAAGTTTCCTAGAGCCAGCATCATTTCTAAGATTCTATAAGTCCAATGGAATATTTATCTTTTTTATTTCTATATTGATTGATTCGTGAAGGATACCTGCTTATTATCATCGAAATAAAAATTACTTTAAGAGAAAAAATGATAGGTGTGATATATTTTTAAAAAATTATATTAGTTCTAATTTAAGTCAAACATTTTTTTTTTTTTTGCTTAAAGATTACGAAAAAGAAAAAAGAAAATCGTATGTTTAGAAATTGGTTTTAGTTTCACAGAATTGAAGTCCAAATATAAAAATAAAAAGAATAATAAGAGATTAAAGTAATATGGATATTCATAGCTTTCATCCTTATCTGTAAAAATAAATTCCCTTTTAATCAATATACAGTACTAAATTTCAAACATGTAGTTGGATGAGAAATGATTTTACTTAGAAATGTTAAAAGAAGTAGTGACAAAATAAAAATGGCTAACGAATCATTTTACAAAAAAAATTGTCTCTTATCCAAATAATTATTTTTAAACATGAAACCACAGCTGATTCTTTATTGAGTTCACAACACCTATTTAGAATCATCGGTACTTAGTTTTTTATAACTACGAATTATGCCAAATCAAAAAACTTCTCCAAATACAGAAAATTGCCTCTACGAGAAAAAGCCTGATCCAGTGATCCTTCAAAGTATTTATAAAGACGACAAAATTTGGCGACACCTTTAAATAGTCAAAATAAGTCTATAGCCGGGGTTGGCATTACGTCGATCGCGATTGACCGGTGGATCGCCAAGACATTTGAGGTGACCGCCTGAAGATTTTAGCAGTTAGTAATTATATACGGAAAATTCAAGATTGGCCGACAGTACGCAGACTAAGTCTTCTACTAACTAGAACAACGAAAACTAACTTCAGATAAAAATGTTTTATTTTTTAATGTATTTTGAATTGTTTCATCATAATTGCATCATTTGATATAATTACATTTGTAACTATTATTATGATGTTTGCATCTTGCATTCTGGCTTAAACGTGGTTTTAAAAGTGTTGTTACAAAAGGTACATTCCGTATTTATTATCAAGTTATTATAATAACTTATTTTTATTACCTCACCACACCTAAGACATAGGGCAGTGGTGCACACAAGAATTTTTCAAGAAGGGTGGGAGGGGTGGTCGAAGGTCTATCATTCTCATATCATACCCAATACGTAACCAAACATTTTTTTTTATTGTCGATTGTCCGGAACAAAAAAAAGCAATTACTGAATTACTAAATATTTAATTAACATTAATTAATAAAAAAATACTAATAACAAATACTACGTTTTCTTAAGTGGGATTATAATTATTAAGGAAGGAAAAATCAAGGGCTCTGAGACCTCTATGGTATAATATGTAAGAGCACGGAATCTTCGTAATCTTTTTCATTTCTCATCAGATAAGATCAAGTGTGGGCAAATAGTGACCAACGTAAATACAGATGCATGGTGCTATAAGTTCTACACATAGATGATTGATATTAACTTGCAGTCTGTGAAGAGAATTTCAACAATTGCACTCCTGACTTAAAAAAAATGTACAAAAGTTTGATACGGTAGTACAATTGATCTCAGTAAACTGATTCAAACATTTAATGTGCTTGCAACTATAGATGTTATCAGATTAAAAAAATAAAACGATGAATAAAATTGTCACTGTTTAATTTAATTTACACTTATTGATTATTATGCTACAATTTATACCTTTTACAATTCCTACTATTGGCTCAAACTCTATATATTTCTCTTGGTGGAATTTTCAATCATTATTGAAATACATTCTACAACACTCAATTGAGCTGACATTTTATGTGCATGATTATTTTGGATGACAATACAGCAATTTTTTTAATTATTGTTAATAAAAATTAATTGATTAAAACTAATTTTTCAAAGAATTACAAATACAGCCACGTTAGCATCATTTTTTGGTGACTTAGCGACCATTTTGGTGACTTGTGTGTTTAAAGCGCTCATTTGAATTGAAGTTTTCTATACACTATTGTTTTGGGTTAAAAAATGATAATTTAATTTAATGAATTGACTGGAACTAATTAGTTAAAGAATTACAGATACATCCACATTGGTTTCATTTTTAGCGACTTGGGACAAAACTTTAAATTATTTTTTTCTCATGTTTTAAAGCATTCAGTTGAACTGAAATTTTATATATACGCTTGTTTTGGATGACAATACGGTTCTTCAATGATTGTTAATAAAAATTAAATGTTGTGATTGTGTCATATTTATATACATTTTTGTATTAATTTTATGTATTTAATGAGAAGTAGCTAAAATAAATTATTTCTTTGTTGATTATGTAGAAATTGACTTATTTTTTTATATTACTTGTTTAAGTTACTAAGATAGCTAGTAAATACCATCCATTAATTAAGTTAAGGCTCTCTGGTATTTTCACTTGCATGATGTCCTCGAGCCAAAACCATTGCCAGTCCCTGGATTAACCATTCACTACTGGTGTATTACGGACCACTAATTTATAACCAATTAAACACAATCAGCAAGTAGTGCCAAAGAGAAAGATAACTACAACGGCTTTTCTGAAAAATTAGTCATTTCTGTAATTCTTCAAATGTTCATTTTCACACTAAATTTTAGTTAACCTTAAATACTCACGTTCCGTTTCTGCCATAATTTATATCCATTGCGAAAAGTGTATATTCAGTATTATACGCACATTGGTATAATTTTTTAACAACTTTTTTTATTATTATTTTAAATAAAGAATGTAATGCAGGCAGGAATTGAAATTCTTAAAAGTTGAAAAAGTGTTAGAGCCTTTTCATCAGTATTGAGTTTAAAATTACAACATAATTAGGAAACTACATAATTAATCATTAATAATTAGATCTTAAAATAAGTCCCAACAAATCAATAATTACGAAAATAGATTCGGCTCCACCCAAGACCCTCATTATTTGACTTTTCTACAACGTCATTTTGATAAATATGGAATGATGTATCTCTCTGTGATAATTGGAAGTAGTCATATTTACATTTTTAAGTACCGTAAAATCTGGCGTATAATGCGCACTTTTATCGTTAAAAATATTATCGAAATTTACGAGTGCTCATTATACGCCAGGTATAAAAACGATAGCTTTAAAAATAACAAAATACATGAGAAAAACAAAAACATTATTTCTACACATATCTAAATACTGTTTTTTTTCAAAAAGAATGGCATGCTTTATGAACTAAAAGCGTTATAGTTCTAGAAGTGTATTATTTTTTGAAAAGTATCGGGCAATATCTCGAATAGATGACTTCAAAACTTCAGAGCATTGTCTATTAACATTTTAGATTTCTTCGTAAAAAATGGGGTGTGCGCTATACCTAATAAACCTATACCGGTGAATATACCTAAATATTAAAAAATGCAGCTTGAATGTAAAGAGGCGCGTTATACACCTGATTTTACCATATAATGTAATTTTTTTTTGTATTGATAAACTTGTTTATCGAGAAGGTAGAAGTACAGATTTTACCGTTCTATTTTACCTGCGCATCATTTGTAAAACATTTAAATTATGACATTAATAGTTGTGTAATATATAACTGTAAAATGAAACGTCCTTTTCCCTCTTCAATTACTATTAGGTGTACAACTTATCTTCCGCCGTTTTTTCCCGAAATTCGAGGCTTTATTGTAAACAAATTGATTATACATTTATGATTCAATACTTGCGTTCGATAACAATCGCCTGTGATTGTTTCAGTCGGTTTTAACAACTCATAATACACTACGTCAAGCTGGTCCCACCAAATGCCATGCAGGTCTTCGATGTCAAACCACTCTTTTTGAAGCGTTGAAACCACTCTCGGCACGTTCTTTCACTAATAGAGGCACCACCATAGGTATTTGAGAGCATTCGATGAGCCTCAGCCGCAGATTTCTTCATATTAAAGCAGAAAATTAAAACCTCCCGCAAATGACGAGAATTCGGCTCGTAAGTAGACATGTTTAATCGAGAATAACTTTATGATGCAGACACAAATCGACTAATATTTCGATGGCGTTATGTTTATAAATACTTAAGCTTATTGTATGACATCAACGATCTATTAATTTCGACTACCACTTACCGCTACAGCCATCTATTGCAAAACGGCGGAAGCAAATTTGTCTCCTAATAGATTAGAAATAGACAGAGATTGACGCAACAAGTTCAGAATCTTAATGTTATCTTTTTTGAATTGAATTGTGAAAGGAAGAGCCCATGTTAGGGAAATATTTAAAAAAATTAAATCAATAACTTTTATAAAATGGTTATTTCTGTTTGACGAAACACAAATTGATTCCGTAAGAATAGCAAAAGTTTAATTATTTTTATAAATATTTTATTATTTATAATTAAAAATTAAAAATTAATTTGTTTTCAAATCAATTTATTGACGCTAATTGCTACTAACATGCACATTATTATTAAGTGATAGTATTTATTTACCATGATGAATAAAAATATATTACTTATAAGCTTTATTTTTTCACCTAATTATTTTCAACCGTAAAGAAGAATTTACAAAAATAATTAAATTCATCATTATTCATTTAGGAAAAATGAAAATTTCAAGAATGAAATCAGTTGTTATAGTAATTAATATATAAAGCTGATGTTCTAATTGTTCCTTCTTTTAAATCAACATTAAATACCATGACAACATTCAATAAATAACTCCAGATTTCCTGAACTATAAACCTTATTAATCAGTTCATTTGAGTCAAAAGTAAAGTCAAACTATGCATTTCGTGTGTAAAAACTATTTACTTTAAATAATGAGAAATAAAGTCTCATACTACTTGTCTGAGTATGGTAGAAGAATTTATGCTTCTTACGTTATACTAATATTACGTTTCTCTATATAAATACGTTATTTTTTTATTATTCACTATACATGTATAGTAATAAGAATAGTCTATTTAGTTGCCCGCATCCACTTTATTGTATTCTTAAAATGTGATTTACGTGCTTAGACAGTCCCGAGAACATTTATTTTTCTGCTAAAAAGGAAAAATTCCTATTTATATATGCTCTTTTTTCTTATTTTCCCAAGCATATTCAAACTAAATTGCTACGAGAATTGTTTTATTTTTTGTAATATTTGTCTTGAGTCATTTACAAAGTTAAATATATTACTTCGATAAATAAATTTGGTACTTATTTTGATTTGTATACAGAAAGTATTTTTAGTTAATTGGAAATCTTTGTATTTGTGAGCTTTTTACGTAAAAGTAAATCGAAAATGACATTCGTGCAGCTGTGAACTGTATGCTCATAAAATGTGATTGAATACACATACGGAAAAATAAAAAAAAAATGTATGAATTGATTGTAAAAAGTCATTTAAGAAGTAATAACTCTAACAGAACAGGGTAGTGTGCACATTCATTGTCTCTTCTCATGCTCATTTCTAACTAAGATCTTTTTTTTATTTTTTAACTACCGTTAGATTAAATAAAAAATTCCCAAACCCTTGGAGAAACTAAACATTTTGAAATATTCTACTAGTCCTTTTTATTAATTTTCAATTTTTGTATTTACATTTCGATTATTCAATACGTTAAAATGTACAACTTTGCTGACAAATTTTTGAGTAATATCCATAGATGTTCTTTGAAGATTATATACAATTGTGATGTTTTAGTTTATATTAAATTATAAGTTTTCATATAAAACAAATTTCGATATCAAGCTTCATGCCAATGTCACATACAGATCTTTATATATGTATGTTGATGTTTATATATGTGTATATATATATACACATTTTGATAATTGGTAGCATTTTTTCCATGCATGTAAATGATACAGAAACATATTTTCCACGTTATTGTAAATGTTTAAAGAGGGTTTTTTTTCGCTTTATCATTTACAGTTAAAACGGAATTTTAATTAAGCATTTACAATAAGAGGTTTCAAAACACATTATCATCTGAAAAAAAAACTTGAAAATACTTATGATATTCTTGTGTGGACACATTTTTTTTTCATTCTCAATTAACAATACTTGTTAAACAATTTCAGCTGGTTTTAAGGTAGATGGCTAAAATCGTTTAGGGGAGATGCATTACCTTTACTTATTAAAAAAAAT
This sequence comes from Trichonephila clavipes, assembly GCA_019973935.1. NCBI lineage: Eukaryota > Metazoa > Arthropoda > Arachnida > Araneae > Nephilidae > Trichonephila > Trichonephila clavipes. The sequence continues at coordinate 383,544 of BMAU01017267.1, forward strand.
TGATTTTTCAAAAACTTTCCCAAAATGTAATATGAGAAGAACCTTCTCTATATAAAACGAGACTACTACGTTTTTTTTCCTGTCAATGATTGGTACTATAATGTGACTACTATCAATATTGACTATAGTCAATTACTACTTTGATCAACAAAGAAAATTTTATTTTAGCTACTTTTTATTAAATAGTTACAATTAATATAAATATGTATATACATATGACAGAATCGCAACTTTAAGTGGTAATTAACTTCTATTAATTATCATTAAAGTATCGTACTGCCATCCAAAACAATCGTGTACATAAAATTTCAGTTCACCTGAATGCTTTAAAACGTGAGGGAAAAAATCTTTTAAAACCCAAGTCGATAAAAATTAAACCAATGTGGCAGTATTTGTAATTCTTTAAATAATCAGTTTCAGTCAATTAATTTTAATTAATTATAATTAAATTATCGTATTTTTATCCAAAGCAGTAGTGTATAGAAAATTTCAGCTAAAATAAGCACCTTAAAATGAGAGAAATAAAACACTTTAATGTTTTGACAGAAATCGCCCAAATGGTTGGTAAAACGCCAAAAATGATGCCAACGTGGCTGTATTTGTAATTCTTTGAAGAATTAGTTTTAATCAACTATTTTTTATTAATTATAATTAAATTACAGTATTGTCATTCAAAATAATTATGTACAGAAAATTTCAGCTCAATTGAGCGCTTTAAAATGTATTTTATTAAGGGTTGAAAATTCCACCAAGATAAATAAATAAATATATAGAGAGTGAGCTATAATAGTAGGAATTGAAAAAATAGGCCGACCCCTTACACAGTGAGGGTAGGGAGAATCATTGTAGTTTATAAAGTGACAAAGATGGATTTTTTTTCTTTATCTTCCTTATCTGAAAAAAAAAAATGTTTTTTTAAGATATGGATGTTTATGGGTTTTGACAAAACAAATGATGTCTAAAAAGCAGATATGAGGGAAATAAATTCCTTATAGTTAATTTTGTATATCAAACTAATACAGATTTTGGACTATAGGACATTATTCTTTTTGGTTTGAAATATAGACCACCAGTCTTGTAAAGGCCAATGCTGTATTTTTAAGACACACAACATCAAAACTGGAAAAAATATCAGTAATAGCTTAAAATAAAAGTCGAATGTGAACACATTGGTTTGTCATTCAACCCCGATGTAAAAAAAAACATGATTTTAGTTAGTTTCTGTTTTGAAGTGGACAGCATCATTTAAGCTATTTTTCTCTTCACTCCGTAAGTTCTATATCTTCATCTTTTTATTTTTTGACGTGAACAAGAAATTCTGTAATAATTGGAAGTATTGCCAAATATTTCCTTGATAATTCCAAACTAAAGTTAATGAGGCCTTTAGTAATGTTTAACGAAGAAATGAAATGTCGTGTAAACATTATGAAAGCTATTGCATTCAAATTAGGTCGTTTTGAAATTACTTCTGCTTTTCAAGCTAATTTTGGGAGCATAAAAAAAGGTAGGGATTAAATCGGGATCTCCTACACAACAGGGTCTTTGAGCCAAAGCAAGATGATAAAAGAAATGTATTTCCAAAAATATGCATGTTAATTATATTCATTGATTTATCTTTTGTTTGAATTTATTAATTATTTAGATTCCAGGGATATTTTTAAAGGTATTTTAAGCTAACAGTTGAAGAGTTAGGGGGAGAAATACTAACATTATTCATAATATACTAAACTATAAACATACATCATATTCCCTCGTTTTATAAATACAGTAGAACGTCGTTTATCCGAATCAGTTGGGATCGGACACCGTTTTCGGATATCGAAAACTGAATGTGATTCATGCAGCACATGAAACGGTACCCTATACGAATATTGAAAACCATCACATGCGGGAAACGGCTTGAAGAAAAAGCAAAATAGGTGCACAATGTCACAATTTTACTTTTATTGTGGAAAACAATCAGTTATTTTTCCATGTACCATGGCGCGGTAGCTTAGTGGTCAGGGTATCGGATCGTGGCTGGCATTATCAAGAGTTCAAGCCCAGTACCACTAAAGAACCTCCGTGTAGGGGGAGGGATGCGGGTTAAATCTATCAAGAGCTCAAACTTCCTTCCGTTGGTGTGGTGTGGTAGTTAGGAGAGGGGTGATGCCAGCTTAGGTGTCGTCCTAGTCGCTTGACCATAGTTCAAAAATATGAGGTCCGTCACCAAAAGCCCTCGTGTAGCTGAGCAGTGCGACGTTAATATTCATTCACTCATTCGCTGAACCATTGTACACCTTCGTTTTTTCGCTGCAAGGTCTCTGAAAAAACTGGTCCGGATATTTGACACTCCGGATGATAAACGTTCGGATAAACGATATTCTTCTGTAGTGTGAAAAATAGATCGATAATTACAATCGGACCTCGATTTACCGAATTCCTATTTAACAAATTTCAATATTTAGAGAATGTTTTTTTACCCAGATTGAAAGGGAAGGCAAAAACCTCTATTTGAAGAACAATAAACCCCAAAATTAACGAATTAATTCAGTAAACCTAAGTTTTTAAATTAGTTTTGATTAGAAACAATTCGATTTCTTTTCAAATAACACAGCACTGCGGTAGACCAGTGGTTAAGGTATCGGATCATGACAGGCATGTCAGGAGTTCTAGCCCAGCACCACTAAGTACCCGCTGTGTAGGGGAACGGCGCACGTTAAATCTATCGAGAGCTCAAACTTCCTTCCGTTGGTATGGTGTGATAATTAGGAGAGGGGGGTTCAAGCTCAGGTGTCATCCTCCTCACTTGACCATGGTTCAAAATTATGAGTTCCGTCACCAAAAGCCTCGTGTAGCTGAACATAATATTCACTCACTTTCTCGAATAACATACACTTTTAGTCCAGAACAGAACATTGATAATAATTTTGTTCAACTAGTATGAGTAGTTTGTTCACCAGAGAGATTTGCTAAATCTGTACAAATTTATGAAATCTTAACATTAAAAAAATATCTTTCAGACTTAATGACTTTTTCTTCTGATAAAACAAAATCCAGTTTAAATATATACACTAAAAATAGGGGTAACAGTTAAAGATTAATAAATACGTTGGTGATAAATTCGCATTTGAAAAAAAAGGAATTTTTTAAAGATTATTCCAATGAAATTATTTCACAACCAATTTTCTCTTTTACTATTAATAAAAAAATTAAAATAAAACTACAGCTTCTAAGAATTTTTCCGCGAACTTCTGATTTGCATAATTTTCGATACACATACAGCAGAAAAATATTACGTTCTTGCTAATAGAACAACAAATGAAAGAACAAAACAACGGATCAACAAATAAATATATTGAGAAAATTAAACGCTAAATCGTTAATATATGAGTGGGACTGAGAGAGTGAACATGTGTGTGTCTACACTCAGAAATGCATGTGACTGCGGTAGCCTTGTGGCTTTGGTCACGGAGCGTTACATTTGCGCACAACTGTAAAATCAGCTTTCCTATATAGATGGTAACACAGTTCACATCAACACGTGCACCCCTAAATATTGCGGAGACTTTTCATATGACATCACCTCAACAACTGATGACCTGGAATAAAACACCATTCCAGCAAAGATCCTGAAGTCCGACTGAAATTCAAGTGCAAGAGAAACAACCGCCTTACCTCAACAGAGTGCAAAGGTGGTGCGTTTTGAAACACCAAAAAGATCGGTTGTGTATGCCTCCTCCTTCCATAGAACATATTCTGTACAATTGAAATAGTTAATAGTATGAATAACTTCCATTTAAAGTGTAAATATATTGAATTTAATAGCTGTGACGTAAATAAAACAATTATTTAATTCCTTAATTCTCACGCTACAATTATTTTTTTCTAAACATCACACCAGAGAGTCACGGGTTCGAGTCCTGGTACCACTGAAGACACGGTGTGGTGAAGTAATTGATGCATGTCAAATCTATCGAGCTCAAAATCATCCCGTTGGAGTTGTGTGGTAGTTTGTAGGGGATGCTGGTGCCAGCTCTGATGACGTGCGCGTCACTTGACCGATTTTAAAAATTACGAGGACCATCGTCAATAGTCCTTATGTTGCTTTACAGCGCGGTATTAATGTAACTCTCTCACTCGCTTTTAAATGCATATAATACTAAAAAAAATAGCATATTAATATAATATAATATTACTTTGTAAGTATCAAAATATTGTTAAAAGAACATAAAGAGAGCGTACGTTAATATGAATGCATTTATGGGAATTAAAATATGCTGCTTAATTAAAACATCATATGCGAGTTTATCAGAACGTATTAAAAATGGGAGTCTTATTTGTATTCTTATTATTTAAAAAAAAGATATTCCTAAAAATTACTCCAAATTAAAATAAATTTAAATACACGATTCTATATTGTTTTAAATCATCATATTTCGCTTCATAGATTTAAAAAAAATTAAACCATTTACAAATTTAAAAAAAATAAATAAACTCAAACCAAAAAGTTATTATGTAATAATCCTTGGGAAAATATTGTTTTCTTTCCGTAGCTAAGAACAAAGATTTAACGAGAAATGACTTTTGATTTGGAATCTTTGTTTGTTTACCTTCTTTAAGTGAAGAAAAGAACATCTGCTCCTCCCGTTGACTAAAGGTTAATTCACAAGGCATTTCCTTCATGGGAAATGTACAGTTGGCGCTTTTTCACAAAAGAAAATCTTGTGCTCAACGAAGATTTAAGATTAATCTCTTAAATCGATGTTTTTTAGTACAGGGAAAAGTAACATGATTTACCCTTATTCACAACAGAAAAATGTGTTGTTTTAAAACGAGACAAAAAATTAGAAATATTTTGTAATATCTTGCAACTGCTTGAAAACAATTGAATACTTTTTGATACATTTTTTTGCTTCCTTTTACAATTTAATCTAGTATCTGAAAGATATTTTCCGTTGGATGAAAGACACAAAAAGACAAGAACTCAACAGATTCTCACTTAGGGCAAGATGTTATAGAGTTTCTATATTTAACAAAATACTTTTACAACTTCATCATATATTGCACTTATTGCTTTTATTTATTGCAATATATAACTTTTTTCAATTAAGGCGTGCCTTCAACATAAGGAAACAACGCAGAGATAAACGTGTCTTATTTAATTTGGTTGATTTTATGGATAATTATGGAAAGTGTAAATAATTTTATTTCAAAATGCATATTAATACATTAGCTAGTATTAAATATTTATAAAAGCATTAATATACTCTAAACTCAGTGGTGCAACAGCCCATGAGGGCCAAGGCCTTCTGTGCCCATCTAATTTGTCATGACTTTCGGCCCTGTGCATGATCAGATGTTTCTGTTAGGTGGTCCTTCTGACGTGAACCCCCCAGTGTTTAGTTCCCAAGCAAGCTACGCACTCATTCATTGACCTACTGAATGGATGAAAGGTTGAGGTGACCTCGCCCAGCCCGGGGTTTGAACCATGTACCTGTGGCGTGGAAGCACGATACGCTACCACAAACATTCATATAATTAGTTAAAAATATGTGCAGTTAAAGTAAAACTTACAAATAAACTGAGAAGATTCAAGCCGTTAGCCACCCATTCGTACGGTTTAACTGGAACTGCCCAACATCTATAAAAATAATAAAAAATCTAAAATTAAATAATTGTAAGCAAAACACTTAGGTAAATAACTATTAAAATCATTAAAAAAATGAAGTATAATTAAATGAAACTAATTACGAATAATAATAAGCATTTATATTAATCTATAATAACGCTAATTAAGTTTAAACATAATTGCAATCATATATATACTCCTCAAATCTTTAAGACTAATGTCATTCTGAGAATCGATAAGAATATGAAATGTCATCTGAATAATTATTAATGACTTTGTTAAGTAATGTTTTAGCAACTTTAATATGCAGTACAATTTAAAACAATTACTTCAAGCCACTTATAGAGATTAATTATATGTAATTCACCGAATTTGAGGAATTAAATTTTCTTAAAAACTTTATAAAAGATATACTTTTCCCACTCACTTTCACGTAAAATGAAAAACAAAAACAAAATATTTATCATTTATATAATTATTACTTACTATTGAGTTTTTTTTGCATATAAAGGGTGTTTTTTTAGAGGTATAGAACTTTAAATTGCAATAAAACAACGATGTATTATTCGATTGACACGATTTTTTTTATTCGAAAGATATGCTTGTGACATTACATTTTACATATGATGTCTGGAATAGGACTGCCACGGCTGGCTCGGATGTAGTCCAATCTGGACGTCCAATTTTCAATGACTTTTTCCAACATTTGTGGCCGTATATTGGCAATAACACTGCGAATGTTGTCTTCCAAATGGTCAAGCGTTTGTGGCTTATCCGCATAGACCAATGAATTTACATAGACCCACAGAAAATAGTCTAGCGTTGTTAAATCACAAGATCTTGGAGGCCAATTCACAGGTCCAAAACGTGAAATTAGGCGGTCACCAAACGTGTCTTTCAATAAATCGATTGTGGCACGAGCTGTGTGATATGTTGCGCCGTCTTGTTGGAACCACAGCTCCTGGACATCATGATTGTTCAATTCAGGAATGAAAAAGTTAGAATTCATGGCTCTATACCGATCACCATTGACTGTAACGTTGTGGCCTTCTTCGTTTTTGAAGAAGGATTCCACCAGCCCGTAAAGCGCACCAAACAGTCAGTTTTTCTGGATGTAACTGTGTTTCGACATACACTTGTGGATTAGCTTCACTCCAAATGCGGCAGTTTTGTTTGTTGACGTAGCCATTCAACCAGAAGTGCACTTCATCGCTAAACAAAATTCGCTTATGAAAATCGGGAACAGCGACAATCTCGTTTTGGGCCCATTCGACGAATCTACGCCTTGCTGGATCATATTTAAAATGTAATGCCACAAGATTATCTTTCGAATAAAAAAAATCATGTCAATCAAATAATACATCGTTGTTTTATTGCAATTTAATGTTCTATACCTATAAAAAAACACCCTATATTATTATACTGCTAAAATAACTCAATAGTTTTTATACGATATCAATATTTATTGTTTAATTCTTTTGAAGTGAAAATATGCTTATATTTGTAAAAAATTCAATGAAAACACTTCATAATAAATATCCTAAAATAGAATAAAACGAAACATTAAAAATTCTCCTACTTTTGCGTACTTATTAGTCTTTACTGTCAGTTATTATATAAAGCACTGATAGATCAATTACGTTATATAATAAAATTATATTTATTGTAAAAATTACAAAATAATAATTTTTTAAATAATTATAACCGATAAAATATAAGTACTAAAAATATGTATTAAAACTTCTGTAATACTGAAAAATAGCATAGGAATATGAATGGGGACTAGAGTTAGTGGATTTCAAATTTCAATAATTTTCCCTATAAACTAGTCATTTTTTAAAAATTTCTAATCATCTCCGGATTGGTCTTTTACCATTGCTGACCTAGTGCATTACAGGAAGCTGGTATCTCTTTTTAGTGCGGTACCATATAGGTGGATACCAATTGCCGCAGGTAATCTTGACACCCAGTTTCCTCCCTAGAGGAGGGCACCTGAAGATGAGAACCTGTACTAGGATTACCTGTACCAAAATGTTTCGTCCAATTTATAATAAATCAGATTAGTTCAAATTATTCACAATCACACAAAAACTCGACATTATAAATGTTCTTTTCGATCTCAAAAAAGTCCTAAAAAACATGAGATCGTACTGAATCAGCGTCCTTTAAAATATTTTACCATCCTCTAAGTTTGAAGCTTCCTAATTGCATCTGTTCTGTAGCTCCATTTACAAACTCAGAGAGTTCTTCTGTGTCGACGGACGTTACACAGATGTCTACGTTGTGACGGGCTCACGCTTCTTTTCTTTAACATGTCCTTTGGGTTCTTTGGGCAAGAATTAATGGCAACTCTTTTCCAACCAAATCCAAGAAGTGAAGTGTGAATGACAGATGTAAATTAACAAGCTTTTAAATATCGGATCTTAGAGCAAGCGAGATGGCAATATATGGCAGTTTGTGGCAGTTGATAGCAAGTAGAGAAATATTACTGTAGTCCGTGGTTCAAGTTTGGATAAAGATACGTGGCGGTGATTAGAAGTTATAATTGATAAATATATAGAGAACCAAGGTGCATACCAGTGCACACAAGTAAATGCAAGTCGCATTAAAGATATTAGTGATAGATTCAACAAGACAGGATTGACTATTTAATAATAGAATCAGTGATTGTATTAGAATTGAGTTTAGGCTATTCAGTTAGTGATAGTGGTCCGAGTTAGGTAAAGTCGTTATTATGCATATATATTGTGTGTTGCATATTTTGCCATCGTAGATTCTTTCACTTTAATTATTATAATTTAATTCGTTAGAAGTTTAAGCTGAAAATCTTAATAAAGATATATTAAGATTATGTTTCCATCTAGTTCTTTCGTTAATCCTACGCCTCTAGGTCACGCTGATACTCTGAGAGATTTTCTCCCAGGGGGGATATCACAACGTAAAACCAATTTTTCAAAATTTCGGCAATAACACGATATTCCTGAGGACAATTTTCTAAAAGGTTGTTGATCACAGCCCCAAGCAGAAATGGACTACAGCTTGTGTATCGCCTAGGGTATCGTCTCTTCATACACGCGACCTAGATTTGTAGGAATAAATGATTGACCACTCGAACTCCCCATAGTAAATTTAATTTATTCGACTCAATTTATATTAATCAATGAAACACAAGTCTTATTAGAATGCAACGATCAGGAATGATACGACGTAATTATCAATACTAAGTTAAAATAGCGCCTGAAATCCTACTCACTATCTTTATGATAAATTAACCTCTGAATCTTTATCTATATTTGACTCCTTAACAAGCTAGAGTCCGTTCTATAATTATTTTCAATCTCTTACCGATATCACACAGCGATAAGCATCCAAGCCTTACATCTTCCTCTTGTGTTCTATTCCCTTAATATTAATCTTCTATATCTATTATTATCAGACTTGATCCATCTTTTATTCTACTTTCCGGCTTCTAGCCGACTTCTATACGACTCCTATATATCTCCTATATGACTAACTAGCGAATGATAAAACTTCTTATATATCTATTCCCTAATCTGCATATCGCGTTTTCTTCTTGAGAAGGTTAGATTGAAATGTCATTCTGGCCCAAAAGATTCCCCAAGAGGATTAGCTAGAAGGCGCGATAAAGCCCCGTCACAAACTCAGTCCAAAAACAAGTCTTCTGAGACGATAAATCTTCATTTTACTTTCCTCATAATCCTTCCACCAAAAAAATCTATGCGTTCTGGATGAATGGATATCTGTAAAAATGCCTCCTTCATGTCAGAAATTATTCCAATTTCCTTCTCTCTAAATCTCATCAATATTGCAGAAATTGTGTCCAAAAGATTCAATTCCCTTACTAAGTAGTCATTGAGAAAAAACTCAAGCCAAACAGACACTCTAGAGATATTTTACCTGCCGTATAATCATACGTCAAGGCTATTGTCAATTTTCTGCATCATGAAATTCCACCGACTTGGGCCGGTGTCGAAGCCGCAGCCTTGAGTGCAGCAGGTCAGAGACAGACCAACCCCGCCACCTAGCGGGCATAAATTAGTGATCTACTTATCAATAAAAAATTAAGTAAGAAATCACATTATATATTTTATAGTTATAAATACCATTCTACATTATTCTTATGCTTCTCTCAGATGCATCAAAACTATCCATTGAAGCAACAGTATCAGTTCTTTATTGTCAATCAAGCAAATTCAAATTTTACAATGAAAACTTCATGTTAAACTAACCTTAGCAACATATAGCGATACTTTTCTATAGACGGCTTAAAATTTGCATGATTTTCATTTAAGAGGATATTTTTGCTTGAAAGGCAGAAATCAGTTCTATTGAATAAGATGAATAAGAATTAGCGAATAAATAAGTGGGCTAAATGGTAGCTGCTGTATATAATTATTTTACATCAATAATTAAACTCCAAAGACGCCGTGTTCCTTAGCATTGCAATGCATAATCTATCAAGTATCCTTTTACTATTCAGTTTACATCTACACAGTTAAGATTGTATTTTTAAGGTACTTTAAACAGAGTTAAATTTGGGATAGTTCCAGACAACTTTTAGAATATAAATAATAGTTTGTTAACACACATTGCTGTAATCGTTCTTATTAGGAATTCAAGTAAAAATAATGACACGGATAAAACTTTCTCTGATAGAACCTTACATTCCTTACTTTTATGTTTCTCCAATAAAAATGGGTGTTTTATTATTAAATGTATGTTTTAACTCTTAATTGTGAATCAAGTTCTTTGAAAAATATGTTAATAAATTTTTGGCAATGATGCCTATAATATGCATCTAGGATTCTACTGATTGCTCTGAGAGTTTAAACTGCTTCCAATTATGAAGTATGACATGAAGGAATGATCCTATGATAAATAAGTAATATTTTGAGTGCATCTTTTTTTGAAAAAGAAAATGTATAACCTTTTTGAAAAATATTTGTAATATTGCAATTGTAGAAATAACGTATTCTTTGCTATTACATTATTATCTTTCCTATTAAGTGATTCGAAAGATGAACAAATGGCTAATTATTATCTTAGCACTATTATTTTATGATATTATAAAATAGTAGAGTCGGGAAACTCGGCGAAAATGCTGGATTATCGAGAACGGGATTAAAAAAAAAAGAATAAGTATACGAGTGTTTTCACGGAAAATATTGTACTGCATTTGTATGTACTGTTTGCTTAAGATGAAACAGAAAATAAAACGACCAAATACCTTTAAATAAATGAAAAGTATGCACTTTATGAAGGCATGGGGCATTTAATAAATGAAATTGGAAGTTAATGAGTTCATGGTGTTACGTTGACGTAACATATAATCAAATTCAAATTCTAATATGTATGAGCTGCATTTACCCGATGCTGGGTGCTGTTGGTTTTCTAAAAAAACCCAGAGAAATCAGTTAAGGGCTTTATTTACATTGAGAGGCAGTAGAGCAATGACCTCACTCTCTGACTGCACATGTTCGGAGTGTCCAAAAAGAGGTTTACCATCATTGGGGGGGTGACGTCGCTCCACTCCAGCGCTGTACAAAGCACGGCTATTTTGACAACACATGGTATATAGTAATTTACTTGATCAGACACTCTTCAAAAATATTTTACAAACACATAAAGTAGTCTGTAATGGGAATAAGGGGTGGGGGCAATTTTCTAAAAAAAAAACTGGGTGCTTCTTAAAGAAATGCATAATGTCTAGGTTTCTTCCTCTGCGTTTTGCTGCTTCATCAGGAAGATACATGAAGCCCATGACCGAGACACCTTGTTGTCACAACACTGAAGGGTGCTTTCGAAAGCCTTAGTCGTTCACTATGTGATATTTTAGAATTTTGTACGTGTCCTCCACGTTAACTTCTCTATCATTTTCTGGCATTTTTTTCATTAACTGTGATAGCAGCAATAATTTTTGCATCAGAACAGAATGCCTTGCTCAGTATCGTTCTGGAACCACTTTTTGGCGTCTTTCATCGGCTTCTGCATATTCAGGTCTCCTCGCGGAGTTTTTCGAACAGCAATGGTAAGTCAGAGTTATCCGGACTGCCGGGTTATCGTGTGCCGAGTTTTCGGGACTCTACTATATAATACTTTTATGTAACTTATTTTTCTTTAATTTGTGATATATATGTAGGTGGATTACGTATAAGGAAATGCGCAAAATGTGGAACGTTTTATTATATTTGCAAGAGTTTTGCGTAGAACAGAGTACTTACCATGCTCGAAATGCATGCAAAATAGTGAAACTAATAATCTAGCAATTAATACATTTTAAATAACATTTGGAAATTTCTTATACCTACTGATTAAAATTAAATAATTTATTCTTCTTAAAAATTAATATTCTGCTCATTGTTATACTTACTGTTCATCAGCAAAGTACCACCTCAAAAGAGCAACGGTTCCGACAGGAAATATGGGAAAGACTGAAATGAAAATGGATTGTTCATGAATTATAGTTTATTAACATACAAAAACACATTTCGTAGAAAATATGATTTCATTTTAGATACTTTTCTTTGCATAGTTTCATATTTGATTTTGTTTTATACCTAATTCACTCACTATGTACTGAAAACTAAATTAGATATATAGCTCCTTTATCTAGACCATGGGTACTATACCTTTTTTTCTGCTGGGCTTTATACATATGTCAGCTATTTCACGCGGACTGCATACATATATGTTAATTATTTCACGCGGGCCGTAACATGAGAATAAATGGGGGAGGGAGAGGAGAAATGCTTTAAGATCAAGATAACATTGGAAATTTAAAATGAGGAAAATATTGATTATAATATTATAATTCCTGTTTTGCTTTTTATAATTATTATTTTGTTATATTTTTTTATTTTTATTACTAATACTAAATTAGAAGCATTTAAGAAACACTTCTTCACAATTTATGCATCAGTAAACGGTTTCATATGATAACTAATAATATAACATACTTTATAGGATGACTTTGTTACCGCTATCATATTACCACTGATAAAACACTTTGTTGCTGTTGCAAGGATGATTCAAGAAAATGCCTATTTATCTTGAAAGACATCTTCGAATAAAAGTGTCATCGAATGATTCTGTGTATTGGTATTTTTTAAATACAGCACTTTTGTGACAACTCAAACAATTACTGATCCATGTTTGTTTTTCACTACAAAATAGTGAACTTCCCAATCGTCTTGAAACGATGTTTTTCTTGGAATATTTTTCGCTTGCAAGATACGAAAGATAGTTAAAAATTAATTCCACCCACTATTCATTCCACTGTTGTCTATCATTACTAACCGTAACTGTTCCAAATAGAAAAAAGAATATCAATTCGTACCCGTACGATACCGACAACAAAAAGCAAAATTGATATATTATATCTCTTGACAAAGAATTTCCCACCAAGTTCTTTGCATGATTTCTTAAATAAGTGAATTTCTCAAAGCAATGGGCCATCGCCGAGCCAATTAAAAAGGCTGGGCGGGCCGAAGGTTGAGAATCACTGATTTAGACAGATTCAAATAATTCAGCTGAATAAAATGAATTTCTCCAATTAATAAAAGTTTTCGCAAAATTAAAACATATTGGAATGCCTAAAATAGTGACATTCAAATAAAAACAGTTTAAACACAAGAACGATCGTTAGATGTAATCCTCTTTAAAAAGCAAAGCAACTCAAAGCATCAATTGCTCTCCTGGCCGCTTCCTGTAAAATTATTATGTAAAGAGAAACATTTGGTGCTGTGTACTAAATACCCTGATTTAGGACCTTTCCACACGAGTCTACTTGTGCGGCACATAATAGAAGAAGCAGACAGTAGAGAGCTAGTTTTGAATAGAAATCGTGTGGATCCCTTCACACATGACCAACTGGAACTACTTGCTGTGAAGCTCTCGAAAATTACGTTCTTCTCTCCACTGTTTGACTTAACTAAAAGGTCATTGTGGGAGTTACGTTCTTCACAAGCGGCAATTTGTGTATTGAATCATTGTTACCGATAAGATTATAAGCTTCGTTGTGGCATTCCCATTTCAGTTAATTTTGTGTCTACCTGTGAGTGTGTGTGTGTGTGTGTGAAAGGAATTTTCTCCTCTCTTCACACTTCTCCGCTGAAAAGTAACAATTTACTGTCACACAGATTCTTCGTGTGAAGTCGGTGTTATATATCTATTAACGCAGTGCTTCTCAATGATTCAATATTTGCGAGTAACTCTTATCAGTAATATTAATTTTAAGTAAATTATTTTACATTGAAACAACAAGGCAGAGATTGTTGTAGACTTTAATACCATATGTAACGAAGACAAGGGTAATTTGTAAAGTTAAAAAAGTGATTATAGCCTATATAGTATTAGATTTTAATGCAACAAACTAGCTATGAGGAGGAATTTTTACCCACATCTTCTGGTTATATAAATAAGTTTTTTATAAAAATAATTCCACGTATGTGACTATAATTGAAACAAAATAAAAAAAAATAGAATGAAAAAAAAACAATTAAAATGTTAAAATGCAAAAAAAGTGAAATAAAAAACAAAACATGAAAGTTTGCGGCAGAACAATTATTTTTGAACTGTCATGCCGTAAAGCAAAGTTTTCTACTAACTTCTTCAAGTTTATTTCCATACAATGAGGGGAAAAAAGGGGGGTAGGTTTTAAAGGGCAATTAAAAATTACATACTGATGGTCTATATTATGAAGAAGAGATTTATGATAATATATTATTTTAATACAGTATAACCCTAGTATATTAATAAAGTAATATATCATAAGAAATTCCAGAATTTTGTGGCTAAAATATTTTTGTTATTTTTTACGATCCAAAGAGAATTCTTGAAGACGAAATGTTAAAACGTATGTCACTGTTTTCTTTTGATATATATATTGTGAAATGTGATTTTATATAGACATAAGACACACAATTATGTATTAACAAAAATGGAAATCAGTATGTTGTAAGGGGCCTTCCTCAAATCTTCATAAAATTTGAGCCAGATATTAACTTACAGTTGGACATCTATTTATCGAAGTCGCTAATTCTCTAAAAAAAGTATGTTATGGGGTAAATTCGCTAAATTGAGATTAGTCTTTTAATAAATTTAAAATTCAAAATAAAAATTAACTAATGAATTAATATTTCAAATAAATGTATTAACACATGAAGTGTCATCCAGTACAAGTTTAAGAAATTTATAGGAACTATATATTTAAACAAGATATATATATATATATATACACTCATGGACAAAAAAATTAGTGCACCAAGAAATAATTGCGGGATCGTAATGAAACTTGACATGAATGTACATATCGAGAAGATATGTAAATGATTAGAAACTCAGCGTGTTTACACATTATGTATAGCCAGTAGAGGACCTTTAAAGTCGTTCTGCGTGGAGTATAAAACAGGTAGACATGCCATTACACAGTTTTCGAAGACAATATGAGCAGCTGTCACAGTTTGAGAGAGTCAGAATCATCGGCATGATGGAAGCTGGGTGGTCAGCTAGGCGATTAGCTCGTCAATTAGGCCGCTCTGATTGTGTTGTGAGGAGGTATTGGGACCAGTGGATCCGAGAGTTATCATTTTCACGAAGACCAGGCTCAGAACGCCCTCAACAGACCAGTCGTCGAAAAGACCGCGACATCGTAAGAAATTCACGTGTACAGTCAACTGTTTCATCGGCCGCAATTCAGGCACCGATAACATTTTCACTAGGGGCCCCTGTGTCTTCTCGAACCATACGGAGGCGCCTGGATGAAGGACATTTGGGATCACAACGCCCATTACGTGTGCTGCTCTTGATGCCCACTTATCGACGTCTCCGTTTGGAGTGGTGCCGCGCACGAGAAAACCGGACTGCAGCGGAATGGAACCAAATCGTCTGTAGCGACGCGAGAGAGAGAGAGAGAGAGATAGAGAATCCATATTCAATCTCAGCAGTGATGACAATAGTGTTCGTCAGTGAAGACCCCGAGGTGAACGCCTCAATTCTTCCTTTTTTTACAGCGACACACCTGTCCCACAGCTGATGTGATGATGTGGGTCGCCATTGTCTACAATACACGGTCACCCCCAGTATTGATCCGTGGCACCATGACAGACCAGCGGTATGTCCATGACATCCTGCAACCGCATATGTTGCCACTCATGCAATGGCTCCCAGGAACCATTTTTCAACACGTCAATGCTCAGTCTCACACGGCAAGACTGTCTCCACACTGTTACCACCCTTCCTTGGCCTTTACGATCCCCAGATTTGTCTTCAATCGAGCATGTCTGGGATAATTTGGAACGTCGAGTTGTGTACCCCATGGGTTTGAACGAACTAGAGACAAGTTTACAGCAAATATGGATCGAAATGTTTCATGACATCATACAAAACTTGTATGGTTCAATGCCCGATCGTATCGCATCGCGCATTCACGCTAGAGGGGGTTCAACAGGGTATTAAATCCTCCGTTCTTTTGCCTTTTGGTCTGAAATATAAATGATTATTTTTCTTTAATTTTAAATCATTTACTTATATCAAAGTAGTCCTTACGTATGTAAAATTTCGTTTCATTTTGATGACTCATTCTAGGTGCGCTAATAGTTTTGTCTATGAGTGTATATAAGGAGAGAATGAACTAATAGTAGGAATTGTGAAGAAAGAGTCATAATGATCTACTAAATGTCTATAAGAACAAATTTGTATACAATGATATAAAAGTAGTGTATTTAATTTATTATTATATATCAAAACGTGTGATTCACATTTGTTTAATTATATAATGTCTTAATAACTCAAACATAAGTATTTCATTTAGGAATATTACACATGCGGATTTACGTTCTACACATGCACAAAATTAGGACTCAGAACCATCGTAAACAAAGATAGGTTGATAATTATTTCTGTAAGTCAACAGTGACATTATTCCATACAGTAAAGATATTAATATTCAAATGAACATATTTAAAAGACATTTTGATGTAATATATGGTTATTTTTTTCTGAATCAGTTTGCTTCAGTATAAGAATAAAACTTCTAAACATAATAAAAAGCATTTTGAAAAATGCATGAAAATGAATCGTTGTTGCTTATCTTCGAAAGGTCTGACAAATTTCAGATCCATTCCAGAAGGTTGTTAACAGCCAAAAACCTACAATAAGGGGATTTGATGCCAAGTACCCTTTGAATACCCTTTTTTTCACCTATTACCAATTGTATATGGAACAAAAGTTGGCATGTAATTTTGAATCAAATCAATACTCATTTTTTTTTAAATAATTGAACTTAGAATTTATACATTTTTTTAAGGAATTTTAAATAAACATTCATAAAAAGTGGTATTGTACGAATACCAATCAATGTTTTCGCAAAGAACATACCAATTTTGTTATACATATTTTGAAGTAATTGTAAATAAAATTTCATGCGCGTACGTAAATTTATGTAGGGGAGGAGTAGCGTTTTAAAATCACTTCAAAAATTAAAATGTTTTCCTTAAAAATTATACGGATAGCTTTTTATGAATTTTTGAACACAAAATCTGTTTTTCATAGCATACACACATAGGAAGAGTCCAAAAAAATTCTAAAAATCTTTAAATTGAAATTTTTTGCGTAAACCGTACCATGTCCACTTAATTAATGATTATTTATTAAAAACATCCTTGTATTTATCACATGTATGATTTGTAAAGTTTGATCTTTGAAGTAGATGACAATAGCTTTATCACATTAATTTTAATAGAGTAGAAAACAAATATATATATAAAAATTTATTTTAATAAATACTTTAATAAATTAAATATTTATGTGCTATTATTCACCAAACTTTTTGAAAGCCTTTTTTTAGTAAAATTTTGATCTTCTATACAATTAGAAAAATATTTTTTTTTTCCCATTTAAACCAAAACAGTGTAATTTATTGCGTATATTAGTCAGAGTGTTCCCACACACATTTTAACACCCTTTATAATCAAAATACTTAACGTCCTCATTTTCAATATTTTTTATACAGTATCGAATATTTATTTAAAAAGTATCGAAGAAAAAAATTCATTTGATTTTTTTAAAAAAAAATATTTAGCGCGTTGCAAACTTAAAGGCTGCAGTCTTTGAGAAAGTGAAGTTTGGCTTATACAAAACTTGAGAGTTCTAATTAATTCTTTTCTTTGATCACACGAATAATGAAATGCCCCGCGAAAGAGAGTATTATTAATAAAGAAAGGTATTTGTGATCAAAATTTCTTAGGATGAATTTACGGCCAATGTTTTATTAAATATAAGCAAAATTCTCCTAGCCTTTTTTTACTGCTGTAAAAATATTAAATTAAAATGCGAAGATTAAAAATCAAATTAATGATTTCGTAATGTTACAAACTTTTCAGTTTTTCATTTTATAATAAGTATCACTTTGAGATAGATAAAAGTTCAACGTTCAAACTCTGTTATGAAATAAAGGTTAATTGAAAAAAAATGTTTTCAGAACTTTTTTTTTTCAGTTAAGTATAAAACAAGTAAAACATAAAAAAAAGTCAATTGCTACTTAGCTCAACGAAGAAAATTTTTATTTTAGTTACTTTTTATTAAATAGTTGCAATTAATGTAAATATGTATATACATATGAGACAGAAACACAATATTAAGTGGCGAAAAAGAAAGCTATTTTTCTTTCTATATAGGGTGTTGAACTACTTTTTTGCTACTATTTATTCATTATTTAAATTCGATTATTCTAATAAACAGTCTATTAAAAAATGAACCGCATTCTCAGAAACCAGGCCATTCGAGGTGGGATTCGAATCCGCGGCCTTTGGATTAGGAGTCCAATGCACTATCCATTGTGCTTCAGAGATACAGCGAACGAATTTCCTTTTTATATATGCTGTTGGGCTACTTTTTTGCTTGTTACTCTTTATTCTTTTTTTAATTTAAGTAATTAATTAATATTAGAAAAACTGAATTAACTTCAAATGTCACCCACTACAAGTTAAAAAAATATCTTTGAAAACTTAAATGAGTGAATATAAAAAGTATTTTATTAACGATTGGAATTTTGAACAAGATTTATACATATATATAAAGAGAGACAGTGTGAACAAATAGTAGGAATTGAATTAATGTCATATCATACGGAAAATGTAAAATATTCGATATTATAAATAATCCACTATTGTAAATAATTCAAAATTAATCTTTCTTTCATTTTAAAGTATATAAAATTAATAATCCTTAAAAACTTTACTACTATTTTATGTTTTAAAAAAATCTAAGTACAATTAGCTAAGAAAATGCATAAATTTATTCAGTTTATATTTTAATACATTTTATAAATTATATCACTTATAAAATATTTAAATTTATATATCTGGAATACTTTATGAAAAATTCTTTTTGAAGTGATAGCTTCTTTAAGCGCTTTTTGCTGAATAATGAATCTAAGTTAATCCGGTTCGGGTGTGTTACGCTAGTCGATTTTTTTTAAGGTAAAATTTTATGAACACTTTTCCATTGAAACTATTTATACTTTCTTTACGTAAGCATTACTGTCATGCATCCCACTTGACCTAAACTCCAGCGTGTGAACAAGAGAAAGAAAGTACAAGCGAAAATAATTGAAAAAAAAGGATTAGGATTATAGGATTATTCTTATAAGAAGCGAACCATGGTATCTATTTTTTGATTCAGTAGGAAGAACATTCAAACACAAAAATGTGCCAAAAGAATTAAATTCCAAAATTTTAATGAAGTTAATTGACGAGAAAGTTGACAATATATTGATTTTTATTAGTGATGAAAACTAAGAGATTAGTAGAATTTAAAACATTAATTATGAAACAATACGAACCCTATCTTTTTGCTTGCTTAGAGAATTTTAAGAAAAATGAACGATGCTCCGGGTATAAGTTTTCCTAGCCTTACATAGTATACGGCGTTATAGAAGTTATATAAACTCTACTTAGATATTGTCACAACGGTATTGGTGATATTACATTAAAGGAAGCAAATGGATGCCAATTCAGCCCGTTCGACACATGAGACATCAGGGTTGTCATTTTGGTGAGTAATCTTGAACGTTGGCATTGTTGCGATAGTACGTAAGTGCCATATAAACACATATCTATTTGATAAATTTAACCTATATAAAGTAATTTACATACAAATATTTTTAAATAATTAGATTAATTGACATTTAAGTCGTATATACTCATATATAAATTTTTAGAATGCATAATTATTTAAAATTCCCAATACAAGAAATGTATGAAATAAATAAATTCGCCGATGAATAGGCACAGAAAAGAGAACTATTTAACCCCCGCTTGGGAAAATGTCGTAAAAGCAAACGAATTACATCCAAACAATTGATTTTCAGGTCCAGAATAAATCAGAAGTTTTCGCTTTTACCGTGTGGTCAGAAGCCCATACACAATGTTTTTTTTTTTTTTTGATAACAGGATCTCATGTAAATTTTAAATATGTGTCATAGCTTCTTGTGCTTTGTTTTCAGCATACTTTAAAAATATATATTACATTTCTTAAACATTGTTCTTGTCTCTTTTCATCAGATTCGAATTCGAAATTCTTCAAAATCTGTAAATCGATTCCTAAAATACTTAAAATACAGGGTGATATATTTTATTATACTATATATATATATATATATATATATATATATATATATATATATATATATATATATATATATATATATATATATATATATATATATACATAAAGGAGAAAAGCGACTCACTCATCACGATATCTCCGGAACTATTAGATTTACAGATGTGAAATTCGGTAGGCATGTTTTTTTCATGGAGTAGAGATCCGTTAAAAACGGATTTTGCAAAAATCGATCCCGAAAGGGCAGACGCTTGGATCTACCAAAGAGAGCATAAGGGGCGTTATATATAAATATTCCTATTTTTCACCTATTAGACATACAAACTTGAAATTTGGTAGGTACGCTTATTTTATGGTGTAGAATTCCACTGCAAAAAGGGTTTTGTGAAAAGTGGCTCCTAAGGGGCATTGCGGGGACTTATAGGTGCTGATAAATAAATATTCCCCTTTTTGAACAATTACACACACTACATTGAAGTTTGGTAGTGGTTTATACATTAATGCAATAGTCTGGTTCCTACCACTCTCTACTCAACATGATACTATCAACGTTATTGACAACAAAAGTTATAATTTCATTCAGTTCTACAACATCACACGACAAAGCAGGTATGAAAAGGATAACACATAGTCTGTTAATTATGTTGATAGTATCATGTTGAGAAGAGTCTGGCAGGATCTGGACTATCGCATTGATGTAAATCATGTAACCAGGGTTTGACACATAGAATACCTGTAAAGCATGTAAATAAAACTTGAGTTATTTCTGTATTCTTTCAAGTATTCTTTTTTTGCTGCATTTGTCTTAGTTTTCTTTTACTTTAAGCTTCGATACCTTGATGGGAATTATAAATATAAACTTGTATATTCATTTAAATTTGTATAACATATTTTATTAAGGATTGATTTGCTAAACATTCAAAGAAAAATGTTTCACCCTTAAAAAAAATGCTGGCATTTTAAAATCTTAGCATTTGAGAAATTTTATTTTAACGATAAGGTGGATGAAAAAATATGTTTAATAAATTACATAAATGTATGCGAAAACGATGACGAAAACTCAGCAGAAGAATTTGCCAATAATATGTTGTTGTTTTTTGGTTTTTAATTATCCTTATTATCATCATAGAAAAGCATTTTTTTTTCAAAAATAAATAAATGAATAAAATACTCTAAGGGAAATTTGAAGAATTTTACAAACAAATTGATTTAGGTAATGTGTGTGAGTGTGTGTGTGTTGCGCTAATATTATATTACCATCTAAAAATATTCGTAAATAAAATTTATTTTAGTCGAATCCCGGTTAACAATTTGATTTTCAACAGTCTCATTAAGGCGTAATGTCTGTATTTAATGAAACTTAATTTAACGCTGATCTCTACTCGCCTAGAAAAGTTACATAACCCTTGTTTTGCTTTGCAGTGTTATCGTTTTAAACAAATATATAATCAATCCATCAATTTAGATATTTTTCAAAGCTTATGTTAGAGGTTTTCTATACAATTATATAGATCATAAACCTTGTTAAGACATAAGGCATCTACTCATTCTATATATTTCGTGTAAGGCTGATTTGTTTACCTATCACTCTAAGTATATTCCTAATTTGAGCAAGAAAATTACCTATAATGGACTATTTATTCTATACCAATCAAATTATATAATAAAGAAGAATAATGAAGAGTAATCAACGCACTTAATAAAATGCGACACATTATTAATTTAATAAAATTAGTCTTAGTTTTAATGGTAAATAGCAGTATAGTAATAGCTTACGTGATAGGTGGGACTGAGTGATAACCACGTAAGTTGAATTCGCGTTTGTTGGGGTATAATTTCACCTAAAAATGTTTATAAATTATTTTTAGTTGGATTTTTAGTTCGAGCTAGAGGTGTAAGAAATAATAATTCAGGGAAAAAATGCTTAGATAATGCAAATACAAAATCGAACACTGAAGTTATTTTGATGTAGAAATGCTTCATAAAATCTAACACTGTAGTCTCTCTGCCGCCTCAAATATTTTTTATCTTTCACAAAATTTCCTCGTAGGGAGTTAATAATTTTTTTTCAATTCCTCTACTATTAGCTCATACTCTCTCTCTCTCTATTTATTTATCTTGGTGGAATTTTCAATTGTTAATAAAATACATTTTAAAGAGCTCAATTAATCTGGCATTTTATATATATTTTGGATGACAATACAATAATTTATTTATAATTAATAAAAATTAATTGAGTAAAACTAATTATTTAAAGAATTACAAATGCAGCCACGTTGACTTCATTTTTGGCGACTTAGCGACCCTTTTGGCGACTTGTGTCAAAACTTGAAAATGTTTTTTTCTCACATTTTAAAGCGCTCATTTGAACTGAAATTTTCTATTCACTATCGTTTTGGGTAAAAATACGATAATTTGATTATAATTAATTAAAATTAATTGACTGATACTAATTATTTAAACAATGACAAATACAGCCACGTTGGTTTCAATTTTAACAACTTGGGTCAAAACTAAAAAAAAAAAGATTTCATGTTTTAAAGCATTCAGTTGAACTGAAATTTTATATACATGATTGTTTTGGATGGCAATACGATACTTAAATGATAAGTAATAAAAATTAATTACCACTTAATGTTGTGATTCTGTCATATGTATATACATATTTATATTAATTGTAACTATTAATAAAAAGTAGCTAAAATAAAACTTTTCTTTTTTGATCTAAGTAGGAATAGACTAAAAAAGTTTTTTTTTATTATTTTTTATAATTATTCTTTGTATTGTTGGAAAAATACGCTATTTGTTGGAGTCTCTATTTTCAAAATTTTGTATAACCCTTTTTCAAATAACATGGGGCCTTCTTTCAAATTCCCAACTGTCATTCAATCGATCTGGAGTTCTTCAATGTCTTGCTCTTATTTATGCATTTCTATGAGTTCATCCTTTGTCAGCTCCTGATTGTTGGAATCCAGCATTTCTTGAATGTCATCACTATCCACTTCTAAATTTATTTTCCTGGCAAAACGACGACTTCTTCAATCACATTACCAATTTCATCAGGTTCTGGCAATGATTCCGCCTGAATTTCAGGGATGGGAGAAGAAAAAAAGATAAAGACAAATCGAATAAATTTGAAAATCGCCTATCTCTCAAGGCTCGAGTTAGTCAAGGTATTACTGTATTTGTAAAGTTAAAATTCTCGATGGAAGTTAATGAATGTAGTTAATTAACTAAGTCAGCTAAATTGCTTAGTTATATTTTAGTTTAAATCATTATAAAGATATTGATTTTGATTAACTAGTATGAGGTTTTGAAATTGTTTGACTGTATAGAGTGGATCGAAGTTTTTTTCCCCAGAATTTCGTAACCTACCTATGGGAAAACTATGTTCTTTGGTTCAAAGATGAAGGACAAAATAAAAGGAAATTCACGTTTATGTGTAAATTACTGCCTCAAAGGGAATAAAGTTTAGATATTTAAGCATTGTTCTGAAAAGTCAAAGTAATTTTTGTTAAAACCCCTTACTTTTTGCTCCCGTCAAAATCACGGGGGTAAAATTTCCCTCCCTATTTCTCGTGCCCGTGATATTTCCGGGCTCTTGTGTAAAAATAAGTAACGCGCTAAAACGATTAAAACTATCTATTTCTTATGTCCTCTGAATGATGTTTATTTCTCACCAGATGACAGTACCAGATTATTAGTAACGTTTTTAGAGATTTTTATTTTAAACTACATGTTAGCACACAGTTAAAACATATATATTAACGATATGTTTTTGTAACCTTAGCTCAGTTACTTTGTTACGCTTTTCATGAATACACGTGGGTTGCGTTCTGTGATAATATAATATAATATATATATATATATATATATATATATATATATATATATATATATATATATATAGATTGCATTAATTATGGAGTTAGACAGGAAGTGAATCGGATTTTACTTTAAATATAAGTGGATCTGAGAGTGATTCTGAAACAACTGATTGTTTTGAAAGTTCGGTTATTGAAACTGAGAGCAGTGATGATGGTTTTGTACTGTTACCTGTGATGTTGTCATTTTTATCTCAAGCTTTTAAATTTATCTTACTAGAAAAAATAACTAATGTGTATTTACATATGTATGTGTAATAAAATTATTTTCTTTATTGTTTAAAACACATGTTTTTAATGTTTTCTCTTTGCCGGAAAACAAACATTAAGTCATAGTACCCTTTAATGTTGGCTTTTCTTAAAAATATTAACTTTTTTTTTTATTTCAAGCTAAACATTTACCCCAAAATTAAAAATAAATACATATATTGAACATATATTTAGTTATATATAATTTTCTTTAAAAAAAATAGGTACTTTCATGACCGTTTCCTGAAAAATTATGCGACCGTTAAGGGGTTAAAGAAAAACAATATACTCTCTTATCAATAACCATCGCTTTTGGTTACTTATACAGTAGAAAACTATTTTATATTGAGTCTTAAATAATCTAATAATAGTTCAGTCTTTTTTTAATTTTTTTTCGGAATTACAAGCCCTTTGCGTCTCAATATTAAATTTTCAAATTAATTATTTTCTGTTTTTTTTTCCTAACACAGATAGTAATGAATATCTTTTCTCAAAGGTAGTTTCCGATTCATAACAATTTTTGCCTCCATGTAACCTCAGTCGAGCCTATTTTCAGTATACGATTGCAATGGTTTAATTATTTATGTAAACTGACTGAGATATTGGTTCCATTATATGATTTTGAAAGGATTACGTGATGTTCACCGCAACACATTAAGACAAAAATTTCGTTAACTGACTAAAATTACCATTTAGTTTCTTCTGTATTTAATTTATAAGTATTTTAAGCGTACTTCACGAAATGCAGTCTCAAGAAAAATAATGAAAGAAATTTATAAATTAGTTTTGGTACTTACGCATTATCACGACAATGCCAAAGATCAAAATGAATCGCCAAGATAGTAACTCCGATTTCGAATGTGTGGCACGCGCTGAATTGGCAGCCATGGGCTTCGTTTTCATGTAATGTCACCCATAGGTCACGATAATATGAAAGTATCCAAAACTTTTTTTTATATATATAGGAATTCTCTTACGGAATTTAATATAAAACTGTGTGAAAATTTAAAAAAAAAGAAATTTAAATGTTGTTGAGTTTTATTTCTCCAGTAATCAATTTTAATTTCCAATATTTTGCTGCTCTTTACATGCGAAAGTCCTTCAAAATGCCCCCGCACTCAGAGCTACAATTAATAATCTACTTTTGAAACTTTAGTCTTAACGCAGTGTTTCTCAAACTTTCAATATTTGCGACCCAATATTCAATCATAAATTTCATCTCGATCCCCTCCTTTCATACAATAACAACATATTGAATTTAATAATACTATATTTTGACACTAAGCCTACAATACGACTTCAACCTTTTGAGTGTCACTGGCGTATATAAACATCTCACTCACTCATTGAATTAATTGTCCCGTGTATAATAAGACGTATACGCGCGTTAATTTATATATAACGTCTTTCCGAAATGCTTTTTCGAAGAATTCACTTATTTCAGAGGATATGTTTATTTATGCCTTTTCTACTCAACCTCCCCCCCAATACATCACACACCCCCTACTTGTTAAACGGTGGCATTGGGGAGCAAATCACTTAATTTTTAATCGACATTTAAGGGATTAATTTTAAACTGCAAATGGTCAACATAAGTATTATTTTTTGCATATAATTTTATTAATGACAAGCCATGGGATCAATGGTAATTAATAAACATCTTCTTAGTATTGTTAAACTAATTACAAAATACATTGCGATATAGCTCTGATATATATTTATAAGTGTAAATGTGTACTTTATATTTTTTTATTATGTCAGAATATATTTTGTACACTAAATTAACAACTTTTTAAAGTACTATTTTTTAAATATGCTCACGACCCCTCGCATGGTTATCATGCCCCCTAGGGGGCGCACACCACGGTTTGAGAAACGCTGTCTTAACGGTGACGTTTGAATATTTAGATCAAAAATGAATTTCTACTTACTCCATCCTATGAAGTAAAACATGTAGAGAGACTTCTGCTCTGCAAATGCGGCTGCTATGAGTTTGTGCAAATAGAATCCTTCACAGAACATCCACATATAAGTACACATTCGGGAGTATTTCGTCAAAATGTAGAGCAGTCTGCAACCAATCTATCAAAAAAGAAATATTTTATTATAAATTAACTAAAATAATGTTTCATGTGAGGTAGGATTCAAAAGTTTCAGGACTGAGTCTAGAACTTAAAAACCCTCCTTTGAAATAAGACCCTTGAGCATCGCTTGTAAATGTCATCGAAACATTTTTGGAATCCATGTTTAGCCACATCCTTTAACTCAACCGGTAATGAACTTTTGATTTCATCTGCAGACAAGAAAGGATGACCCCCTGAATGCGACGCATTAGTTCTGTAAATATTCTGAAGTCACAAGAGGCTAAATAAAGTGAGGTAAGAAGAATGTGGCAAAAGAGATGCTTTCGTTAACCCCCGTCGTTGTTTGAAGTTGGTTCTCAGGTACGCCGCAGAAACTTTTTCAATATTTTCAGTGATGTGAGAAGTTAAAACTTACTCTGCCTTTCCCCAAACGTCGATGTCACTCAAAAGCTTGCGCTTGCGATAATGTACACTGCTGTACAAATACTTCTTTTCGTCTGTCTCCGTAGCACTCAACAAATTTTGATATTCATTCTCTGTTCTACAAGCGTCATTTCTTTCAATCTCCGGTTACTAAATGCATCCACTTACAAAATATGATGCCGTGTGGAGAGCCACCAAACATTTGATTTAGGAAAAATCCTTTTTAGAAATGGAGAAGAATGCAGTAATCCAGAAACGTTATCGTAGTCACTCCACTGCAAACATTTTCACATTATACGCAGTGTCGGTTTATCCACTGGGAGCTTGGGGCGGATTCTCAGTGGCACGGAAGAGCTGGATTTAATCAGATTTTCTTGTTATATATAAATTTTGATCCTCCAGTGCCAAAGGAACCTGTAGAGCTTTTGAGCCCAGGGCCCGAACTGAGCTTAAATCGGACTAATTTCTCAGTCCTGGAGAACTTTTGAATCCAACCTCGCAAGTCATATATATCTGAAATACATTAGTTTTTAAAATAATGAAAATATTTTTATTATGTATAATTTCAACTTGTACAATGTAAAGTATGTACTTATTATTAAAATATATTAATTGAAATAAAAATATATGCTATATAAGTTTATTGAAGAATATCTTAAATTTCAATTTCCCCTCTACCGTTCAAACTAACGAGTCATAGATTGAATTTAATACATGGGATTACAATACAAATTATTCTTTTGTTACAAGCAATACATGTTACAGAAACTAAAATTGTAGTAAAATTGCAATGAACGTCGTTTTCTTAGAAATCATTCGTTAAGTAACATATAAACAAATAACATTTTAGGATTGAAATATTACCGGAAAGTAAGAATATATGTGTAAAGTTTTGAAAAAAACAATTTTAGTTGTCAAGGGCATATATGTCAGAATTTTTAAGAATTAAGTTTTTACTACGGAAACATTAGAAAGTGAATTCATATTTTATCAAAACGCGAAAAACAATATATTTCTTATCACAAGTAATCTCAAATGATTTTCTTGCTCTTATTTAATTATGGAAATCCACTACATTTGCTCTTACGTAATAAAAGCATATTACAGGCGATATAAGTAAATAATATTTACCATGCCCGCCAAGGTTTCTGCAAAGTTTTTCAAAGAAAAGTTGTTTGACTTAAAAATATGCCAAAACGAACGCCAAATGAGGACAAAAAATCTGTAAATAAGAATGTAGCCTCGAAACTGCCGTAAAATTCTTAATAGTTTTACTTGTACAGCACTTCACTTCATTCTTGAATTCCTGATTGTGTGTTGCAAAACCTATTTTAATACGACAATCGGTGACTAAAATATTGGTTTAAATTTTGTATGAATTTTATTTTCAACCTTTAAGAATAAAAAGAGAAATTTATTACAGTTATAACATACGTTTAAAAATTAAGTTCTTTATTATTGTAAGACGGCATTTCGAAAGGAATAATGCAGTTTATTAGTTGCTATAACGGTAATCCCTTCGATGTCACTAATACACACAAAAACACTTTATAATACATTTACAGTGCATTTTATATAATATTATTTAAAATTTAGTTTATATATATCTCTGTCTCATTCCGAAGCGATACAATTATTTTCTCTCTTTTGTAGTGAATAATTTCGTTTCAGTAGAAATCAAGGTGAATCAAAGTTAATTTAAACAGAAAAAAATAAATAAGAAAAATAGTTTTAATGTGGGAGAATTTTTTTTTTTATTATTACGATTATATGGTATTACTATTTATTACGAAAGGGTATTAATTGTTATGAATTTATGTAGAGAGAAAAGTGGAAAGGAATTCTTAGCAAGTGTTCACTTAAAAAGGCTCGACACGCGCATCAATATTTTTATTAAATCAATACTTAAGTCAGTAGTTAATGCGCTTAGTATTCGCTAACGAATGTTCTGAACTTCAATCCGTTTTGATAGTTTTGTCAGAAATTTTAAAGCTAAAAATTTCCAGTACTTCCAGTTAAAAATAGTGTTTTGGTGAAGAAAAATATATAAATAAATAAATAACTTTGAAGCCAAAATTTAAAAAAGCCCCTAACTGTTCTTTGAATTTTCAAGTCTTACTCTCTATTTAAACCAAAATCTTAAAATAAATTTAAAAGAAAGTGTAGTACAAGCTTATTCTTTTACTAAAATATTAACTCATTTTAATTCCATCCTAAGTTTAAAAGTTATTTTTTTACATGACATGTAATAACTTTTTTGTAACTGTATAATTGCTTCCATGTTTTCCTTTGTATCCAGTACGTCACAACTGGTCCCGGGAACAAAGTCTCGCTTCTTTGGGGTCCTTGTTCAATTCCTGACTTAATTTTAGTGAAAAGAAGTTTAAAAAATGCAGTGTTCCAAATTTTTCTAAAAGACGATAACAGTTTGAAACTACACACTAACTCAGTTATTTAGTGAAAATATGATGTTTAACGTTAAAACTCTTAAGATAAATATCGGTTAACAAGACATAATAAAGCAGTCCCGACAAACTACTATGTATTTTCGTGCATTCCTTTCTCTTAACACGACACGAAAATCGCTTAAAACATTAAGATTTGCCTTCTGGGAATGAACAAAATACAGAAAACATCAGACCATTAATGAAATGTTTGCGAAAGTTTCTGTATTATTGGACAATCCTATTGTATCATCGGAAGTATTCGTAGCAGTAGATAATGGTAATGTTTGCCCAGCCGCAATTACAACATACAAAGATATTTTGGAGTTTGTTCAAAGCTCAAACACTATCATTGGTTCAGATTCTGACGACGAATATGAAATGAATGATGCACTCCCTTTCGGAACATCATGAAAAGTAATCCAAGTTATTTAGACGCACATTTCAATGGTGAAATGAATAACAAAATGGACAGAATCAAACAATTTGATTTTGAAAAAAAGACAATACAAAGAAAAATATCAGATTTCTTTCAAAAACACGGTAAATGGTTTGTTTTTCAAGAAAACTTTGTATTTGTATTTGTAAATTTTCTCATTAAGTTCTTTTAAATGTTTATTGTTTCATTGATGTTTATTAACTGCATACATAAATACATATCAATATAAACAAAGTATACTCTAAAAAATCAATTTTGGTAAAATATATGTATTTTTTTTTTGTAATATCGTTTAACATGAAAGTGTATTTCAATCCCTTTAGAGTCTTGTAAAACGATTTTCTCTCTACAATGATTTTAATCACATTTCATGAACTTCTTTACAAAAGATAATGTTCTCTAAATTATTTTAATTATTATTAAAAATCGAAAAACCAATTAGTATTACATTTATATCCTCATAGAAAATTTTATTAATTAAATAAAGCAGAAAAGTTTTGGAAGAATATTGTTATTAGATTCCCTCACCGTACTTATATATATGTTTGAAAATGTACGAAATGTTAAATTAAACTACGTAAAACTAATCTGCGTATAGGTCCTGACAGATCCACTTTCAACAAATGGGGAGCGTTTTATAAAATAAAATGACATTTTAGAAAAATTGAAAAATATAAATTATTTTTAAGGTTAAATATAATCCCATGACATACCTTAGAAAAAAAATAGGACATTTTCTTCGATTATGGAAGATTTCCACTAGATTAAATAAAATTGAAATGAATTGTGCATCAAAAGTAGGTCGAGAGAAAAGATGATTCAAAAGGGTTCTTTTTTGAAAGAAGAAGGTAAAAAGTCACCAGTTTTTGTTAAATATTCTTTTCCAAATATAGGAAAGTAATTGATTGAACTTCAAGTTTTCATCTCATATTATTTGAGTTTAAATTTAAAAAAAAACCGTCTTTAAACATTTTTATGTAAAAACAGCAGTAAATTAATTATTTTTCTTTAAATACAGAACAATTGGATTTAGTTTAAAGCGAAGGTGGCCAACCCAAATGACTTTGTTGGCCACTTCGGAAAAACATTACAATCCTGCGGGTTGAATATAAAATATATATCTTTATACTAGAGAGAGAGAGAGAGAGAGGTTTGGACCCATTATATATATCCAAACATTTATTGAAATGAACATTTATATCGGAATGAATTATTATTATTGTTTTCATTTTTTTCATGCATATAGATATAGATAATTTAATAATAATAAAGCAAGGATCAAATATACCTAGCTCCGACAATAAGTAGCGCAATAAAGTTGCAGGAATCAAGGTTGATACTCTAGGGAGGTTGCTGCAATGCAATCCGGATTACTTCTTAGTATATGTAAAAACAGAAGCAACGTAATAAAATAGAAACAGTTATGGAAAATATTTGTTATAATACACTACACTAAAAACAAAAGTATTGCACACAATAATCGTATTTTGTAAATTTGTAGTGACTCTCCAGGTCCATAAACTTACTCAATGTGGGTTCCATGCGGCTCCCAGGCCATGGTTTGACCACACCCACCCTTCTATATATTGTAATTTTACAACGACTATAATTCCAGAATTGAAAAAGTGAAAGATTAGGGAGTTGAAAGTTTATATACCTCCCCTTTGCTAGTGTATCAGCTATTTCCTTGCCATAAAGATCGATATGAGACAGGGACCACAGAAAATGGATATCTTGCTGAAGTGGATCTTTATAAATCAGAGACTTGACATTAGTCTACAGGAAGCAATCAGGAGGGGATAAACTAAATGAGTACCTAGGTCAGCTGACGTCCCCTCGAAGGCAAACCTGTCATTCGGGGAAGGTTTCTCTTAAAATACTCATGGAAACTCTGGAGGTGTGCTCTGTGACCCCATCTTGTTGCAACCACTCGTTGTCAAGATACATTTCTGGAGAGTGGGTAAGAAGAATTGTTTAATCATTGTAACACACGGTCTGAATTGACACACGAACTAGTTCTAAATTTTATAGTGTTCTAACTGTCTTCGTAAGTCCCGACCTTTTTTTGGAGGCATTCTCCGTTTCTCGGAAGGCATTCATCTACGTTAAAACGCATTTACGATCAGGAACATGACCTAGCGGGAAAATATCAAAGTAACGACGAAAGGTATGTTGCACTGCAATCACCGACCAAATGTTAGAGAAATACGCCTCCACGGCAAAGGCTCTCTGATGCCTCGACTACAACATGTTTGAAACTGAGACGGGTGGGAACACAAATATCCATCTCCACTCCTTTCCCCGAACCCCTCTCTTCTCTACGAAAATCACTGCAACATGTTTAACACTTGAAATTCCCGTGCCCCAATTTGTAATTCAGGTATTCACTTGTTGTGATGCCAATTTAAAAAATATAAAAGGAAGAGAAAATACATTTGCTTATTATAAATAGAAAATATACTTCATATGGATACTTTTAATGTTACAAATCCTTACTTTGATTTCATGTTTAAAATCTGAATTTCTGGATTAAAAACCAGTTAAAACACTTTTGCACATTATTTTATCGTCAAATGTTAGTATTGCATAAAAAAATCGCACAAAAATATAAATCAATCGATGATGTATCGTGAAATTAATATCTCTATGTGAAAACATACTCTAATGTTCACAAGCAAAACATGGCTATCCCTATAAAGCAGTGAATTCCTCAGCCCTATAAATCACTCTAGCGCATGTGCACTTTTTTTTTATTTTAAAGATTTTCCCCAATCGAAAATATGATTTAATGTGATTTTTGATTAATGTCGGTTCCACATGCTTTCGATTAATAGGATTTAATGCAGTCCTAAATTAAAATCTCCCAGACAAAGAGCATGTTCCTTTGTAAATTTGATTAAAAAAATCAAAACAGACAAGTAATCCCTTTAAAGAATTTTTATTGCACAATGATTAAGTAAATTATTTTTTCCCTAGATTAAATACTAACTGCTGCCATTCAAGATTTAGAAAATATCGTAATTCCTCTTAAGACACATGTTAGGGAAAATTTATGAGATATATTTGATTACCTTTATTAGTGGAAAATATAAAATGCGATTTATTTTTAAAGAGAAAAATGTAGAATAAAAAAAAACATGCAAACATTAAGTATAACGATTCTATTCCAGGAAAAGTTTATGGAAATCAGTTTGCTTACCTTTAGAAGTTGTTTGAGCGATGCAAGTCTAATTTCTGGGGGAAATCAAAATTACTTGGTTGATGGTCAATAACTGCGCGTATGATTTTATTAATATAAACCAGTTATAAATATCTTTCTATGTGAAACAGTCATAAAAACACATTAAAAATAATGTGTTTTATGTTTAAGGTATAGTTGTTTGTATTTTATACATAAAAATAGCCAAATTTAAAGCTTTCTACTTTGCTTTTCCTTTCAACTCTATAAAAGTTTTACTTTAACTTTTTTTTTAAAGTTCGACAAAGGAATTCCACAAACACTTTTCATGTTTTTCAGACTGACAAGAAAGCCAAGATTCGTCCTTTGAAGAGTTTTTAGAAACACGCATTGGAAAATACCAAGTAATTTGAATACCTATAGATAGGATCAAAGAGTTGTATTAAATTAAAGTACTTGAAAACTCCCTTTTTTTAATGATTACTTATATACATGTATTTTTAAATTATAAGAAGCAAATTCTTTGAGAAGTTAGACTGGCTACTTAACACAAATATGTAAGTCCTACATTTATTTTGTAAAATAATATATATATATATATATATATATATAATCCAAAATATATAAATACGCAGATAGCTATAGAACCTAAGATAGCTATACTAAATAGGAAATATATATATATATATATATATATATATAAATGCGCAGATAGCTATAGAACTTAAGATGACTATACTAAATAGGAAATATATATATATATATATATATATATATATACATAATCCAAATATATAAATACGAAGATAATAGAACCAAAATATATAAATACGAAGATAACTATAATAAATAGGAAATATATATATATATATAATATCCAAAATATATAAATACACAGATAGCTATAAAACCTAAGATAGCTATACTAAATAGGAAATATATATATATATATATATATATAATCCAAAATATATAAATACGCAGATAGCTTTAGAATCTAAGATAACTATACTAAATTAGAACCTAAGATAACTATACTAAATATGATATATATATATATATATATATAATCCAAAATATATAAATACACAGATAGCTATAGAACCTAAGATAGCTATACTAAATAGGAAGAATATATATATACACACTTATAAGTGCCGGATCTCGTGCATTATTACGCAAATAAATGCAAATTCAGAATTTCTTTTGTTTTATAATATACTAGCTAGTATACCCGTTCTTCACATGGTTGAGTTAAAAAAATTAAACAATATAGAAAGAAGAATAAATAAGTTTTTAATGAGTTAATTTTAAGTGACATGCAAAATAAACAAAAAAAAAAGATAGAAAAGAAACTTTTTGCATATCTCTTCCGAACAAAAAATCCTATTCGCTCAAGTCTGTAGGTCTAATACCTGACAAGAAAGGAATTTTTAATTTATTTATAAGCCCCTCGTGTTAATCCCTTGCGGGCTAATTTTGAAACCACCTTCTTAAGATGATCTCTGTTGAGCAAAAATAACATACTGTTAAAAAATTTTGTGTAATTAATGCTTAAAATAGTGTAAATAATTTATATCTTGATGTTTAAGACGTTAATATTACTTCTGTTGCACTTATTGTGTGTTAAATTTGTAATATTCGCAAGCAACGCCGTCCCTTACATTATAATGGTGATTCACTAGAAACCAGCGAAGTTGACATCAAACACACTTTGGGTGACAATCTTGGCAACTTGGTGATTGATTGAACGGGGTAGGAGTGTAGCAAGGCCTTATATACAAACATCCATTTACAAATATTTGAATATATCTCGGTATTCTCTGTAAGTTGACGAAAAAAAAAAGCTATTTTTAATTACTTCAAAAATATCGTTACACTAACTTTCAAACTTTTATTAAAAAATAAATCAAATTTGATTGCAATTTTTTAAGTCGTTTTTCTTAATAACATTGCACTCATTTTCTATTATTTAAGGAATTTTTTTTTAAAAAAATTTGTACAATAAGAAAATACATTTTTCATCTTTAATATTAAGTTAAGTGATATTGTCACAATTCTGCGTTCTTAGTTGTGTTAGTATTAAATTTATATTGCAAGTTTGATTTCTTTTAAGTGAACTCCTTTTGTGATACACACAAAAGTGCTTAGCGACGTACTACACATTTTAGAGGTACGACAATATGCCCGTTACAAGAAGCCAGAAGACAAAGATATTAACATATGTCACTGAAATATTTTCTGAGATAATATTTTAATTTTATATATATATAGCAGATACTTTTAAAAATATAAAGCTATCGTAAACAGAGAAACAGGAAATGTTTTTCAAAATGTTAACGAAGAATTAGATCGAAAGCAGGCACGCACTTAATAATAACAGTAGTGGTCGCGCCGGTTGATGGGGTCCCCTTAATCATTTTTTTATGACAGTGAATAATTTAATTAGAAGAAAGTATACTTATCTACTTTTAAGAACTTTTCAATTTGTCTTTAATAATTTGAGAAAAAAAATTAAATCAAACTGAACTAAAACTTTTCAAATGGGCGTTACTTTAATAAGGGACACAGTCACTGACACTTTCACTAACATTACAGAAATGATATTTGCAGGCAAAACTCTCATATTTTGTTCTATTTATTGTAGTTTTACTGTCCTTTAATGATTGACGCATAGCATGTTGCACTTTTTTTTTGCTTGTGTGTTTTTGACATGACACCGTGTGTCTTGTGGTACATTTGTGGCTTCATAAATTTCTGGATGGAGTTTTGTAGGTAGCATTTGAAACTTTTTCTTTCGACTCAAACGTTTCATGTTCATCACTTTTCTGAAATTTACTTTCGCTATCATGATTAATATCTATTTTTTATCAAGATTTTTCCTTGCTTCACCAGTTTTAACTTCATCCAATAGAGACTGAATATATGCCAAAATTTCTTTTTTTATATTTTCTGTTCATTTAAATTTATAAACCATAATAAGTCATACAACACAGTTATCAAAACCACCCAGTCGCTCCCATGGGGAAAGTATAGCCTTTCCTTGGAAAACAGATTTTGGACAAAAGTGATCGTGCGGGGAACTCATTCATCCCAAGTACCTTAAGATTGTATAAAACGTTAGCCGTTTCCAAAAAAAAGGCAGATATGTGACAAATACATTTTAGTTTCTATGCAGACTGTCGTATAGGAGGGATACGTTAAAAAGGTCATTGGTAAAAAATAAACAATTTTCTCAAAATTAAAGATCTCGTAAACCTGGAGTGTTTTTGTGCCCCACGTAACTGCACCCGGGTTAAATGGAGGTCACACGATCAGCAAAACTTCAACTCCTTTGTTGAATTAAAAGCAGTAAAATTTATACTTAAAAGGTAAATCCAAAATAATAAAAAAACATATTACAATATATGGTAGCAAGAGAAACATAATGGGCTAAATGCAAGTGACGTCAAAGTCACATAATAATTGCAATCACGTGTGTTTCCAGACAGTCATTTTATAAGTTCAAACGACGCAATGGTCACATGATGAGTATAATCATATGCTTCCCTCCAATCAGCTTATGCGCTTTGAATTTACCAAATTTTGCTTTTTGCAGAACCTTTGTTTTATAAAGCACATTTTTGCTAATTATAAAGCCTATAGTAAACAAAATGAACTCGATTTAATAGTACATGTATAGTATAAGTGTTTTCTTTTAAAATTAGGAAAACTTTTTAAAATTTTTTAAAATATTTGAATATTTGTTCTGTGTTATCAAATTTGGAATTTCGTCTAAAGTTTTCAAGCAGAATAAGCACAAGTCTAACGACTGTTTTGAATTCGATGGAGAACATATGATTGAATTTCTCATGTGACCTTTGGGACCATATAGTTGTGGGTATAGTTAAGACAGAAAAATAAGAATGTATTTTACATATGTTTAGAATTAACATATTAATATATAAATAAATACATTTTTATGGTTACTATTCAAGAAATATTATGTTACGTTATTTTACTTTATGTACTTTATTATTACGGTTAAGTGTGAACACCATATTTCTATTACAGTTTTAATCTCTCACAAAAGTATTAGGTACCAAGATATTTGTTAACACATTTTGTGTGTAAGCAACAACCATCTTCTATTTAAAAAAACACAATTAAACTATTAAATATTCAATAATACCCAGTTTCAATTTATAAAGTATCGGAGTAATTATTGAAGAATATTTAGAACTAATCAGTTCGTGATTAAACAATTACCACATTAAAACGATGTTTATTTATTTTATAGCAAGCAGCTTAAAAGTAAAAAATAAAAACATCCATTTCACTACGAAGTAACAAGCAGTGCTAAAATTGCAATAATTCATAAAATTGTAATAATTCCTTTAAAAAAATGTATCTATTATTGAGATTGAATATAATGCTACCTATTTCTTCCCCAAATATTTGTGGATTTGTTTGAAATAAATTTGTTTCAACATTCTGATAGATGATAGGAAAAATTGCTCATTTTACGCAGCAAATAAAACAAAACAAAAAAATAGTATTCAATTTCTTAACGCATTTCTATGTGTACTAATGTATATTTATAACCAAGGATATAAGCGTTACAAAAACGCTCACACCTTCGACATTTTCGTTAAATCAAATACTTTCATAACTAGACAAGAAACACAGATATCACTTTTAGAAACCAGGAAAGGCTATCATGCAAGATTAATTACACAGTGCCTAATGTACATTATTTCAACGTAATTAGAAAAGTTTAATTGTGGTTGTTGTCCGTCGATGCAATATTAATTAAATTCAGAGTGTCATTTTCAAACGCATTAGTGATGACAGCGAAACAGGCAGACATTTCTGGAACGAGTATTCCACCTAACACTTTCTCCGGGTCTTTGCTTAGTGTAAAATTTTATAGGAACTCTTCAACGAAAAAGCACATTTTAAACTAAAAACCTCTAAATTCTGAAAATTTTTTATTCATTTATGTGACCCAAAATGATTTTTTTTTCGTAGGAATTCCGAAAATCTCTTTTTATACACATTTTTCAATCCCTTAAAAAAAAAGTTAAATGTAGTACCAAATTTTAGTGATTTAATATTATAGTCAGTGGAGCTTTATTATATTAATTTTCTGTTAACTGTTTTTGGTGTGAATAATTTGGTCAATCTTAAAATAATTTAAGTGACTGAGTACCCCGCGTTATCAATTTTGTTCCAAAAATTTTCTATGAACGGGGGAACTATATTTTCCCCTGTTAACGACTTATTGGTTTTGAATGCTTTGTTGTAAGACACATTGTGATTTATAAATATAAATGCACATAAAAAAATAAATGGGCATCTCCAATCTCTATTGGATGCAGTTGAAACAGATCAATCAAGAGAAGAACCTCCTTAAAAATGGGTATTAATTATGACAGAGAAAGCAATTTGTGAAAAGCGATGAATATGAAACGTTTGATTTGAAAGGAAAAGTTTCAACTGCTACATAAAAAAACTCCATTAAGAAAGATATGAAGCTTAATGTGCATCACAAAACACATAGCCCCCTGTCAAGAAGACACAAGCAAGAAAAAGTTCAACGTGTCATTTGTCGATGATCAAAGGACTTGCCAGCAAATATCATTCCTGTAATGTTAGTGAAATATGTCTGTGATTGTGTCATTTATTAAAGTAAAGTAATTTGAAACATTTTAGCTCAGAATGATTAATTTTTTTCTCAAATTATGGAAGAAAAATTGAAAAGTGCCTTAAAATTGATAAGTATGCATTCTCTTGTTTAAATTATTCGTAAGAATTACAATTTTTATCCTGAGCAGTAAAAATAATTATAAAAAAAAGTTTGGGGGTTACTCAGATCCTCTGCACGACTTTTAACGTTTGTATCGAATGCACTATTTTTCCCAGGTTAAATCAACTCAGATATTTCATTCATTTAACTTTTATAACTTATAAAATCAGTTGGATACTTTATATAACAAATAGATGACAGATATTTGATCCTCTAACAATGGATTTAAAAGAAATTAGATCCCAAAGGGGCGTAAGAAATATATTTATGCGAGAGAAAACACTGGACTCAGTTCCCAAGAATCTCTGGCTTTTTATATGAAACGCTAACCGGAAGTACCAAAACTTATATGACTTCCATCGACAGAGCTGGTGATTCGTGAAAAGATATCGTACAATGATGCTTATGTAAGATTAGTTTAAATTCGCTGAGATTCTAGTTTGTAAGGGACACAGTTATGATTATATCCCGTCAGGCGGGCAAGTCAGTTAATTATCTACGCGCTATTCCGTAGTATCAGAACCATTACAAATTAAAAGTGGTTTAAGATGAAATTAAAGTGATAATATATAATTTGTAATGGTTCTGATACTACGGAATAGCGCGTAGATAATTAACTGACTTGCCCGCCTGACGGGATATAATCATAACTGTGTCCCTTACAAACTAGAATCTCAGCGAATTTAAACTAATCTTACATAAGCATCATTGTACGATATCTTTTCACGAATCACCAGCTCTGTCGATGGAAGTCATATAAGTTTTGGTACTTCCGGTTAGCGTTTCATATAAAAAGCCAGAGATTCTTGGGAACTGAGTCCGGTGTTTTCTCTCGCATAAATATATTTCTTACGCCCCTTTGGGATCTAATTTCTTTTAAATCCATTGTTAGAGGATCAAATATCTGTCATATATTTGTTATATAAAGTATCCAACTGATTTTATAAGGTATAAAAGTTGAATGAAATATCTGAGTATATATATATATATTACTCTGTTGGTTTTTGAAATTCATGTTTTCAAAACTTTGCAAAAAACTTTATTAATTTTAATTGTATTAGATGATAAAGATTTCATAGTAATAAATTATATATAGCAACCAACCTACTAACGGTTTAAATAAGTATTTCAATTGGTAAAGACCTACAGTTTACATAGTCTTTTTCTGTAACATAAATCCTTTGCCATTCCCAACAGCACGAAGATTAGAAATATATCTTTTATCACCCCTTAAAATTTAATTCTTTTTCTCTGGAAGGTCTTTTGGCAATCTTTGCCTAAGGCACTAAAATGAACGAAATTCTTCCATCCGAACATTCAATAAAAACCTTTTTTTTCACCCCCCAGATCCTTCTACATCTCGGCGACTTCCTGCCGTGTCGGAAATATGAGAGAGGAAAGGAGATCATCAACAAAAGGAATAAGAAAAAAGATGATGAAACTGCGGAAGCTAAACCCATACTGGTAAAGTAATAGATTGCAGAAAAAACGCTTTGGCTTCAGCAGAATATCTTAGGAATAAATACTACAAGCAATGAGATGAGGCCTCGGCACATGGAAATTCCCATTTCTTCCAAATCGGCTTATCGGCAGAAAATGCAGCTTTAGAGGATGTTATAGAAGTTGGCTTATATCTTATCCCTAGACCAGTGCTCACGTGGGATGTTGTTGCAGGACTATGCAAACGTGCTTCTTTCTGTGCGTGATCATATTTTTAACGAGAAAAACATTGCAAAGTGGAATTGTTTTTGTTTTCAATCTAGGAAAATAAAGTTTCTAGACGGTATCTTGAATTTTGCTCAAAATATTTTTGGATTATCGTCAGGAATTTTTCTTGCAGACAGAGGATTTTTTTTTAAAAAACTAGTTTGTCCCAGATACAAAAGGGTCGTAAGGTATGTATAGTTTTTTTCCCGAAGAAGCTGCAAGATTATTTTTTTTTGTATTAACCCCTTAAATGCTGAGGAAAAGTTACGAAATTCACCCTCCCCCCCTTCAGTGCCACCGTTTTTCCACAGGCGCACATTGTTAAGCGGTTTATTGGCGGAAAAGAAAAGGATAAAATAATAAAATGGAAATGAAAGATTTAATCTATAGAGTTATAATATAATCCTTACCAATATTATAAACGCGAAAGTTTGTATGGATGTTTGTTATTCTTTCACGCAAAAAAAACTGAATGGATTTTAATGTAAGTTAACAATAATATAGCATATACATCAGAATAACAAATAGGCTATAATTTATAAAGATATTGTGTGAAGTGGCCAAAATATAAGGATAATTGTCAAGTAAGTAGGAAAAATTCTGCCATCTACCAGCAATTCTGGCGTGCGCTGCAAAAAAAAAACCCTGGCAGCATATATATATCTTTTATGTGTGAAGCAAAACTTTCAATATTTCTTTTGTCTACGTCAGGCGTTCACTTCTAATTTATTCCTTAAATCAGTGTAACCCCTATTTTTTATTTTAGAATAAAACTAAATTTTGTAGGGAGATGTTGTTTTAAATTGAATTACTACAATTGATTTTTTTTCTTGTGTAAGCGATTATCGCAGAAATAGACACAATAAATATTAATAATTACAATAAATATTAATAATTACATACAATAAATATTAATAATTTATTTCTAAGCAAGTTTTTTTTATGATTTCTATTATGCACATTTGGTAGTAACAAATTGATTTTTATATCAAAATAAATACTTTTATCGCTTCTGGTACTTAAAGTAGATGAACTTTGTCAATCACACTACATCATTTGGATAAATTTGCATAATTTGTTTGTGTGGTTAGTAGTTAATTATAACGCTATAATTTTAATTGAATAGGCAGTTAATGAATTTTAAAGTATAAAAATAATAACTACTGCACTATTTTTTGGAATGAGTAAGTTAATATCAATGTGGCACTGTGTTCATCAACACGAGGGCTCTTGGCGACGGACTACGTAATTTTGAATCATGGTCAAACACTGGACTAGCACCTCCCTCTTCTAACAACCATACTACACCAACGGGAGGACGTTTGAGCTCTCGAAACATTTAACACTTTATCTACTGACGGTACTTATAAGTACTACTTACCTTAAAATAACATAGAATAGCCAATTTTACGAATATTCTGACAATACTTAGCAAGAATATTCTTTGAAATTCACTCTTCCAAGATATATGGCAGCACGGAATTCTATGATGAGTATTTTAGCGGGGAAGACGAATAGTTTTATAGCAGAAATTGTGTTTTCAGCTGACGACGCTTTCAGCGGTTTGCAAAGATTATCATTTTTGTACCGAAAAAATAGTTAATGTCAAAATTTAAGTGTCTTATTTTTTTCGTATATTAATGAGGACCCGAAGAAACGATTTGTTTCTTTTTTTAAAGTAAACATTGTATATAATTAATTTTACAGTATAATATATTTAATTAATTAATTCGCTCTAACGAATTAAATTTCCTAAAGTTGAGTATTTTGTTTATGTATATCCCTTAATTTTCAATGCAGTGATCCAAAAAAAAAAATATATTGGATGAAAAAACTGCAGTAAATCATAATGCGGTAGATAAAGGGTTAACGTGCACCGCTCCCCTACACGGCGGGTCTTTAGTTCTACTGGGCTCAAAATCGGGACAAGGCCAGCCACGATCCGATACCTTGACCACTCGGCTACCGTGGCCAATGTATTTTTTGGAAGCATAGAAAAAGTACCTACTAAGAATTATGCCGCGAAAGCGTAAGTCTAATTTTTCCCAAATCTTTAATAAAGCTCGAGCTATGAAAGTAGCTAGACAGTTGCCAACTTGACTCTATCGCCAACATTTCACTATGTTTTTCATTGAATTGCTCTTATAATTTTAGAAACGGTGTTGCTTGTGAATATTACGATTGTAACATAAAATAAATACAACAGAAAGTAATGTTAACGTATTTCACTTTCAGATATAAATTATTTACACTGTTTTAAGCGTTAATTACACAAAGTTTGTTACAATGTATTACTTTTGCTGAGAAGAGATCAGAGAGAGATTAGAAAGGTACTTTCAAAAATAGACCCTCAAGACAGTTACTGGGAGTTATAAATAAAAAAAAAACACCTTTTTAT
The DNA here is from genome assembly GCA_019973935.1 of Trichonephila clavipes. Classification (NCBI taxonomy): domain Eukaryota; kingdom Metazoa; phylum Arthropoda; class Arachnida; order Araneae; family Nephilidae; genus Trichonephila; species Trichonephila clavipes. Next base: position 426,392 of record BMAU01017267.1, read on the forward strand.
CAGATATTAGATCAACAGACTTAAAATTTAACAAACGTGTTCTTTTTTTTGTTTTTGTTTTTTCTTGTTCAGCTGAGAAATGCAAATATCGTTTTTCTGTTTATATAATTTGCAATTCACGTAAAAAACTAACTCATTAAAAACTTATTTATTCTTCAATCTGTATTGTTTAATATTTCAGTTCACCTGTGCGAAGAACGGGTATACCAGCTAGTAAAAAATAAAGTACGAGTATAACTTATCTGTTCTGTAATATATCTTGAAACATTGTTGAACACGTAATACAGCTTCACATTCAATACATTCGTACAAAAAATTAAAAAGCTCCTATTACACATAGCAAGCAAAAATTACAGTAACTGATGGCAAGAAAAGAGCACATTCAAACGAAAAAGCATGAAAAGTTGCATAGCTTTGAATTTCAACATTAGCTGGAATATAACCTTTGAAATCCCTTCGCCTCCCCTTTCTCCCAAATAAGTGAATTCTTTAGACTGTCAATGACACGTCCAATGTATCTTTATTGTATTCCAAAGTCATGGGACTAGTTTTAAACAGAGCAGCACAATAGAAATAGTACTCCTTTGAAAGAACGAGTATACGCATTCGGGCCACTAAACGTACCAGCTCAGCTGGATGTGTATATGTCGCAGGGAAATGATGAAATTACGAATCTCATCAAATCCCTAAAGGAAATGATCAGTTGACGGTCGATGGTAAAATAACGTTTCTGCAAGGTCATTTCCCTGATAAGGGATTAAGGGATTTTTCAGTGAAATGATGAAATTTTTTTGTCAAGAGTTTAAAAGTGTTTATTTAACTACTAGGGTTCACTACTAAACATAGAAGTATAACAACAATAGTCAATAAATACAAATTATTTATTCGAAACTAATTAAGAAATAATTAGAAAATTAGGCTGGTAATCAATCCCTATGTTAATCCTATGGTGCCATTTTCTTAAAGATATGGGGTTGATATTTAGGGGATCGATAGTACTACCTCTATGGTTAGGAAGTACAAGAACTCGACCCCCAGGTGTCTCCCCTCTTTTAAAGCTTTTTGCCAATGCAAATCCTGACCAGTTATTTTCATCATTTCACTGAAACAGTTCCGGGATTTGATAAAATCACTTACTTTCATCTGGGAAATGACTTTGTGTGTGTGTGAAGAGACGCTTTTTTAACACCTCCCGTCAATTAAGGATTTGATGAAATTCTTAATTTCGCCATTTCCTTGCGATATATACACGCCCGTGACACTTATGAGGTTAAATTAAAGTGCCTTTCTCTTTCGTATTGCATTTAACATCATGTTTTATTAAGGAGACATAATACGATTCAATTGATCAAAATCGGTCAAAAAATCATATCTAATTTTTTTAGTCTGAATTATTCTTTACATTCTTTTCTTTTACGTCACAAAATTTCAAAGCTCTAAACTTAAGAAACGCAGAATTATGATAGCTTTTACGTTCGTTTTTATTCACACAGCAATAGCAAATCAAAACATGAAACTAACTTATCTCAGAACGATAAACTAACTAGTTTTCATTTAAAATACTAAGGCTTTTTTTTCTATTGCGCCTAATGCTTTGATTTTTTTACTTACTGCCAAAAGTACACCTAACAAAAGTTGGTATGCATTTTTCAATCAAAGCAATACCTATTTTTTACAAAAATAATTGAACTCAGAATTTGTTTTTTAAGGAATTTTCAATAAGCATTTATAAAAAGAGATATTGTACGAATACCAATCATATTATAGCAAAACCCATACCAACTTTTGTTATACATAGTTCGACGTACTTGTATTGTAAATCAAATTTCATGCATGTAACTAAATTTTTGTGGTTTTGATTGATTGAATATTAAAGTCGCACTGTTCAGCTGCACGAGGGCTTTTGGCGACGGACCACGTAATTTTGAACCATGGTCAAGTGACGTGGACGACACCTGAGCTGGCACCCCCCTCTCCTAACTACCACACCACACCAACGGGAGGACGTTTCAGTTCTCGACAGATTTAACGTGCATCGCTGCCCTACACGATGGGTCTTTAGTGGTACTGAGGTCGAACTCGTGACATGGCAAGCCACGATCCGATACCTATACCACTCGGCTACCGTGGCTGCCTAAATTTTTGTGGGAGGAATAGCATTTTAAAATAACTTCATATATTTTAAATGTTTTCGTTAAAATAGTGCTTCTCAAACTTTCAATACTGGCGCCCCCTTTTCAATCACAATTTTTGCGCCCCCCCCTTATACATAATAATTTACTGAATGCAATAATAATGCACTTTTACGATAAAGCAACAATATTTATTATAAACCGTACAAATTCATGACATAAGTATTAAATTGTGTATATGTTACTTTTAAGCAAAAAAAGTTAAGTAATAGGGTAATTACTAAGTTATTTTTTTCCTTTCTGTGATTTTTAAATTGGAACATATTAAAATGTGGTGGTTGCTTAGAAGACAAAAAAATATACATCAGCTAAATATAGAAAAATGAACTCAGAGGGTCAATTTCTTATCTTAAAACTCCTTTCAAAAATTTGCTCTGTAAGACAAGCCCATGGAAGTAGCTAATTATTATTAAACTTGTTCTTAATTTAGTATTAATTAATTAGTCATAAAATACTCTGTGCACCACTCATACAATAAAAGCAGTGTTTCTCAAACTTTCAATACTGGCGACCCAATTTTCAATTATAATTTTTATCTCGCCCCCTGTACAACAATAATGCATTTACTGCAATAAAAATGCACTTTGAGAGAGAGACGCTAAAGTTACAATACGATAGAGTTCTTTAATTATAAACCGTACAAATTAATACGATAAGTATATTAAATTTTGTGTATATGTAACTTTTATATAATAAGTTGTACAACAATATATATTTTAAGAAAATTACTTAAAATATATATTACCTAGAATTATGTTATTTTTCTTTCTCTAATTTTTAAATTGGAACAGATCGCAAAATGATGTATTTAATTAAAGATTTATTTCCTTCAGCATTCATTTCTCAAAGTACAAATGTCATTAGAAAAATAGTCTAGTCAATGTAGCTCTCTATCATATCCATCACATCTGGCATTATAGGGTACGTTTGCGTGAGTCTGGGCAACCTATCGGACGTCTGCGCAAAACATGTAAAAATGCTTTTCCTCGTACAATTCCAGTCAGTTTTGGTCAACTCGATACTCCTATAGCTAGCGAACCTAGCTTGAATGCACATTTTTTTAATTTCCACGATAATTTTAATTCACGGTAATTAAGTATTTACGGCAGTAGATTAAAACAATATCATACATACATTTTTAAGTCGTAAGCAAACATTCGACCATAATAAAGAATCAACAAGTACACAGACGAACGAGCATGGTTCGAAAATTAAATCAAGGCGATCTTCTCAAAAATACTTAAATTTTGGATTTATCACTACTAAAGTAAATGATGGAAAAGCTCGAGAGATATTTGTTAAAACTTACAAATCTGTAGAACAACATGTGAAAGTTGTTTTTAAAACATGAAAATCATTTAGCTATGTTGGCAAAGAATTTTAAAAAGTATTTTCTGGATGAGGACAGCTTGGTAGCAAGTTACAAGTGGATTAGGGATCTATTTCAAGATACTTCAGAAGGGCTCTCAACTTCCGAAGAAGAAATCTTCATAAATTTCACATCCAGTGAAAAAAATTAAAAGGCAGTTTTGTAATAAATCGCTCTTTGAATTTGGGTAGAGGTGGATGAGGAATTATCTGTACTGAAAACAAAAGCACTTCGTATACTATTACCATTTTCAACATCCTACCTTTTGCAAACCGGATATTCTGCAGTGGATGCCTTGAAGACAAAATATAGATCTCAGCTAAATATAGAAAAATAACTCTTTAAGTGTCAATTTCTGATATTAAACCTTCCTTTGAAAAACTTTCCTCTACAAGACAAGCCTGTGAAAGTCCCTAATAATTTTTAAACTTATTATTAATTTAGTAATAAGATTGATTGATTGAATATTAACGTCGCACTGTTCAGCTGCACGAGCGCTTTTGACGACGGACCACGTAATTTTGAACCATGGTCAAGTGACGTGGATGATACCTGAGCTGGCACCCCTCTCTCCTAACTACCACACCACACTAACGGGGAAACGTTTCAACTCTCTACAGATTTAACGTGCATCGCTGCCCTACACGGCGGGTCTTTAGTTGTACTGGGCTCGAACTCGTGACAAGGCAAGCCACGATCCGATACCTATACCACTCGGCTACAGCGGCCAAATTCAGTAATAAGAAATTATTTATAAAATACCTTTTCAGTACTGATACACAAAACGTATACTGGCTGAAAAACACCGACTCTTCGCACGAGTTCATTTTTTTAAAAAATAAAACATTATTCTTGATATAATAGCTGAACTGTAAGGAGAGTAAAACTGTGTGCACGACATTGTATACAAAAATGTAAAATGATTTTCTTTAGATAAATGCTATAATTGTAAATAACTGTTTAAAACAACTGTAATTTTAAACCTCACACAATTAGCATTTAGAATTAATGTTAAATTATGAAAAGAATATAAAATTCCGATGAAGGATAATTGTGTTACCTTTTAACATTTAAAGCGAGAAGACTTCAAAATGTTGTAACCCGGGAGCAGGCGCGTACTCGATACTAACATTAATGGTAGTGCGGGGGACTCAGTCACCCCAATCATTTGTTTAGAATTATTTTTACTGTACACGATACAAATCAGAATTCTAGTGAATATTTTAATTTGTAGAAAGTATACTTACCTTCTTTCAAGGACTATTCAATTCGTTGATGATTTGAGAAAAAAATCCAATAAAACTGAACTAAAATGATTCAAAAGTACAAGACTATAATAAAGGACGCAAATCAGACACTTTTCAATTATCCTACAGAAATGTTAAACCAATCAATTCTTTTCCAAATATCGCAAAACTCAATTATTTACAATTTCCCCTAAGCGAAAAGCAAACGCATAAAAGATGGGAGGGAACTAATATTGATAATAACCATACCATAAGATTGAAGGTCAATCAAATGATTAGCAAACGTATATGCAGCCTGGCTGAAAAGTGAATCATGACTTCCTTTTCTTTTTCTACAACTAATGTACAGTAATTCAATAGTTACAGTGGTGAATTGTTTATCTTCTTAGAATTTTTCTCAGGGTCTGGGTTTCGTTTTTTTTTTAACGAGTAATATTTTATGTTAAAACGTAATAAAAAATCTCTCATTGAGGAAATACAGCAAATAAAATAAAATGTTTTTTTTCTTTAATTTGGTTTTGGGATCAAAGATAGCTATTCGATGACGGAAAAAAACCAGATAATAAATATAAATTATGTCAGGGTTGTGTGTATTTTTTTATTATGGAAGAAAGCATTTTGTTTTACTTCTCTTTCCGGTTATTTTTTTAAAAAAAATCTTTAAATTTTCGATACGCTCGCGCCCTCCTTGTAGGGTCATCACGCCCCACACTTTGAGAAACACTGCGTTAAAAAATTTTATGACCAGCTTTTTATGAAATTTTGAGCACAAAATCTATTTTACATAGTATACACACATAGGAGGCAATCAAAATTTTTTAAGAATCCTTAAAATAAAAATATTTGCGTAAATCGTACCATGCCCATTTACTTTTTACTGCCACATATTTATTAAATTATAATACTATAAAAATATCAGAAAAAAATAATTTCAATATTTTAGAAGTGAAAAAGAAATATTCTGTGTGAGAAATATCTCTAATAAAAATTGTATTTAAAGAAGAATGTATAAGATGTACAAGTGGAAAAGCCATGGGATGACAGCACTTGTTGCGCTCTGCACTTGACTGAGCCAAAGCTATGTCGGATGGCTTTGACTGAACGTGCTTCATTGAGATGGGTACGGAGATCCTCACACCGAGAACGGGAAGGACGAGACACAATAAACGAACGGAAAGAGAAAAGAGACGGAGACGACAAGTAACGATGGGCTGCCTAAACCACTTGGCAAGGACGCGCTTTTAAATGTTTAAGAGAACTTGGTACCCTTTGAGCAACTTTCTTTATTTATGTATTTAAAAATTATATTTTAGCAATTTATACAATGTTTCTATTCAAGAAAATGATACCAGATGAAGTTTTTCACATATTATTTACACAATTTTAAAATTTGAAATTCCTTGAAGAAAATTTGGAAAATTTTAAAATCCTACTCCTTTTGTAAAAATCAATTTTTTGACTTGATTTTTTTTAATAATATTCTTATGGATGTTCTAAACAACTTTAGGGATCGATTTTACAATAACTTTATTCGTTTTCGAGAAAAAAAAAATAAAATGTGGATATACAGGCTAAAAATCAACGAAAAAGCCAACATGTCTTACATTTTTTTTAAAGTATTCAGTTTATAGCAAAACGGATCCCTAATTTTTGTTACATGCTTTATTTTTAACATGGAATGGAAGTGATTCGTAAATAATTGTCGAAGTAGTAGCATTTTGAATGCACTAAGGTTTCGAAAAATACTAACTGAGAAAAACCGCTTTTCAGTTTATAATTTTGAAAAAATAATTATTATAAGCTTAATTAAACTTAAAATACCACTTTAAGATATTAACTATACATTTTTCTTTAAAATAATTGCATTTTCATATTTTTTCAACCCACACATTTTTATAAATGATCAACTTTCAGAGAGTACTAATTGCACAAGAAAATTCAAGAAAAACGTTAAAAAAATTTTTTCTATCACGACCGAAATTTTAGCTGTTTTTCTTCTTATAATATTAAAGTATTACATTTGTATGAAAAATATATCAGGAATAAGAACTGAAATTATAAAATTATTAATAAAAAAAAACCTTAATTTAAAAATTTTACATGCACACATTTCACAAAGAAAAAAAATGATTGTATGTATTGCCTCGGAAATATTCTGCTTTATATATTACACATTTTTTTAATGTTATTATTTCTCTTTATAAAATAGATTTTTTTTTATCAAAACGCTTTTTTTTCTAAAAAGGGGGCGTTGCTGATTTGCATAATTTGTTTTCAAATGAAGTTTTATTCAACTTCTAACTTTCCGACATGCACAAGTGATATATCAATCGAAAGATAATAATGCAAAACATAAGATTAAATGAAAATAAAAAAAAAAACGATAGGTCTGTGATTTTTGGAGTACCAAGTCTTCTTAACTTAGTGTAGTATTTGTGAAATTGTGTAATCCCCCCTTTTCCTTGTTACTGTTAAAATAAACGGTTTCGTCTGTTATGTCTTAGTCTTTACTGGCTAACGAAACATATAGCAACGCCTTATAAACTAGATATAACATGCATATGTAATCACATATATTTTTCTAATTCACAACAATTTTAATTTAATACAAGGAAAAGTAGTAATGCCACCGAAACACTTAAGTAGTAAAATTTCAGGGATAGACAAAGATTAAGAGGTAAATTTTTGTATTTTTTTAATTTCTGATTTCTTTGTTTATATTTTTACAATGAAGTAAAATTTAGAAGAGAAAAAAAGGTAGAAACAGGATAAAAATTTAAGAGTACCAAAATTAGTTTTATTTATAATAAATCTATGACACTATAATGAAGAAATGTAGCAGAAATATATATATATATATATATATATATATATATATATATATATATATATATATATATATATTTATATAACATTTTGAATCAATAAGGAATTAGTTATAATGAAGTCTTTCAAAATCGACAGATTTCCAAGTCTTTCTAATAATTTGTTAACTTGTTCATAAATTTTTGCAGTGGTTCATGTGTTTTTAAATGCATGGGCTAAGCATATGTATGCATATGTCTATATTTTGTAATTAATATTGGGTACAGAAAATTCATTCTTTCTAATCGTTTTCATTTTTCTCGGGATAACAGGGAAAATGCTGGCTTGCCACTAAATGTGTTTTAATACCACTAAAAGTAGTCTTCCACTTGAATGGTTATAGATGCTGTAGTTATCCACTTGGACTTTTTGGTATTTCTTCAAATTGAGTTTTAGACAATATATAATAACTTAAATTGATTCTTAATTGGTGTAATAAGTTAATTGAGCTTTTATTTTGAAATCTCATTCATGAATCCTAATACCCTTCTAAGAAAAGCGTTTGAAATGTATATTTTTCTAAAGCATTAAAAAAAATATGGTATACTTGGATATTTGATAGATTTATTGGCGAGTCCAAGAAATATAAGACGTTTAATTGTGTTCATACTTTTTGCTACGCGGGATTTAATATTCCCTAAGCTATGATTTCATTTCTATAAATAACTAATTATTCCCTTCACCTAAACACGTGACTAATGCGTTTTCCCCTGTTCTTCCCTGTATATAAAAACTTAATATTTAAATAATTCCCTCTCTTTGTGTCTTCTTCAAAATGTAAGGCGCGCGTGCATTTTTGTGCTGCGTTTTTTCTGTGTTGTGTTATGTTTAAGATGTGTATGTTTGCGTATGTTAAATGTAGAATTAAAAAAAATCCGAATTAACTAACCCCCAGACTATCTCATCAATACCATAAATATAGAACATCAATCATCTAAAATATGATCAAACTTAAAGAAAGCATTATCAATAGCCACATTCTGTTATTTGGTTAAAGTAATCACACACACACACACACATTACCTATCGTCACGATTACGACATACACACACGTTATATATATACAAATATATGTGTGTGTATGACATTTTCTACAGAAGTTTTGTTACTTTTGAAAAAACATTCATTTTCATTACTAAAAATAAAAAAGAAAAACTTGCTTATTTCTTATAATGAAAACAATTTTATTTGCGACACAGATTTTTAAAAAGTAAGTTTTGTTTCCTCTTTGATTTTTAAGCCCATTACACATTCAATTTTGCATATTTGTTTACAACTATATTGATTTTGTAATAGTAAAAAAACATTACATTTGCTACATTATGTTACTCAGTCCTCATAAAAATTAAAACATCTCAATGATGTGTTATTTAAAATTTCAAAATTCAGTTCTAATAGTTAGAAATTACCTGCACCGAACCAAAGCAGGACATTTTATTTTCAACTCGTGGTTTTTACCTTCAAAGGTCCATACATTACGGCTGTATAAAATAAACTATTAAACATTCAATGTGTGACAATAATGCAGAATATATTATTCACTACTTATATAGCTAACAAAGGATGGTGGGTTTATCTTGTCACTGTTATTCCATTCTCTTGTCAATAACAAGGAGTTCAAGATCTATTTGACACCCATAGGCACGATTTCAGGAAAATAGGAAAGATATATCAAAAATTAAACCTTATCAACAATACATTCTGATGATTAATAATTCAATTGTGTCTTAACTTCAGTTATATGCGAATTTACTTTTTTAACATCGTATGAAACTAGCAATAAATTAGTTGTGGTGATAGCAAAAAAGGAAATTAAATTTAATTCACATCAAGTTATACTATGGGGATTTTAATATAGTTTTGAAAACAATACTCTATTCATTATCACTTTTGATTTACTGGTCATAGTCAATACGGAGAAATTTATACATATTTTTCAGTTGCATATAAATATACTGATGTAATGTGATATTTTGCAAATTTCGGGGGTTAAGGATATTATGTATTATATATATTTTTAATATGTTGATGTTGTTGTTACTGATCCACCTAAACGGCAAAGGCCAGATCACGGTCCACGAAATTCATCACTTCAAAGGGCTAAGTGACGTCTGTCGTTAGCCGTAGCTTTGAGCACCATACATGTGATAGAACGATTTAGCTCGGTTCCACCCCAATTTTGAGGGAGGACACCCTGAGGGTAGTCAAGGGCCTCCCACCTCTCTTCCCCTTCCATCAACCTCACGAGAGGACTTACGGCTCGACGGCTATTTAAAATACCCCCATGCCGCGAAGTCACTATACATTTATAAATACCCATGTCTTCTCCAGGATTCAAACCCAGACCCAACGGCACAGCAGTCAGCGTCACTAACCACTATACCGGAAGGGCGACATGTTTTAAATATATTATATATATATATATATATATATATATATATATATATATATATATATATATATATATATATATATATATATATATATATATATATATATATGGGCTTTCGAGGAAATTCCCAGGACGTATTTAGCGTAGAAGATTTAGAAAAGCGTAAAAGATAAATACACGGTGTGATGTACTCAGTCTCTTTACTCTATTGCTATGAAGGTACGCTAATAAACGTGAGAAAAATCCGTTCATTTCCCTGATTGCTGGGAAAAGTTGCGGAAATGGGTGGTCAGAAGTTCTGACTATATATTCGCACTGGAAGCCCGAGAGATGAAAAAAGGAGGTCGGTACAATGTGCTTTCGGTTTCTCTTGGATCTGTGACGACAGCGCGTCGGGGCGAAAGGGCTTCCACTACACACCCAGACAGACCTCGCACTCTAATGGGCTGACAGACAAGAGATCAAAGGAAAAAGCTGCGAATGACGATCGGAAACCCAGAGGTTAAAAAGGGAAGAGCGGGACGGTATACGAGCACTTTTACTTGAGATAATCCGTAGAGGCCTTTCAGCGATACCTGGGAGTCCACGAATTAACGAAAACGAAGACGGATTTGGAACCGAGAAGTTTCGAGTTAGCAACAGCAAGGTGGAGATAGAGCAAGCAATCGCTCTTTTTACCCGATAGATGGCGCTGTGCTGTGTTTCAATGTTTATCGACGGCACGTATGCAATTTTTAAGCGGATCGAACAGTATAAAAACAAGACCACATTGAGTAATGAATGTGGTCCAGAGATATAATGTGTATATGCCGGACCTTAATCCTTGCGATTATTATCTGTGGGGGAACATCTGAAAGATATGATTTAAAGAGAACGGCATGCTTCTGTTGCTGAATTGAAATTTAGCATAGCGAGACATGTGATACAACAGAGATAAAATGCGATGGTGATTCACACTATTTAATGCTTTAAGAATGCGGTTGCTCGTATATTGAACTCATCCCGTGATAATTTCATTGAATAAAGAATGTTTTAATTGTTTTCCAAAGAGTCTTTATGGGTTTAATTGTTTTCCAAAGCGTCTTTATGGGTTTAATTGTTTTCCAAAGTGTCTTTATGCGTCTTAATATGTGATATTAGTTTACGGTAGTTTTTATTGCGTGATACTGTAAAAATTTAATTACTGAAGCGAATTGTATGGAATTTTGACAAACTGCTTTATATTGTTTATATGCTTTTTAGAATTTCATTATGTTCTGTTTATCAGTTTTGAAAGTTGTATATGCCAACGGTGAGCGTTGAGATATGGTACAGCGCTATCCATCGGATGAAAATGGTGATTTTTTGCATATTTGATTTGCGCATGTTCTGAAATGGGTAGGTACCAATTTTCACTGGAATATTCCCAATGGTTTTCTCCCCAGCACCCCTTGATCCCTTGTAATTTAATTATGATCACCCTGCATTTTAGGTTTTTGAAATTCTCTCTTAGTTCTGTTTCTTTTCAATAAAAAAGTGAAGGCTGTATAAAATGCTTTTCAATGCAATCAAAAGCTTAATGCTAAGATTTAGGTATCAATAACTTAATATTTATGTACATTCATTTACTGTCCTGAAATACCTAGATAAGTCGGAAAGTAACGGTTAGTATAATATAAATGTTAAAACAACGTATCAAGCAGAGCATGAATACATAATAAATGTACTTTGTGTTTTAACATGATGAAATATATTATATTAAGAATATTTAAGAGGTCTCAGGGGTGTGTTAACTTTCTCTAGAGGGCTGAAAATATAAACAATATTCGAGTATATATAACTCTTTGAAATATTAAAATTAAATAATTCGAAGCTTTTACACATTATTTATAAAGGAATGGAGCTTCAGAAAAGTATAAAATGTTTAAAATATAATTATAGTTTTAAAAATTATAAGCATATGAAAATAAGAAACATTTATATAAGAAATATTAATTAAATTTCTATTTTCTAAAATAATAGTTTTAATTACTAGCAATAAACTGATTTATAAAGTTAAATGTATCTTTATTACACTGTAGTAATTTTATATTAGTAAAATATTAAATTATATTTTTTAAAATAAAAAAAATTACATTTTCAATTTTTTAAAATTAAATTTCAATATTTCTCAAATATTTTGAAATACAAAAGATATATTATTCTTAAATGATGTAGGGCTTAAAGAGTATGATACATTTATAATTCTGCAAAGTTTTATGCATCAAAAGCTACTATTTTAGAAAATAGCGTACGCAACGCAAAAATTATTTAATATTTCTTACACATTTTCATATGTTTATAATATTTAAAATTAGGATTATATTTTAAACATTTTGTACTTTTTGAAGCCATAATCCTTTGTAAATAATGTGTAAGATATTCGAATTATTTAACTTAAATTTAAAAGAATTATACCAGTTTGAATTTTGTTTATATTTTCACCCCTTGAGACAAAGTTAACACTCCTAAGACGCCTTAAAAATGTTAAAAATAATTTTAAATAAGTAAAATTTATTGACTACAAATGTTGTCTTTGTTAATATCAGCTGATTGATGGTTTTATATCGTGGCTCATGAAAATCATCGAGGCAAGAGATGAATTTAAGCCTGTAGGTAGCCGTAGCTTTGAGCATCATAATTTTTGGCTTGGTTACACCTCAAATTTTGACGGGAAAACAGTCTGGGTGGGTGGTTAGAGCCCTCCCAACTTTCATCAATTTCCACCAAACTCGCGATAAGTGTTGTTACTCGACGGCTTTAGAATGTCCCCATGTCTGGCTCAGACATAATACATTTTCAAACATCCAATGTCTTTTCCGGTATTTTAACCCATACCCTACGGCATAGCCGCTCTAACCACTGTCCCGGATGGTTACAAATAAATATGGTTTGTGCATGAAAAAAAAACACACAGTTTCGAAGAAGGGTCTTTTAAAAAACGTCATAAATTTTGAGAATTACATCATTCTATAGAATTACTTTATCAAAATAGTTGCCTTTTCTTTTCCCTCATTTCAAATTCTTTAGGCTTTTAACGTTGTTTAAATAGCATTATTAATAAATAAAAGTACACATGCGCTGTTTCTGTTTCTTTGTATCAAAGTGCATAAAAATTTAAAGGAATGTAAGAGTATTGCTATTTTTTCTAAATGCGGAGGTACTTAAAATAGAATAATTTTGTTAATTAAATAAAAAATATAGTGTCTGCCCCTTTTTCTTAAAAAATTTCTTTAGTTTTTTCCTATTCATATACACGCAGGTATGCAATTTATTGCGTAATTCATATACTAAATTTTGAGAATTGCCCTCAAAAGTAGATTTTACATCCGGGGTAATTACTGAAACAATCATGGGTCCATTTGAAATGGCGTTACAAATCAAATAAAGCAATGTTACAAGCAATTTCAGCATAAGTCTACTTAAACTCCATCTTAGAATTCCTTGACAGTCAAGATATATAACTTACCCAGTTTTCCTCCAGAATTGTTCTTCTGTTTCCAGAATTATCCAGTTCGTCAAGAATGACAATGGTCTTGAAAGTTATGACTAGGGCAGCGTTTATCAGTAAAGCTATGAAGAGATTCTTGTGCATGGTGATGCGATGAACTTGCAACTGTCTGAAATAGAAAATTGGAATTGAAATAACAGTGTGCATTAAATTTGCAATTAAATTCTAAAGTACGTACATAAATTATTTAGAATTCATATCTGGAGAAATAATAAATGAATGGTGTGGTGAACTGAATGTTTGTTATTTAAACTTAATTCCCTCCCCTATTTTTGATGCCATTGTGTTTTTGACTACCGTGGCACAATAAAATATTGGCTCCAGATTTTGAATATAGATCAAATAATTTCGATGATTATAATTATACATTCGTACATCACAAGCGTGTACGGCTGTGATAGTTTTATCAGATGAAGGATATGGTATATAGTACCTATCATTTACCAAGAATTGACTATTTGTCTATATCAGGGTTCTTCAGACTTTTTCAATTCTCGGAACACTTAAACTGCCAGGTGTTAAGCGGGAACCCCATACTACACACACACACATACTTAGAAGAATATATCTTAAATACTATTTAAAAGAGATTAACATGTTATAGGTATTTAAGTATTGTAAAAGGTATATATATATATATATATATATTGTATTTGATTTTTTTACGCAAAATTTCAAAATTCTAGGTCCATTCATATTATTTGTAGACACATTTCATATTTTGCACCTAGTTTGTTTTCGCATTATGTTTTTGTTTCCCCGTACATTGAGAAATATTTTTCGCTTTAATACATTGTAATGATTGATATTAAATTTTTTATAACTCTGTAAAGCAGTTTTTCTCAAACTGTGGGGTGCTCCACATGGGGAGCGTGACAACAGTACGAGGGGGGCGCGAGCACATTAAAAAGTCGAATACAAAAGATTATTTAAGAAAAAATTTAATTTATTGAAAGTAAACAAACAAAATACATTCTGACATAATAAAAAATAAAATACACACTTACACCGATATATTACACTTTTAAATGTATCGGTGCCACACAATGTATTTTATAATTAATTTAACAATACTAAGTTAAGAACGTTTAAATTACCAGTAACCAGATGGTATTGTCATTTATAAAATTATATGCAAAAAGTATATATATATATATATATATATATATATATAGATATATATATATACACAGTCCAGTCACATTAATGTGACCATCTGTCAAAAGCCAGAATAACCACCTTTCGCAGAGCGGACTGCTGCGAGACGTGCAGGAAGAGAGTCATTTAGGTCCCTGAAGGTGTTCTCTGGGATGTTGAGCCATGCCGACTCTAATGCCGTGGCCAGCTGTGCTAGATTACGCTGTTGAGGATCCATGGCGCGAACAACTCGATCGAGATGGTCTCACAGATGCTCGATTGGGTTTAAGTCAGGTGAGTTTGCTGGCCAGGGGAGGACGGTAAACTCATCCTGGTGCTCTTCGAACCACGCACGTACACTGGCAGCTGTATGGCACCTCGCATTGTCCTGCTGGAAGATGCCATCATCCTGAGAAAAAACAATGCGCATGTAGGGGTGGACATGGTACGCAAGGACAGATGCGTACTTGTATTGATCCATCGTGCCTTCCACAATGATCAGTGAAACCCAGAGAATGCCAGGAAAACATTCCCCGGACCATAATGCTCCCGCCTCCAGCTCGGACCGTTCCGGCAATGGTTGCAGGGTGGTTCCTTTCAGAGGTTTCACGCCTTATACGCCAACGTCCATCTGTCCGATGGAGCATAAAACGCGATTCATCTGAAAACGCTACCTGTCGCCATTCAGTGGACGTGTCCAGCTGCTGTACTGGTGTGCAAATTCTAGCCTTCGTCGTCGATGAACAGTAGTCAGCATAGGTGCACGAACCAGGCGTCTGCATTGGAGGCCCAGACGCAGCAATGTTCGCTGAATAGTAGTTTGGAAGACACTTTTGGTAGCCCCTTGGTTCATTTGGTGGTCAGTTGCTGAACGGGTAGCCCATCTATCTGCCCGAACGCATCTCCGCAACCGTCGTTCGCCTCTGTCATCTATTGCCCGTGGTGCACACATTTGCCACGGCTGATTTTGAATGTCCCATTTTGCCATGCACGGTACACTTTTACCACAGCGGCACGCCAGCCGTTTTGGAAATGCTTCCACCCTTGGCCTGAAAAGCCATGATCATGCCCTTTTTGGACGTCGGATTAATCGCTTCCTTGCGAATGATTGTCCTGATGATTTTGCGGATGATTTTGTAAACAGGAATCTAGAATGCGTCAGCATTCTTATCCTCTATCTGGGACTCTGATTTTCATGGTTTTGGAAACTTGGGCTTGAAAGAGGGGCGTGACTTCAGAGGAGGATGTCCAATGGCATTGCAACGCTATGGAGCGATCGTTGATTGGAGGATGTGAGCTTTTTAAGATTGAAATCATGCTTTGAAATGAAAGTGACTTTAACTTAATTTAAAAAGAGAAATTCAGTTTTAAGAATGATAGGGAATTTAAATGCGTTCATTACTTCTGCCAGTAGGCGCCGGAATTTGCTGTTTTAAATTTAGAGATAAGGTCGGAATTTTGGGGTTTTTCTTACGAGGTTTGAGATAGTATTAATAGTTCCAAAACTTGGGAAAAATCTGAACTGTTATTTGAAAGTCTTCCTTTTATTTCAGTTAGCCCGGATCTGATTGGGGATTTCAATAATGTTCCGCTCGATGAAGGTAAACCCACCATTTGCTTGAAAATTTTTCTTTTTGTGCCTTTTTTGGGTTAGAATTTGGGGACATTTAGTGTAACATGCCGTCTGCATTTTCTTGTCGTTCTTTGATGTGACTGCCAGCTGGACATTTGAGGCATCTTGGATTTAAAACAATCGCTTCGTTCACCTGCAAATACCCAACTTTTTGATGTCAAAAAATTTTACTATTTGGAAAGAAATATGGGAGGGATTTTTTACTTTTGGTATTGGTGCCCCTTATTCATTTTAAGTCGTTAGTGATATCAGTAATTAGAGCAGAATTAGGGAGGCCTTTTAATTTTTATTTATCTTTTTGGCGTTTTGAGAATGTAAAATTCGAAATCTTTATCAGAGTGTTTAAGTTTTTCTGTATTCATCATGGTCGGTGGAAAACATTTTTTACTACGTCATTAACGATTCTATTACGTAAATTGGGGAATTTTTCTGAGATGCATTTAATTTTGCTCTCTGAAATTGTCTTTGATTTTAAGCATTGCGGTAGTTACTGTTTCAATCGAAGGAGGATGCTCGACATCCTGTTCAAGGTCAGAGAAACTATTGTTATGGGGTCCTGGGTGGAGGTGAGATCGGTCTGGCCGTCTTTTCCGGAAAGATAAACTCTTCCGTAGAATCCTTTTACCTTTCTGTTTACGTTTTTTGCTAAATTTTTTCTTAGATTTGCTATTGATTTTAGTTTTATTTTCAATCTTATTTTCATTTTATTATTTTTCCTCTTCTACCGAGGTAGGGAATCTTATGATCCTGGCAGTCTGAGATAGTACATGGTGGGAGGGTTTGAAGCTCAAATCTCCTCTTTCTGATCATGGCCTGTTTGCCGGAAATGTACATGTCCATGAATGAATTTCGGGGCTGGGGAGAACGTTCCACCCGTGAATGATAAATGAAGAGCTGAGATACCTGGACAGTATCTCTAAGTTTCTCGCAGGCGGAAACTTGGTCAAATTTTGACGGCGAAAGTTCCATATAATCGCTTGATTCGCTCATGATAATTCGACAGGTCGTGGAGCTCGCAGGTGCGTGGTCTCCGTAAATGTTTTCCGGACCCCTCACACACCCTTTATATACGCTCAACTGCACTGTGCTGCCACCTGCCTTCTGTGATTGGTTATTTAACTCTGACGTGGAAAGTACGTGGTGGTGACATTAATGTGACTGGACTGTGTATATATATACAACTTATCTTTTATTTTAATAATTTGTACGGTATATAATAAATCTTTTAATTGCCACAAATAAAAGTTACACTATTAGTGTCCTAATGTCAACCGTTCCACGTTTCCACGCTATATTGGGGGGGGAGGATAACGAAGCAAAAAATCTGAAATAACTAAATCCTTCATAAACACTGTCAAGATCCTTTTATTGCATTCCAAAAACTTCGGAATAATTTTATGGATAGCAGTGCACAGAAAAGATGGTACTTCGGAAAGACGTATATATACGTCAGGGGAAATTAATGCTTTGGCTGAGCAAGATGTTTATATACACCGGTGGCACTTAAGAGGTTAAAGACGTATAGTACTTTTAGCATCATAGTTTAGTATTATTGAATTCAATACATTGTTTTTGTGTGAGGGGAGAGCGATGAAAATTATGATTGAATATTGGGTTCCAAATATTGAAACGTTGAGAAACACTTCTGTAAAGAATGCTGTGTATTCTGAAGTAATTAGCAACTTCAAACATAAGATATTCTTTTGCTATAATTTAGGTTTAAACACCGAACCTATTGATAAGTTAATAGGTCGTTCAATCTCGATAATTGGCAAACTTTCTTATTTATCGTATATATTTCTTTATTATATTATGATAAAAGTTGGTAAAGTAAAACGAAATAATATGCTACATTACGCAAAAATAAAAATTTCTGTTTTAATGATTGGGAAGAGCTTGATTTTGTTCGGATAAAAATTTTAAGTCGGAATCTGTGTTGTTACTTGTAAACGTATTATTCCATGTGCAAAATCCAACACCCAACACCAATACCCCTGCGTGTAAAATATGCTGAGAGTATTTTTACACGCAGTGTAATCTATGTGATAGATAAAAAATAATTTTGCAATCCATTTGCCTACTTTCGTAAATGTATTCGTTCGTTCGTTCATTTTTTTAAGGTTATAAGTCTGCATTAACGTCTAATGTATAAGTCTGCATTAATGACGTTAACGTTATATTATAGTGATTTGGATTGATAGTGTAATACATACATTCATATATATATATATATATATATATATATATATATATATATATATATATATATATATATGTTTAATGACAAAAAATGGAAAACACAGATGATTTTAAATGTTTATATTATTCGTAAATCTGTACATTATGGGGTCTCAGGGGAGTTAAATTTTTCTAGGTCTGAAAATACAAACAATTTTTAAACAGGTATATTTCTTTTAAATTTAAATTAAAAGATTCGAATCTTTTACACATTTCTTATAAAAGAATGGGGCTTCAGAAAAGTATAAAATGTTTAAAATATAATAATCATTTTAAAAATCATAAGCATATGGAAATTCTATGATAAATATTAAGTATTTTTTGCGTGGCGCACGCTATTTTCTAAAATAGTAGTCTCTGATGTATAAAACTTTATAGAATTATAAAATGTATCATACTTTTTAAGCCCTACCTAATCTAATATTATATATTTTTTGTATTTCAAAATATTTGTAAAATTTTGCAATTTTTTAAATTATTTTTGAAAAAATTTATATTTTATTTATTAAAATATATAAGTTATTCTATTTATTTAAAAATAGCTACAGTGTAATGAGAATACATTTAAATTTAATAATCAACTTATAGCTAGTAATTAAAGCTACTGTTCTAGAAAATAGAATGCGCGACGTAAAACTTAATAAATATTTTTTATAGAAAAGTTTCTTATTTTAGTATGCTTATAATTTTTTAAAATTATGATTATATTTGAAACATTTTATACTTTTCTGAAGCCCCATTCCTTTATAAATAATGTGTACAAGATTCGAATTATTTCATTTAAATTTAAAAGCATTATATATATTTAAAAATTGTTTATATTTTCGGCTATCTTGAGAAAATTAACACCCCTGAGACTTCTTATTCGAAATTAGGTTTTTAAGTAAAGACGCAAATGCCTTCCTATTTGGAGCTATTTGTCACGCTCACCATTGAAAATAACGGTGCAGTCTTGCGTTTGTATTTGTGTTCATACCTTCAATCATATTAATTTTTGTAAGTTATTACTTTTTATGGCAAATGTTTAGGTAGAAGAAAATCAATTATTTCATCAATTCGAGGAGGAAAGAAAAACCGATATCAAGGTATTTTTAATGTTACACTATATGATTAAAACGGAATATTCTGAGAATTATTACTTAAAAAAATGTCTTTTTTTAATATTAAACTGCTCTATGGGAACATATTTGCAAATAAAATTTGCACCAATTTTATCCAACACATGTTTGCATAAACATTGTTAGAACTAGACGTGAATCAGGTAATCCGTATTACATTTCCAATACAAACTAAGAACTCCTTCAAAGAAAACTGTCAATAATTCCTTGAACAAAAGAATACTCAAGATTTTTTCATAAATTTCGTCTTACAAATACTTTATTGAAACATTATCAGAGGTGCAGTAATATATATATAGTAAATGTTTTTATTAAAACAAGAATAATATATTCCACTATTAAATCATTTATAAGAAAAATAAGAAATTAATTCACGAAAACATATTTCACAATCAAGTCCACATGCTAATATGTTCCATCTCGAAAAAAAGTGATAAAATTATGATACACATTCCCAAATTCCAAAAAGCTTTTACTGGATAGAATCGAACAGAAACGAAAGGGAATAGAAACATATTGAAAAATACTTGAATTAATAGACTGAATATAAACATGAAAAGTACGACCAATTAAGCTTATTTATAATTCAGACTGAGGCTAATAGTTTCCATGAGTATTAAAATTTGAAATGTACAACAGAAAAAAAAACAGATAAGAAAAACCTCGTTATCAAACTTCTAGCAACTCAAGAATATTATGACGAAGTGTTCATGCTGACAAAATTTTAAACACCATGAAAAATTAGAGCTGGAGGCAGATAAGATAAATATTATGAAAGAAGAAAAATAGAAGAAACATGAGTGCATATATTACAGAATTTATCATCGGGATAAGAAAAATAAGAGCATAATTTACATATCTTAATAGTTTGCTGAAAAAAACCCACCAAATATGAATCAATAATTATTGAACTATATACACTAAAGATTTTATGAGCAACACATTGATATAACTTTTTTACAACTCAGATTCCATACATGTTTTTATATCTGAAAAGGAAAATGGTCACACAAATGTAATTTACCCGAGAGAAGTCGCACACTCGATAATAACGTTAGTGGTCACGTGGGGTGACGGAGTCCCTCCAATCCTTTTTTTTTTTTATGATTATTTTTACTGTACACGATAAAATGGTAATTACATTAGAACGTCGTTTTCCGAATAAATTGGGACCGGACATCGTTCCATCACGCAATTGTTCGGATAACCGAAAACGGAATGCGATCCACGCAGTGTATGAAACTGGACACTGTACAAATATTGCAAATCATCACATGCGGGAAATGTTCTTGAAGAAAAAAAGCAAAATAGGTGCAAAATGTCGCAATTTTACCTTTTTTGTGGAAAATAACCCCTCATTTTTTGCTGTAACATTATACAACTTCGTTTTTTTGCTGCAAGGTCTCTGATTCTCTTAAGCAGCAGCAGTTGAGTAGGACAGAACTCTAATTGTTGCTCGTACCTCTCCATAGCTGTCTCTAACGCAGAAAACGCGTCAGCATTTGATGAACCCTTTCTACTTTCGTTTTTGTTATTGTCCTCGTCTTCATCCGGTTTATCGTAGACAGGGTCGGATTCCTCTTTCATTGAAATCACAATCTCGTCCTCATTTAGGATTTGAAATCCACAGTCTTCTGCATCGCATGCCATCCAAGTTTCTACATCTTCTCTTCGTCGCATTCTTGAAATCCTGGATTTGATTGGACAAAGTCAGTAATCTCCTCCCTGTGGTCGTCATTTATGTCTTTTTCGTCTTCTAAATCTGGCCACAGCTTATTCCATGCATTTTTGAGGCTCTGCCTTTCGAGCGATATGCAGTATAAGTACATGTAGTTGACTAAAAAAAAACTGGTTCGGATATTTGACGCTCCGGATGATAAACGTTCGGATAAATGACGTTTTTCTGTACAGTGAAAAATTTAACTAAGAGAAAGTACACTTATCTACTTTAAGGACTTTTGAAATTTTGAGAAAAAATCCAATAAAAATGAACTAAAATGTTTATAATGTGCATTACTTTAGTAAAGGACAAAAAAACAGACACTTTTCAATAACATCTCAGGAATGATATTTGTAGGCTAAGCTATCATATTTTGTTCAAGTCATTGTAGATTTATTGTCCCTCGATGATCGACAAATAGTATGTTCAACTTCTTCTTTCTTATGTCTTTTGGATAGAGCGCCGTGTATCTTTTGATACACTTGTGGCTTCATATGTTTCTTATGTTTACGGAGTGTTTTAGGTTGCACTTGAAAATTTGCCTTGTCAAACGTGTCATGTTCACCGCTTCTCTCAGCGAATTTACTTTCGCTATCATGATTCACATCGATTATTTCGTCAGTTTCTTCCCTTGCTTGATCAGTTTGAACTTTATCCAATACAACGAGAGATAGAGATCACAGATGCCCATTTCTTTTATTTTTTATTAACACGCTTTTATAAGTTTCACTTGTATGTAACGGAATCTTCGAACTCAATTTTTACCCACTTTAAAAGCTCAGATTAATTCGAAACTTTGCATACTTATCAAGGACCGATGATAATATAATAATTTCATAATAATTTTATTCCATTGTCCTGATAAGGAATAATGATTTCCAAATTTGGCGTCTAAAAGATTAAGAGTAACCCCAAATGCGAAAACATATTTTTGGCGTCAGGACTTTCTTATCTTAATGTAAACAATTGTCCAGCCTTTCTAAAAATGGAAATAAAAGAAAAAGGCTCGTGCATGTGAAAAAAAATAATTTGATCTAACTCCAGGATGTGCAAACTTTTTCGGTCTCGGGCCAAAAATAAAAAAAAAAGTGTATGAATAAATGATAGTTTAAAAAACTAAAAATACATGCTTTTACTGTAGATCGAACTAAAAAATGAAAAATAAATTATAGCTTATAAAAAAACACGCTTTTATGGCTAATCGAACTAAAAAGTAAAAAAATAATTCTTAATATAAGAGATAAAGATTTACGAGAAAATTAATGTCGTTGTGATAAAAGTGTGGGTGTGCTTTTTACTAAGTTTTTACACTAACTGAGCCTTTTAGAATTGAAATTATAAGAATTGATATAGAGCACCCCACGCTGTTGTCACAATGACATTAATTTTTCACAAATCGTTTTATTTTTATATTAAGAATTATTTTTTTTACTTTTTAGTTTGATTCACACACACTGTAAAATTTTGTTTTTAGGTTTTTTTAAACTATAATTTTATAGTATGTTCTTTCCCATTTATAAAATGCATTGAGTCGTACAACACCGCAATCAAAACCACTAAGTCATTCACAGGAGGGGGGGATAAAGATTATTCATAGAAGATATTTTGGAACAAACACGTGGTCGCGGGGGTTCTTATAATCACCCCAATTATCTTAAGATTGTAAAAAACATTCACCACTCCCAAAACAGAGATTAGTCTGTGAAAAATATATTTTAGCTCTCATGAAGACTGTCATATAGGAGGATACTGGCAAGTTCATTGGTAACAAATAAACATTCTTTCCAGAATTAAAGATTTCACGACCTTGGGGTAACTGTTGCCCACGCGACCACTCTCGGTTTAAAGTTACTGTCGACTAACTATCATGCTCCTTGTACATATATTTCCCCTTATATAAGTTCATAAATCTATATATTCACGTAAACTTGTACAAAATAAAAAATAATTGAGAAAAAATAAACATACATATATACATTTCTGTTAATGTCAATGGAAGGATAAATCAATGTAAAAAAGTGATCAAGATTTTTAGATTAGAAAAACAATTTAATCGGCGTGCTGTAATAATGTGGTGTTCAGAAAACGAAATATTGCCATTCACTCATAAAAGTGAACTGAATATGTTGTATGATGTCAGAGAGAATTACGATTCAGATAATATATATCGTGATATATATTTTTTCACGATTGTATCTGCATGCTACATATGTCATCAAGCCTTTCATAAGTTTCTGTTAATTCTGAAGACATTCCTAGTCATAGGGGCTAAATCAGGAGTACTGAACCTTTTTTTGTGCCGGGCCACATGCATATGTTAGCTATTTCACGCGGGCCGCAAACACGTTTGATGGCTATTTCTAGCCGGCCGCAACATGAGGATTATTGGAGGGGTGGGGGAGAGAAATGCTTTAAGACCAGATAACATAAAAAATTTAAAAAGCGGAAAGTTGATCAACATATTAAAACTCCTATTTTGCTTTTTTGAATAATTATTTTTTAAATTTTTAATTTTTGTCACTCCATTTTTGTAAATTGGAAGCATTTAAGAATCACTCCTTCACAATTTCTGCATCTGTAAATAGTTTTATATGATTATACCAATAATATAACAAATTTCATATGGTGCATTTGTAACCTCTATGACATTACCAATGCTAAAACATTTCATTGCTATTGTAAAGATTATTCAAGAAAGCCTATTGATCACCTCTTGAAAGAGATCTTCGAAGAAAAGTGTCAATGAACGATTCCTGTTTATTCGTATTTTTTAAATACAATACTTTCGTGACAAATAAAACAATTACTAATCCACACATGCTTGTTTTTCACTATGGTATAGTTAACTTCCAAATCTCCCAGAAACAAACTATTTTCTTCCAATACTTTTTTGTTTGCAAGATATGAAAGGTTGTTAAAAATTAGTTCCCCTCAGAAAATGGTCGCTACTCCACTGTTGTCCATTATTACTATTGAATAAAAGAAATATCGATTCGCACCCATACGACATCGACAGCAAAAGCGAAATTGATATATTTAATTTCTTAACAAAGAATTTCCCACAGAACTTCCATAAATAAATGAATTTATCAGAGCAATAGGGGACTTAGCACTTAATTTCACGATTCACAGCATGATTCAACTGACAAAAATTGGCCAAAAAATCAAATATAATATTTTTAGCCTATATATAAATTATTATTTATATACTTGTCTATAACCTCACAAGATTTGAAAGCTCTAAACTTAAAAAACTCAGAATTTTGATAGCTTTTATGTTCGTTTTTATTTACATTCCTATGGCAAATCAAAACTTAAACTAAACTTTAAACTAAATTATCTCGAAAAGATAAAAAAAATAACTAGTTTATCTTCATTTAAAATTATAAGGCTTTTTTTTCTATTGTGCCTAATGCTTTGGATTTTTTTTACCTATTGCTAATAGTACATGTTACAGAAGTTGTTTTTTTATCAAAGCAATACTTATTTTTTAAAAATTAGTTGAACCCAGAATTTGTACATTTTTTAAGTAATTTTCAATAAGCAATCTCATGTTATTGCAAAACCCATACCAACTTTTGTTATACATAGTTTGATGTATTTGTAAATCGAATGTCATGCGTGTACGTGAAGTTTTGTAGGGGAGGAGTAGCCTTTTATATATAAAATCACTTCAAAAATTTCCAGTTTTTTCCTTAAATAATTAATTTTATGAAATTTTGAACACACAATCTTTTTTACATAGTATACACAAATAGGAGGCAATCAAAAAATTTTCAAAATCCTTAAATTAAAATTTTTTGCGTAAATCGTACCATTTACCCTTAAAAACACCCGGAGGGCAACAGGTAGAGTATCGCTGGTTTAAATAGATGAATCGAATTTTTTTAAAATTTATTTATTGCCTATATGTTATGAACTAACTTCATAAATCAATAAACTTTTTAGAAATGATTAAAAAAATTCCCACATTCATATGTTCAACATCAGAAATCTACTTAAGTGGCTTGTAATATTTTATTGCTACGAAATAATTTCTTAAATTTTTCTTCTATATTTTTATGGTTTATCAACAGCGAATGAACAAACAAATAATATTTTAATGGAAAATGCAAAATATACTCCCACTGTAATCCCATGCTAATTAAATAGGCAATAATCTGAAGTGGGAGTTTTGGAAACTAATAAACCATCTACCAATAAGTATTTGGAAACTTATGGAAATGTGCCAATATCTGCGGTTTTAATATACGTCACGCTCTTCACCGTTACACCTGCCGTTGGAAACAATATTGTCATTAGTCGTATGTAAGATGTCATAAAATACAGAGTTATCTAAATCCGAAAAAGGTGCAATTATTATGTAACACAGAAAAGGCCGATCTTCAAATCGAGAGAAGTCGCGTGGTGTGACAGTCATCACAATACATTTTTTTTATATAATTAGTTTTATTCTTCGAGATAAATATTGTAATTCCAGTGAATAATTTTAAATAAGAAAAAGTATACTTACCTATTTTTACGGGCTTTTCAACTTTTTTGATAATTTGAGAAAAAAAAACCCCGTCAAACTGAATTAAAATAGTTCAAATGTGTGCGGCTTTAATAAAAGACACAAATCACAGGCACTCTTTTCACTAACATTACATGAATGATATTTTAAGGCAAAACGTTCGTAAGGTGAGGGATTCTATCCGGGCTTTCCACGACAAAATAATCTTTATAATTGAGATTTCAGTTGTGAAAACCACTTTCTGTGAAGAAGACTGCATTTTATGTAAATTAGAACTTATATTTAATTGTTAGTCATAGAGTAGGCACGGCGATGGTTAAAAGTTGAAGTATAAGAAATCACACACATACCGTTAACGACCGGTGGTTGCATAGATAATTCAAGTAGAATACTATTCAAGCATAAAAGCAAGAGCGCTCAAGAGATTATATAAGTGATCTTATTTCTATTATTATTAAGGTTGATTGCTCCTCGAATTAAATGGTTTAAGTGTGTCCTCTATTACGTTTTAAAGCTATTAAGTGATATAGTAAACAAAAGTGTGTTAGTTGTTAAAATAGCTGATCTTTACTCGAACGCTAGACGGGACGTGGCAATAATTTGTTCAATTTGTTATAGTTTTATTGTTCTCAGATCATCAATAAATAGCATGTTTAAACTTTCTTTTGCTTGTATCTTTTTGACTGGGTGCAATGTGTCTATTGGTAAACTTTTGGCCTTATATCTTATTCTGATTGAGTTCTTTAGGTAGCATTTTCAAACCTTTAAGGTCCTTTTTACATTAAAAATGCATTTTTCTCAAAATGATTGTTTTCGAACTGCATGTATCTTTTTCACAGAATCTAAAAAAACGAATGTACATGCAATTTTTACTGCACATAAATTATATGTAACGTATAATGAAGCCCCTGTTCTGGAGATTTTCCCAAAATATTTTGCTGAAAAGCAGTTATCGTAAAAAATGCTTTATATTTAACAGTTTCTGAGAAACAGGGATCTGAAAAAGCTCAATTTAACATTGTCGGTATAGGGGGTTCTGAATACTCTTAATGTTCATTACCTTTCTCAAATTCATTTCCGCTATCCTGATTGTTATCCATTATTTAATCCGGTTCTTCTCTTGCTTGGTAAACTTCTTTATCCAAAGATACAACTTTTCCAATACATATCTCACAGAGGCCCATATCTTTCTTTTTTTATTTTATGTTCATTTACATTTATGAACCATAAATAACCATACAACACTGCAAATTAAAGCATAAAGTCGTTATAAGGGGAAACATATAGCCTATTTATATAAAATATACAGGGACAAAATCGGTCGTGCTCGGAACTCAATCACCCCAAGTACTTTAAATTGTAAAAAAAAAAACCCCGTTTGTTATGCCGGAAAAAAGAGGGAGATATGCGACGAATCCATTTTAGTTTCTATGAAAATTATCATGTAGAAGGACACCACAATTTACGATTTCGTGAGCGTGGGATAACACTGTGACCCACGTGACCTCTTTCAGTATAAGTAACATATTTAGCAAGCTGAATGACCCAAAAGCGACAGCGACTTATTTGATTCAGAAGTGAAAGGTGAGCAGTGATAGCCGAAATATGCCCCAAACCGTCAGACCCACTAACCTGGGAGATAGAGAAAGACGATTGCTGTCCAGAATAATTCGGAAGAAACTCACCCAATCAATGGCACTCATATATCAAAAGTTATTTCAGCATACCTTCGTATGAGATGTTTCGTTGAAAGTAAGAAAGATTCATAAATTTCAACCGTAAAAAATCTTATGTTCTTGGTTTTCTTGGTTGTATTACTGTCCAAAACATTTGATCATCAAGTTCAACTACGCTGTTCAGTTGAGGTGACTCAAAGCAAGCAGGCAGCGTGCGTAGATCTTAGCTCAGTGAAAATGGATTCTCTTTAGTGATAAATCAAGGTTAAAGTTCTGCTGTTCGGATGGCAGGGACCTGGTCTGGCGTCTGCTTAGAAAACGCCGACCGCCAAAAAGCCTACAGTGAAGTTCAGCGGAGGTGGAAATAGGGTCTGGAGATGTTGTTCCTGGTTTGGTCACAATTTAGGTATAAGATCCGCAACGACACCTGATGCACTATTTTGAAAAATGATGTGTTTCTTACCTTGGAATAGTGCTATGGGTTGAACCCGTATTACTTCCATGATGATAACGCCAGCTGTCATGTTGCGATATTCAACATGGATTAGTAAAGTGACAATGGAGTTAAAAGAATGAACTGGCCTGCCCAGAGCTTGATCATCAATCCAAACGTAAACCTCTGGGACGAGTTGGTTTATCAAATTAAGAGGTCTGACAATCATCAAAATCAGTGTAGGAACTTACATGTACTCTCCAGCCCGAATGGGAAAAAATTATATTATCTCTATCAAAGAAATACTTGTAGAAAGCACACCCAGGAGAGTTCCGAATGTAATATGCTTTTATTAGAGGATTTAATAACTGATGGGTGCGTACAAATGTTTTATTTATGATCATAGTTGCCCAAATACATATTAGTAGATTTTTATACAACTTATTACAAGAAAAACGTTACTCATAAAATGAATAGATTCTTCAACAAATCTATATTCGTATAGAGCCTTATAACATAGTATAAACCTTAAAATATACAACACTTCACACATAATAATTCATGTTATAGGTTTATATGGCCAGCAGTGTTTCTCAAACTGTGGGTGCGCCCCTCCCCCTGGCGGACGTGACAACTCTACGAGGAGGGCGCGAGCATATTGGAAAGTCAAAAACAAAAGATTATTTAAAAAAAATTATAAATTTACTGAAAGTAAAAAAAAACAAAATATATTCTGACGTAATAAAAAATAAAATACACATTTACACTGATGTATTACACTTATAAATATATCAGTGCTACACAAAGTATTTTACAATTAATTTAACAATACAAAGTTAAGGACAAGCTTAATAATTACAAGTGGCCCCATGGGATAGTCATATATAAAATTATATACAAAAATTAACACTTATCTTGATAGTTTTTACGGCTTATAATTAATCCCCTAAATACCGATTAAAATTTACGAGATTCGTTTTCCACGTAGAAGCGCGTATGTGGTGTACTGCGGGGGGGGGGTGAAGAATAAGGAAGAACACAAATAATCTGAAATAAGTAAACCCTTCGCAAACATTGTAAAGGTCCTTTTATTACATTCTAAAGCCTTCGGAATAATTATATGGATAGCAGTGCCGAGAAAAGATCGTACTTCGTAAAGACGTATATATACGTCCGGGGAAATTGACGCTTTGACTCAGTGAGACGTTTATATACACCAGTGGAACTTAAGAGGTTATGGTCATATTGTAGTTTTAGCGTCGAAATATAGTATTACTGAATTCAATGCATTGTTATTTTATGAGGGGGCGCGATGAAAAATATGATTGAATATTGGGTCACGAATATTGAAACTTTGAGAAGCACTGATGTACAGAAAGTAATCCATGTATCAAGAATTTATATTCAAATAAACTACTTTTATCCATCCTTACGGGAAAAAAATCTTACACGAAAGTAGTTTTTTAAGAAGTTTATTACTATTTCAAAATTCTTTTAATTTTTAATTTATTTCTAGCAATTAAAAACATAATGACAACCGTATAAAAACAGGAATGTTTTTTTTTAAATTACATTTCAAAATTTAAAATCCCTCTTTATCACAAAAATATAAAATACCTTTTATTCTATATTAATTCCATAATTTAAATTTGTGTACTTAAATATTCCATTTAATGAAAAATACAAAAAAAAATGGTTAAGCCAAAATTAATTCATTACACATACTGAGTTTCTTTTTATAACTGAATAGTACTCACATTTTTCCATTTTTTTATTAGTTCAAAATGTAGAAAATACAATTAGGTTTTTGTTAGTCTCAATTAAATTACGCGAGAAGCTTTACTTAATTTACTATCAGAAATTTATTGATACGTGAGTAAGAACTTCTACTTTACTAATAGCTACCTCTACATCTTTTCCTGTTAATTCCCAACGAAAGTGGGATAACGAACTTTTTTTGAAGAAAAATAAGGAATGTAAAAGAACGTATTTTCACACACCAAATAAAGTTTTCTTAATTAACTTTTTCTGAGTTCCGGCGTAAATGTTATCTTTCTTATCTAGAGATTTCCTTCCCTTACGCATTTTGGCATTTATTAGAAGAAGAAAAAATATTTCGCTTCAAAGGCAAGTAAGTCAGTGAAAGGATTATATAAAATTTTAATTCCTTCGGTAAAAGTAATTTGCTGGAGAGCGAAAAAAGGAGGAATCTGAAATTAGTCTGTTTGACTTTGTTTTTAATTTATGTATAGATAAAAAAAAAACAAAATTAAAAAGAAAAATTAATAACTGAAATTTCTTTTGCAATCATTCTGAGCGGCAGAGAACTAACTGTAGATTTAGAGGTACCAAACTAATTGTATGACAATTTTGAAAAATAAAAAAAAAATACATCCATTGCTTTGAAGATAGCTTTGCGTTTTTTCCTCACGTTTTTGTTAGTATTGACAAGAGAACCATTATATAACAGAAAATTTCATCGTTTAAATTAGCAGCTGTTCATTTTTCCAAAGAATATGTAAATTTTTTCCATTTTTAACTGAAGTAGAAAATAGTTCCTTCTCAATTAAGCCCTTATTTTTACAATTTTCTTGTATACTCGGTATATTTATATTTTTAATTATGCTGCAGAGCACAATACTTGGAAAATTAGAAAAGCGGAAAATGTTATTTCTACCAGTGTTCGTTCCGGTTACAAGTTTCAAAAAGTATATGGGCATGTTCATTTGACGCATACATGACTCAATCGCAGTGTTTCTCAAACTTTCAATATTTGTTACCCAATTTTCAGTCATAATTTTTCTATTTATTCAATAACTTATTTTTTACTGTTTTTCGTCCCGACAATCGACAAAATCAAAAGAATATGTTTGGCGGCATATTGGGGTATGATATGAGAATGATGGAATTTCGCCCCTGAACCCCTTGAAATATTCCTGCGACACTGATTGAATGTAATAAAATGAACTTTGACGCTTCGGCTACAATACTTCAATTATGTATCGTCTAAATTATCAGGATAAGAAGATAAGTATAAAATTTTAGATGTGACAAGCCCATGGAGTTACAAGTAATTACTTAGCTTGTTCTTAATTTAGTATTGATAAATAAATTACCAAATACATGTACAGTACTAATACATCTATAAGTACATCGATGTAAACGTGTATTTTATTTTTTATCATATCAGAATACATTTTGTTTTGCTTCCTTTCAGTAAACTGATAATTATTTTAAACTAGCTGTTATACATGTTCTTCGCACGGGAGAATTGAAAAATTAAACAATACAAATTGTAGGATAAAGAAGTTTTTAATGAGTTAATTTTACGTGAATTGCAAATTAAACAGAAAAGCCTTTTGCATATCTCAGTTGAGCAAAACAAATCATGTTTGTTAAATTTTAAGTCTGTAGATATAATAGCTGCTAAAAAGGATTTTTTTTATCTATAACTCCCCGTAACTGTCTTATGGGTCGTTTTTTGTAAGCTCCTGCCTAAGTTGATCTCTGCTCAGCAAAAGTAGCACGATGGTACCAATTTTGAGTGATGAACGTTTAAAATAGTATAAATAATTTATATATGGAAGTGTAATACGTTAATATTACTTTTTGCTGTATTTATTTATGTTAAAATTGTAATCAGCCTCACACTGCGCCTTTTCAAGCTTTCACAGTTTATGACACCTGGAGTAGACAAAACAAAATGCAAAGTTTTGCTTCACACATAAAAAATAGATAAATGCTGTCGCCGGATTTTTTGCAGATGGCTGAATATTTTCCTTTTTTCTCGACAATTATCGTTATATTTTGAAGACTTCACACAATATCTTTATAAATTATAGCCTTTGGGTTATTGTGATGTATAAGCTATATTATTGAAAAGTTTTATTAAAATCTATTCAGTTGTTTTTGCGTGAATGAGTAACAAACATCCATACAAACTTTCACGTTTATAATATTAGTAAGGATCTTTCATTTTCGACTTTTCGATATGCTCGCAGCCCTTCACATAGGTTTATCTTTATCCATTAGGGGGGGGTGATCCACGGTTTAAGAAACGCTGCTATTTCGCTTTATCATTCAAAGTATACATATTAACCTAGTAAATAAACTAAAATGCAGATGGTTCATGTAGTACAATAACATAACGACTTACGCAGTCCCCACTTACGCGAACCCGGAGTTAAACAATTTTTAAAATTCTGCTTTTTTTCAATCAGTGTAACTCAGATGAAATCTGTGCCAGAACCTCAAAGAATTAAAGCAATTATTGTAGAATTTGTCGATCTTGCCAAGCAAATAAATTTAGGATAATTATGACGTTCAAAAACTGCTGGATTTCCACAATCAGGAGCATACAATTCCAGAGTTCGTTAAATGCATGAGCAAGACATAATATATAAATCCTTTTTGCCGTAACATAAATTCTTAATTCATAGTAATACCTCTACTTACACTAAACCCTGATTTACGGAATTTTCAAATCTCGTCAATTCGTCTTTTGTTTCAGAGAAAAATGGTGAAATTGCGATTGAAAAGATGTCAATTTTGCCAATGAAGTAAATCTGGAAATGGAAACTGATGGTATTGAAGAACTGTTGGATTCCTACAGTCAAGAGCTATGAATTTAAGAGCTCATAGAAATCATGAGCTATAGCAAGACATTTAAGAACCAGTCTATAGATCCAGTTCAATCAGAATATGAAATGACGCTTGGGAATTTCCCGGAATTCCCAAACATTTCACTGAGTAATTTGAAAAATGTTACAAATTTTAGAAAATAAAAACACGAAAGTAGAGTGTGCCTTTTCAACAAAACAAGGAATAAAAAATTATAAGTAAGAGAAAAAACATCTTTGACCCGGCAGACTAGTTTGTTAATTCTTTCTCAAACTTTCTACATTAAAATAACTTCGGTTTGCGGTTTTGCAATTTTATTATATAAGATTTTATTACGCATTTTTTTTCTAAATTATTATTTTTTTCGTATCCGGCCCCAACTAAAAATAATTTATGCGTATTTATATGCGAAATCATACCCGGAGCTCGATTTACTCAGTTATTATTTAGTCTTACCTATCTCCTAAGTTTGGGGTATTATTGTATTAATAAAATGCGCGCTGCGCGCGCGCGCGATTGTGTACCATGTCGTGTTTACCATTGGGTATCATATATATCAATATAATATGTATGGATTCTCAGTAGGAAAAAATGTTGCAGAAGATTGTAGAAATGTATTGAAAGTTGAGGCGGACCTTTATATAACGAAGTCCCTAAATCCCGGAAAAAAGCTCGTTATATGGAAAATTTATTATAGAGAGGTTAATTTTTTAATATATTTTATAAACCACATCAAGAACAAATTTTAAATTCACAAACACTTTATATATGAAAAAAAGTAATTATTCACACCTTTTTAAAAAATCAATATATATATGTTTATTTTATATATCTTACCCATCAAAAAAAAAAGATGGGAAGAAAAACTGCCAGGAAAACAAGAAAAAAGAAAATGCAGAAGAATACACTGTGTATTTTCAATATTAAGAAAATTATTTTATTTAAGGACATTTTCTAATTTATAGCATACAAGTGATATTAAACATACATTATTTTATAACTAGAACATGGGGACACGGGACAAGTCCACTGTGTGTGAAAAGAGATATCGAAGAGGTTTCTAGTGAATTGGTTAATGAGGGTTGAAGGTTGCACTTTTTGGAGAGAGAACACGTCCCAAACTCTACTGCTCTCAGTGAGTTTGGACCTAATAAAATCAGTTCAAGATTTATGACCACCATAAAATGTGTTAAAGAGAGAATAACTTGAGATTTTTTTTTCAGAAAAAGTTTAAAAAGAAAGGGAGAACAAAAATTGAATCGCAGAAGAAAAGTTCGTTATATATAGAAAATGCACTTCGCTATAGAGAGGTTGTTTTATGAATAAAATAGAGAAATATTCAAGGTTCCAGGAAAAAGTTCGCTGTATAGAAAAATTTGTAATATAGAGGTTCGTTATATAGATGTTCGACTGTATTTGGTGAAAATGGAGTTTTTGATAGAACTTGAAGTTGGTTCGAAAAATTTCAAGTAGGTGATTTCAATCTTTTGGATAAGCAGCTCTCTCCCGGGGCGAAATCATTTTTTTATTGGATCGAAAATTGCGAAAATGCTTGAGTGTTCTCGACAAACAATTTCTTACCATATTCGGTAACCAGGACTGTGTGAAAATATTTGAGGTGGCAGTTAAGAAAGTCAAGTGAGAAGATTTCGAATGATCGGGCCATCACATGGACATCTCTGCATGCACAGAAAAAAATATTGAACCCTTCTTCTATCGGATAATAACTGGGGATGAAAGGTGGATTGCTTATGAAAATATCGAAATGAAAAAGCCACACTGCAATACAGGAATACCTTTGCTGTTCACTTCTAAGCCGAAGTTGAGTCTCCATAAGAGGATGTTGTGTATATGGAGAAATAATCGAGAACCAATACATTTTGAGTCGTTGAAACAGAAGGAAAAACTAAATTCGTAGATCTACTCTCAGCATTTGGATAATTTAACCCTTTCTCGGGCAGTGGCTAATAGGTATAGCCATATAATAAAAAAATGTTTTTCCAAACGAGAGGTGGATATTTAGTCTATCCACATGCGTTAATTGAAGCTAAAAGGCATACAAATTAATACAGATACCAGCACATATTTTTTTGCATTTTATGTCCTTCGATAAGATGTTAGAAACAGTTGTTCTCGTTGTAAATTTAAAAATTGTATTTTTATTACTATAAATAAAATTTCTGATCAGTGAAAAAAAATCGCCAAATCTTAAATATACTTTTCTCTTATCTGAATGAATTAAGCAAATGTGAAATTAAAAAAAAAGGTTTTATTTAGGTTTTTGGAAAACTTTTATATGTGGATAGAGGCTCTATCCACTGCTCATATACAACAGAAAAATGACCTTGGAATTTTCGCTCTTCCCCCTCTCTCTCTCGAGAGAGAGAGTACTTAGAGAGACACTTGAGAATATTGGGGTGGGAAATATAAACAAACTAATATGTTGTACGAGATTCTTAGGTCCACAAATCTTTCATTATAGTTTTTATGTGCATATCACTGTGCCTTAAAAGAAATGGTCCTACTTGCTTTCAAAAGTTCAACAGTAAATAGCTCATAAAACTTATGAAATAACTAATTTAAATCCTCAAAAATATTACTTTATTTCTAACTTATTATACTAAAATTAAATAAAATATAAAATGTGGATATATACCAATTTCAATGTATATTTTGGTAAGTATATTCTATATTGTACAATTATTCAATTATTCTTGTACTTTGTATTTAATTGTTATTGAAATAATTATTAGCATAAATGTTAAATTTTCATAAAAGGTTTGTTGGAATATGATTCATTATTTTTGTCCTGAAAAGTAAATAAATGTCTTAAGTGCGCAGTAGCTATAACGTCTAGCAACCACCCAGGGAAAAAAAACCCATATCAGATATTTTTTGTGACAAAAAAATGTTTATAGAGGATGAGAACATTACATTTTTCAAGTAATTAATTAAAAAAAATTGTATTTTAGCTTTGTGTTCCCGAACGGGTTAAAAAGAGCACCCAAGAAAAGAATCCGGAGATGTTTAGCAGAAAGTACATCATACTGCTACATGAGATCGTGCAAAGCCACATACTGTGATTTGGGAAATTGTCAGAAACTAATACATTTAAGGCTGTTTTCGGCTAATGTTAAAGAATAGGACCCAAAATCGGAATATTTTTCAAATATAAAAGTACTCAAACATGAATATTAGATTTTGGCTTCACTATCCTGTAAAAAATCACTTATTTTATCATACTGCTCCTTTTTAACCGAGTTGACACATTTTGTATTTTGTAAATGTGTTTCGTATTTTTCTCCTAAACCAAAATGCTAAATGAGCTATTCCTTTACATGTTAAGAAAACTAATTATTTATAAAATATTTTGAAATTTTTAAAACACTATATTATAAACAAATGCATGAGTTACAATGTCGCAATTTTTTTTTAAAAAAATGAAGAATTTTTTTTGTTTGAAAATGTGGTCCACGTTAAGTTCACACTCTTGTGCATATGGTGAAAACAACCTTAAGCTGGGTAATTGTGCCTATCTACCATACCCTTAGTACCTATCTATCTCCGTACCCATTATCATTTTATCTGTCCTTTCAAAAGTTTTTGAGAGAAAGGGGGAAATTAAAAAAAAACGGACTCTCACTAATTAAACTTTCGTCTCCAGGGATAAGGCATTTTTTTAAATGAAATTTTGAAATTGTCGTCACGCTGGTAAGAAGTTATAAATAATGACGGCAAGCTCAATTCCTGACCAACGCGTGTTCTCCATTGAATTCGACACAGATATCAAACTAATTGCACTTGTATTATTTGCAGAACTTAGATAGAATTTCATAATTGGGCAAAAATGTTCGAATTTTATGAAAAAAAGTTTTCAAAAAGTTTTTAAAATTAAAAATAATTTTAATTTACACAAGCACTTTTAAATAAAATGCATTTTTCCTGCCTATGTGTGTTAGTATTGTTGACAAGTTTGTAATTTAAAAAAAATGTCTGAACAGATAAAAAGTTGACAACAAATAAGCTCATGTACTGATTAACAGGGAACACATTAGTGCGTTTATCGTGTGACTATGACGTCACTTGAGTTTTTGTACAGATTGGCTAAAAACGCGTAGTTATCATTATCATGTGACTGTGACGTAACATGAATTGGTCTCATTTAACCCTTTAAAGGGCACGCAGCTAAAATACAATTTTCTGTGATAAAGTACTTGATAAAAATGTAATGTTCTCATCCTCTATAAACATTATTTAGTCACAAAAAAAATCTAATCGTGGATTTTTTTCTTGGGCGGTGGCTAGACGTTATAGCCACTGCGCATTTAGGACATTTAACTTACTTTTCAGGACATAAATAATGAATCATATTACAATAAACTTTTTTATGAAAAATTAACATTTATGTAATAACTATTTCAATAACAATTAAATACAAAGTATAAGTGTAATTTAATAATAACAGAATAGTTGTACAACATAGAATACACTTACTTAGAAAATATATAGATTACTTAGAGTATACATTGAACTTGGTATCTATCCACATTTTATATTTTATTTAATTTTAGTATGAAACGTTAAAAGAAAAGTAATATTTTTGAGAATTTAAATTTGATGATTTATTTACTGTGGAACTTAATAATATGCAAACATTTTCTCCGAGCAGGAAAGCTGTAATTAAAGATTTTCGAACCCAAGAATCTTGTACCACATATTGTAAATAAAGTTTGTTTATATTTCCAACCCCCAAGATTCTCACGGGATTCTAAATGATCTCTTATTAGTACAGGAAAAGCGAAAATTTCTAGGTCATTTTTCTGTTCTTGGTGGGCAGTGGATTTATTATTATTTTCTTTTACAAAAATGTGGTTTGTTTGTTCATATTTGTTTATGGATTCTAAATTAATATTTAAAAATTATATATTACTTTTAAGGATGTTGCTCCTTAAATTTAGTTATTAAGAAAGATAATAGAGCATATGAAAGATGTCTTTGTTCAAAACTTATTGAAAACCAAGAAAGCGGGCATTAAGCCTGAAAAGAGCAATCAACCTGCATAAACTCTAATGATAAAAAAAGAAAAGTCGTTAAAAAAGTACGATCTCTTTAAAAAGAATCTAACTTCTTTACAAGATTATCCTTTTTAGAACCTTTCTTTTTTTACATTTAGAGCGATAAAATCAATTGGGGTAGTTCTATCGTTAAAAGAGCTTATTGAAGATTTTCTCCCCAAAATATTTGAGAGGAGAACGGATTGAGTATTTTGTAAGAAATTCTTTGAACACATTAAGTTACACTTTCATTCTCAATTGTTAGTTATTTGGGTCCATTGTATTTAGGAAATGTTTTAGAAACTTATAAAAGCAATTATTTATGAAGGACCAGTTTTACTGAGAATTATCTTGTTTTTCATCCCGAGGGATGGAGACAATTCCAAAAATAAACGCTCATTTAGTTTTTTGAAAATTTTATAGAATTAAATTTCTCAAATTCCTACTTAAATACTCTCATTGTTTTATTTCCAAAATTTGCATTAATATACGTATTTCAAAATTTATAAATATATTTTAGGTATTAAATTGTTAATCGTTGTTAGGCTTCAATGGAATGACACTTCGTCCAGGATTTCAAAGTTTTTATTGCGATGGCAAGTGATTGAGATTTATATCAACGTCACACTATAGAGCACAACATAGGGATTATTGGTGATGGATTTCGTAATTTTGAACCACGGTTAAGTGACGAGGGCGAAACTTCAGCTTTTTCCCATCTCCTAGTTACCACACGACGCCAATGTGGAAACTTTGAGATTCATCAGATTTAAAGAGCTTCAGCTTCCTTTACAAGGCGTGTCTTCAGTAGCACCAGGACTCGAACTTATATCAGCTTGGCTACAAGTTCGTAACGTTAACCACTAAGCAACCGTGACAGACCCACAGTTTATAAGCCAAACATTAATGCAACCAATGGCAAGCCTCGCTTACAGCGGTGTAAAATTCAGTACCGCACGGACTATGAGTAATTACGACTTGTGTTTTGGAGTAACGAATTAAGATTTCTATATATATAATTGGGCAACTCAATTGCAGAGTCTGGTTGTGATGATTGGTGAATGCTTTGAAACTGTTTGTATTGTGCCACAAGTGAAATTTGGCGACAAAGGCATAATGATTTCAGGGTGTTTTTCATAATTCCATCTGTGGATCCTTTAGTTTCTAAGGAAGGACCTATCAAAAATGAAGTTTACCTCCACATTTTGCTTCATTTTGCGCAGCCTACATTTTGATAATATTTGAGAGAAAGTCATTTTCTGTTTAACACAAGAGTGTTTTGTTCATGCGCGTACTGCACGCCCTATGTTGACATGGATGTTCAATATGTTCAATAATTGTACAGGCAACTTGCTCAAAGTCCAAACAGAAATCCTATAGAATATCTATGGGATGAAATACAACTGCAAACCAGACCTAAATTCTCAGATATAGGGATCAAAGCTGACTTTTATTCTTCTGCAAGAACGACGTGCGATTTTCCTCTTGGAACATTTGAAAATCTTTTGAGTAGCCTTGTACCTAGATCATAGGTTCCTAAACTTATTTCTCGTCTGGACACTTCTAACAAAATGGAAATTGCTGGTGAACTCAATTATAAAACTTCTAACGATTCTTAATATTTTTTTATTGCAATCAAAGCCTCATAAACAATATCCTACACTAAAAAGGTAACCAAAAATTCAAAATATTACATTTAATGCTATTTTAAGCCTTGTATATTGTCCCTATTTGACATTGATATAATATGAAGCGAACAGTGCATAAAAATAGGTTCGCGGGCATAGGATTAAGAAGCCCTGTCCAAGAGTAACAGTTGTTATTACGGCAAACTATTACCCAGCATCATACTAATTTTGACCTTAACTTCAGGAAAAGTAAAATATATGTACGCGTGCTCTTTATCATATAAGTAGAACAAAATGACATAAGTTTGAAACTAAACCAATATATAAGTAACAAGTAACCAGAAATTTTAAAAAAAAAATATTTGAAAATTGTAAAATGGACACTAAAAAGTGTAGAAATAAATTATTTCAAAATCTGAAAGAAATAATGTCGGAGAAACTTGAAAATACACTATGAGGTTGAAACTATTAGTGACAGATAAAATTATCAACTTTTGATTGAAGAGAGAGAGAGAGAGAAAAAGAGAGAGAACAAAGGCACACTTTAAAATATAGATTACTTACTTGTATGTGGAGAATATAAACAAAGCTGGAAGGAGAAACAGGATGGAAATAGCGTAAGTAGCAATGTGAAAGTGTTGAAGCCGGCGCATTCTCTGAAAATAAATAAAAAAGTTCAAGTCCATTGCTGTTCATTTCAAAAACAATTATGTTAATTATAAAATCATTCAGACTCAGTAAAATTAGAGAGAGTGACAGTACTACTTTTTTTTCTTTCAGATATAATTTCTCATCAAAATAATGATAGAATAATCGTAAAAACAAAGTTCGATTAAAAATTAATACTTTGTCATCACAAATGAAAATCGCGAAAATGTTTTACTATAGACTCATTATTCCGAATCGCGTTATTACATTTAATTCATGATGTCTCATTTCCAACTTCGTTTCTTCAGTGAACATTTTCTGAGACGATGTGTGTGTGTGTAGGAAGCTAAAATGGTTTTTTATTCGTTAAATTTCCTCTCGATGCAATGTGACGATATTGAAGATCAGATCGATGTAATATGAACAATTTTCACCATTCCGCATATTTTCTGGTTAAGGTATCCGACTACGTTCGGAACCTTAAATTTGCCAAAGCGTATAAATGGATAATATTCCTGATATTTAGTGTCAATTAGATTAGAACACGTATATAAAATTGTTTAAGAATATTATTACATTAAAAAGTTATTTAAGTACACTAATTTGACAAAAAATTAACATAGAATGATCAATTTTCAAAACATTCTCCTTTTATGAAAAGTGCTTCTATTGTAATAATATTTTGCCTGAGTATAGCTCAGATCTCTGTACAGAGGCTTTTTTTGATATACAACTTAGAAGTGGATATCCACATTTTACTACTACAGAACGGAGAAATTTTAAGAAAAAAACGCAAATAATTATTTAAATTGGTGGTAACTCTGAAAATAATGAGGATTTTTCAAAAATCCTAGTTCAGACTCTCTGGATAAGTCTTTTCTTCATGTAAGCAAAATATTATTATTATAGCAGCATATTTTATAAAAGGAGAACGTTTTGAAAAAATATTCTAAGTTAATTTTTGCCAAAACATTGCATTTAAATAATTTGTCTTATCAGAATGTTCTAAAAACTGTTTTATACATGCATTCTAATCTAACTGACACTAAATATCATGAAAACTATCCATTTTTGCGCTTTTTTAAAATCATGCTATCGAACGTAGTTGGATACCTTAAATTAAGACTCGAATTGATTGACTGATTATCAAATAACATTGTCTTTTGAATTTAAACGGGAGCTGTTGGGGACATAACTCGTAATTTTGAACCTTGATGAAGAGGACACCTGAGTAAAGTGATTATTCTCCAACGTGTCACATGAAGCCAACGTGACTTTGAGCATTGTCAGATTCAACACATGCGTCAGCTCCATTACACTGCAGCTAATAATGACCCTAAAATTCGAACCCACGTTTTAACAATAACAAGGCTGTGAGCATGACCACTCGACTATCCTAGCCACACTAAAGCGATCATGACCATGCGACCATGACCAATAACTGGTCAGCATCTGAACTAACTACAAAGCTTGTGATTTTCATTGTTAGACCATTATGGTTCCTGATACTGTTCATATCAAGTAATATTAACAGCTATCTGTATATATAACATAATATTAAACATATGACTTTTTTTTATTAAAATTAATTTTCAAATTTAGTTGACTTATTTCTTAGATGCGTTTTAAATATATTTAAAATATGTTTCTTCATTGCTTAAAATATTTGCTTAGTGAGATATTTTTAGTTAATGAACCACTGAAATTCCAAAATGGACCATGTATAATGGATCGTGAAGCGTTGAGAGAAAAAAGAGCAAGACGTGACGACATTAAGAAAGACATTAATGTTACTTTAAGAATTTGGTTGATTCTCAGTATTCAGCCACTGGAAGCATTTCTAAATCGCAGTGCTGGAAAAGGGATATAAAAGAATAGAACCTGATCAGGGTGAAGTAGAAGGAGTGATATTAATTCTTAGAGCTTAGAAATAATTCGAGATCCGATTATTTGAATAAAACCATCAAAAAAATAAACCGCAAGGCTTAAAAAGTAATGCTATGTTTACAAAATAAGGATATTATACGTTTCAAGTAAGATAATTCAAAGTACAGTAAAAAAACTATGGAATACTTTAAAAAATGTATGCGATTAAACTATACATAAAAACTAAATTTCAATCAAATCAAAAACATTTAACGGAAACATGGTTTTACAAAGTAAAAACTTAAACAAATAATCAACAACATACAGTGTGAGCCACCAAAAAGAAGAAAACTCTTAACTATTCCCGTAATTATTTTCATACAGTTTAAAAATTTAACATTGCTAATAAATCAATGAGGCAATCACATGTTGTTAATTGAATAGAAAATTGACATAGTAAACGAATTTGTTTAGAAAGAAGTATTTATGTATAGATACCGATAATTACATAAGTAATGCTTTAAATAGCTTATGTTTCGAATTTCTGTAATTAATTCGAAATATACTTGTCCTCGAATATTTCTGGAAATTTATTACTCGGCA
Source organism: Trichonephila clavipes (assembly GCA_019973935.1). Taxonomy (NCBI): domain Eukaryota; kingdom Metazoa; phylum Arthropoda; class Arachnida; order Araneae; family Nephilidae; genus Trichonephila; species Trichonephila clavipes. Next base: position 468,873 of record BMAU01017267.1, read on the forward strand.
TAAAACTCTGTTTTTCTACTAATTTCATGTTATCGTACTGGCAAAGTTCCAACGAGTGCATTTCTCTTATTTAAATAGTTATGTAAATAAATATTTCAGTTGAAATAAATTTAATCATTTTAATGCATTACATGATATTGAAAATAAAACATCAAAAAGCAGTGGTCAGAACGTGAAAAAACTCGGCAAATAGAAAGAGATAGCAATAAACAATAAGTGATATTTATTTTGAAATAATACTAGTTACATAGAGTGAGAACATCTTCAGTTCATTTGGTCGTACGATCAACGTGGACAGCGAAATATGAAACAATGTGTTCAGATGAATTAATCAACGAGCAGATGACGTCCTAAGCGATCACACTTCATTCACTGTTAGCAATTTGCCACCATTTATTTTCAAATAGTAGTAGTGGCAGGCAGCGTCACAAATTACGCTCCATGCGTGTTCGTTGGGGAGAGATCAGGGGAGAATGTGAGAAAAGCAATTACAGCAGACTTTGAAGAATGAGTTGGAGAGTATGCTGTAGAACATATGTGTGTAGTATCCTGACAAATGATATAATTCTGGAAAAGGGCATTGACCACCTCTTCATCTCGAAAAAAAGAAGGAATGCATCACACCATCTACTGGGCCATCATAGTGACCATTGGAAATCTTGGACCATCATAGTGATCTGAATAAATAACAGATGACCTGATATTATTGTAAGAGATGGTGCACTAAATCATGATTCTTCGTTGTTACCTGGTAATGCCTTCCACAAATAAGCCCAAGGATTTTACCTATCACCTCCGTTGGAGACACTCACATACACGCTTACTATCAAAGACAAACAAAATCATGACTCATCAAAACCCGACACATGAGCCACATCGCTTAGAATTGCATCATTTATAAAAAAAATCAGTCATGAGTCTTTTTAACAGATGTAATTAGTGCATACCACAAGCACCATTTAACAGGTAAATAATGTGACTGATATGGGAAAATTTGTTCTTCCCAATTTGCGAAACATTTGCAAAAGTGCCTGGCTAATCCATTGCATGTTCCACTTTATTGGTAGGTTCGTCTATCGTTGCGCTCTACGTCGCCATGCCATCGCTCATCTTTCATGCATTTTCTGGCCCAAGCGAATTCTACCACATATGGTATATTGTGGCCAAAGTTTAGGTAGTATCAGCTAAGAGATTTGATACATTGATCAACCATGCATCAATCAGTTCAATCCTTATACCCTTCGTGAAATCGTCTATCTTCCATAAATGCCTCAGTTGGCTGCGCGTTTCTGTCTGGCATTCTCTTCTGTTATGCATACTCTTTAAAAAAATTTGTCGCGATCATTTTTATGAGAAAAATTACGGTACGAATTTTATTCATTCTGTAGGTGATTCCTTTTAAATGTTCTATGCAAAGTGTAGTCCCAGTGTTGGCAACCATTTAGCTGTGGCGTGCCAAACCAATCTACCAATATGATTCACAGTGCCACACAGTAGAAGATTTTAGAAACAAATGAATTCCTGCAGAGTTAGATTTAATTTATCTTATATTTATTAATTTTGCATCTCATTTAAAGATATTTTTAACATAAAATAAACAGGACAAAATATATCTAGTATTTCTTCATTAAAAAAATTTAAAAAATAATAAAATTGTATATATATTATGTATTTTTAAGCATATTTATGTTAAAATAAGAAACAGAAAATATAAGATATAAGAATTTTCCTTCAAACTCAAACTCAGTAGCGCAACAGCCCATGAAGGCCAGGGTCTACTGTGCTCATCTCAGTACGCATGACCACTGGGCGCTGAGGTGCATGGGCAGATGTCCCGATCAGGTGGTCAGTCTGAAACGGGGTCCCCAGCGTTTAAGTCCCCATTTATCAACCCACTGCGGTAGGGGTGAAAGGTTGAGTAGACCTTGCCCAGCCGGGGAATGGAAATTGGACCTGTGCCGTGGAAGCGCGATACGCTACCAATCGACCACAGGGCCTCCAACAAGTATTTCCCATCATTAGAGTTAAAAAAGATAAATAAAAATTTTAATGCGTGAACCTCGTGTTCACTCCCCTCTATTTTCATATCGCAAAATCAGGAGTATAATTTGAGGCTTTCAATTTGACGCAATTCCGAGCATTGAGTTGTTAAGCAATTTCTTTACAGACTTGAAATATTTTTCATATGAGGAGAGATTTTTGAAATAGATATGTAGAAATAGAACAAGGAAAGCAGAGTTTTCTCCCTTCAAACAATTAAATCTCTCCAGCAATGGCATACAATAATTTAATAAATAACTGTTAATTTACCTTTAGAGTTATGTTTCAGATTTTTTCGTAATATTGCAAATGTCCATAATTCTGAAGATGTTTGTCAAATAATGTCCATTACAAATTTATCAACTTCCATCTACTCAAAAATTGAGAACTATGTAGAGCAGTGTAGAGTGCTACTGAGAATTGTACGACGTGCCACATATGGAACGCGGGCTATAGGGTGTCGACCCCTGGTGATGTGGATACCTGTGCAATTCATATAATCTGCATTAGCTAGTGAAGAGTACTTACCCTTAAATATGCATAAAGTTCTGGTCACTTTCATGGTGTGGTGTTTTCAAAATACTCTTATTTTCTCGTTTATGAACACAACATAATCATTAAATGGAGGAGTAAAGATAATGAATACGTTTACGGTTCTTTAATGAGGCCCATTTTTCATAATAATTTTACCCTTTGATTTTTTTGAGTAATTACAGAGAGCTGTAGGACACATTGTATTTATATTCTAATATGTTGACATTCCAAACATTTAAAATTTAGGGAGCAATACATTCCAATTTGCGTAATTTTTTATTGAATAATCTATGTATTATATATATATATATATATATATAATACAGATTTATTTTATATTTTAATTCATTTATTTTTACATTTATTTCATGATTTTGGATTTTAAAAAGTATGAATCCTGCTTAGTGTAAACACATTTTTAGTCGTATAAAAGATTTTATATCATTTAATACTAAAAAACTCATTCGATATTCTAAAGGCCTCATTTCTGGAAGTTCAATAACTCAGAAACATTTGATTATATATTCGTGAGTCTTGTTGTAATCGAGTACATGAGTTAGTTTCATTTGTCAAATATGATATATATATATATATATATATATATATATATATATATATATATATATATATATATATATATATATTACTTGAATATTTATTGCTAAAACAAAACGAAAAATAGAAGATCAATTTTGTGTATCTGATGCTGTTAATGAAATTTTTTTAAATAAGTTTAATTCAGCAAAACTAAAATCTGCATTTTTAAAATAACTTGTTAAAAACTCCAAATTTAATTTCTTCTTATGTTATAGAAAACAGAAAAATCTCATTAATCCAGGTAGAGACTCAAGGTCATCAAGGTTAAAGAAAAATGAGATTTTACAAAACAATCTATAAAATTTAAGCCACACACACACACACACACACAAGGTACTTAACTAATCAATCTGTCAAGTAAACAAGTAATGCAATTTTTTTAATTCCCTCTAAGGTCAACAAAGAAAACTTTTATATCAGTTAATTAAATTTAATCCATGAATTAATATTTGAAAAAACTTTATTAACATCAAGTGTGGTCCACTGCAAGTTAAAATCAAATGTCTTTGAACCTGAGCCGATGAATAAAAAGTATCAATATAAATGATCATACCATGAATGAAAATTATGAACATACATGAATATGAATATCATGAATGAAAACTATCAATACAATAGAATCTTATTAAACACGTTTACAAAAAAAAACAAGTAATATCAAAAAGACAATTTCTACTTTAAATGGATGAATAAAAAGTATTTTATTAATTGAAATTTTGAATAAGATATATATATATATATATATGTATAGGGAGAGAGTGAACTAATAGTAGGAATTGAAAAAAGAGGATTATTTGTCTGCATTGTTGTAACAATGCAAAACCTGATTTGGCTAGCTTGGCTAAGAAACTGGTTATCGATGCCAACTTTTATCTTTGTTTTAACAGTTACATTGTTACAACAATAGAGACGAATCTAAGATGGCGTCAGAAACTGGTAAACAGGTAAAAATGAAACCAACGTGGCTGTATCTGCAATTCTTTAAATAATTAGTTTCAGTCAATTAATTTTAATTAATTACAATTCAATTAAAGTATTTTAACCCAAACTATAGTGTATAGAAAATTTCAGCCTAAATGGGTGCTTTAAAATGCCAGGGAAGAAAAACTTTTCAAGTTTCGACACAAGCCACCAAAATGGTCACCAAGTCTCCAAAAATGATGCCAACGTGGCTGTATTTGTAATTCTTTGAATAATTAGTTTTAATCAATTAACTTTTATTAATTGTAATTAATTTCCTGTATTGTCATCCAAAATAATCATGTACATAGAATTTCAGCTCAATTGAGCGCTTTAAAATGTATTTTATTAACGATTGAGAGTTCCACCAAGATAAATAAATAAACATATAGAGAGTGTGAGTTAATAGTAGGAAAGTAAGAAGAAAACATTTAAACCATTCCTAATTGAGAAAGTTCATCAGTTTTAGGCTACCAAGAGTACGTGTATAATAAATTTTTCCCCATTGTCTATTATCTGTTAAACAATGCCAGTTGGCGATTTTATTCAAGAAATAAATTTTAGATCTTCTTTAAAATAAGTATTTGAATCCAAGAAAAAATTCGTTAGAAAACATACTCGCATCATGTGTTGCAACTAAATCTAACTTCATCAGAAATAACGCAGCTTTAAGTTAAAAATAAAAAAATAATAAAAGTTATAATTAATGAACTAAATTTAAAAAAAAACGTCTCTCCCGCTACAAGTTTAAAACAATGTATTTGAACTTGAGTGGATGAATGGAAAGTATATTATTAACGATTAAACTTTTGAACAAGATATGTAAATAAATATATATAGGGAGAATCTGAACTAATAGTAGGAATTGAAAAATGATATATATGTGTGTGTTTGTGTATTTTGTTGCAAGATAAAAGAAAATGGCAAATTATTATTCAGAATTCACATCCATACATGAATCACTTGAGACGTATTAGGTCGTGACATAATGTTAGAATACTACTGAGCTATTGTTTTAATTTATTGGATGCGATTTTTTTAACAGTAAGTGATCGAACTAAGCATTCAATTTAATAGGTTTGGGATTAATGAATGATGATGTTATAAGTTGTGACGGGGCTTTACGTGATTTTCTATTAATCCTCTTGGGTAATCTTTGGAGCCAACAATTGAGTTATTTCACAGCCATCAATCTCAAGAAGAAACCTTGATATGCAAATTAGCTAGTATATATAATATTGAAGTTTAATATTCGTTAGGAGAAGGAAAAGAAGCTTAGTCGCTGAAAGCAATGCTGTTACGGTAAGGATCAGAAGTTAGACGCGTGATTATGGATCATGCTTAAGCTATTAAAATAAATTAAGGAAGTTAGGATTCTTAAGATAACTTTAAGTAAAGTTAAGCTATTGGGATTGCATGCGCTTATTCATATAGTTTTTATCTATCAGTATATCACTCTAGATTTTTGCTCTATAGCTTGCTTGTCTTCGATTATTATATTTGGTAATAATAAATTGGATTTCTCATGGCTAGTTTGGGTCATCAATATTTACCTCCTACAGATTTAGGTCGAGTAGATGAAGAGATGGCTTCGCCAGGTGGGAGGTCATTACAAAGTATTCTATTCGAAAAAAGTTTAGGAAATGTACGCAGTGTTTAAGGTAGTGTATAATGCCTTTATCAAATTCATCTTTTAAATTAAACGGAATTATAAATTTTCATACTTAAAATATTATAAATATATATTTGAAACAATAAGGGGCTGGGGAAAAAATTCTGTACGAAGTAAGCGAGAAATAAATTTCCCCTCTTAGTTCTGAAATGCTGGCTTCGCGCGTAAGCTGGTTTACATATTCCAAGACTCCTATTAATTGTCTTAGTTCGGTACATTTGAAAATTAGGGAAATGATTTAAAACCCCCTTTTGGATTACTTATGATAAATATACGCATTCACAGAGTGTGAGTTTGATATAGAGGCATCTCTTTCTTTTTTCAAAAATTATATTGAGTTCGATTTAACTTTTTGCATTTTGCAGAATGCTTTCCAAATTATGTAAAAAAAAGTATAAATTAGATTCAATGTTCCAAAAATTCAACCGTTTTGTTTCCGATTAATAGAAATGCAAAAAGTAGAAAAAAGAATATAAATAATATATATATATATATATATATATATATATATATATGCTTTCATAATACATTATAAATAATGATCTGAGTTTGAAAAAAATTAATTTATGATACATTTCCCATCAAATATGTATACACCCGAAGTTAAATAAAAATAATTTTTCACCATAAATAAACAAATAATAATAATTACATGTAGAAATCTCAATTCTTGACATCGCTAAAATTTTAAATTTTAAATGCCTCATTTCAAGTTCGAAATCAAACAGGGGTTCAACTTAAAAAATAATGAACAAATACAGCTGTGCAAATGATTTTGTCGAGAAGTTGTGCTTGCATTGTCTGTGTTTGGGTAGAATCTTCTCATCTCGTTAAGTATGGAAAAACATTAAGTTTGTTACGGAATTTAAAGTTACTTGGATAAGAGTTGGTTATAAGAGCTTCTTTGTTTTCTTAACATTGAAACTAGCTTTATTTTTTTTTATCAATGTAAAAAAACAATCGCAGAAATTCTAAAAAATAGTAAATCTGTAAATCAATAATTACAATATCTTGTATTGATCACTGCACATTAGCAAATTATTACTTATCATTCAAATATAAAATTGAATTGAAATCGCAAAATTGTTAAGAATAGGGATGGCGGTCTGAGATCGATTAGTCAAAGAATCAATTTATCGCGGGAAAAATCGATTTTCAAATCAATATGCAACACTGAATCGATTCAATGAATCGATATTTCATCTTAGAAAATCGATATTCGACTTTTTCTGGTTTGTTAAAAGCTATAAAATTTAAAATTTAAATTAAAAAAAAAATCATTTTGCTGACCATGTAGCCTGTTATCGAGCAATAAATAAAATAAATACTTCATTTCTAGATATTAAATCACAGCAAGAACTTCCACAAAATAATAGTGAAGAAGTGCAAGCAATAGAAGAGCCTGATATAGAAAAAGGAATTGCTAGTGAAAAAGCAACTCTGCATGTAATGCACTTGTACTGGTAAGTCAGGGTTTAAACGAAGAATTTAAACACTATTTATTGCATGCAGTTGTGCACCTGAAGTATGATTCTATACTTTACTTGCAAGAACCAAAAAACTACATTTATTATTACGTTCACTCATTAGCCATGATGTACATATATGAGTATCGTGGGATCATCTGTACCTTGTAAACGCTTTTTTTTCGGTTGCCGGCAACATCGCAAATGATGAGTGGAAACGCTAGGACCACAGTGTACTTGACAGACTGTTGTTTTTAAAAAGCTTAGATGTTAAACATTGGGAACTAAAAGATTTATTATCTATTTTCTGAACTTTTTAATGCAACAAATGCATTTAGGAAATAAATGTTCAATTTAATACCTGATACTTTGATATGGTAATAAAAATAATCGTAATTGGCGAATTCTCTGATTTTACTGATAAGCGATCGATTATTATGGTATCATTCTTGTTTTTCATAAAATGGATTTATATTTGCATTGTAAATGCAGACTTGAAAATAAAATCGATTTTTTTAGAAATTGATTTTTTAGATCTCGATTGGTTTGTGAATCGATTCACGAGGCTACCATTCGAATCAATTTAAAGATTGATCGTTTTCGAAAAAAGAATTGCCATCCCTAGTTAAGAAGTACATACAGGTAATATTTAAAGCAGAATAAGGTACGGGTAAGGAAAGAAGTATTTATTAAATTTAGTGAAAATATTGAAAAAAAAGTTTTTTGCAAAACCCAAGAATGACAAAATAATTGTCTTTTTCTCTAAAATAAATATTTGAAACACTACAGCTATGTACTTTGTGATTATATATAACTTGCATTTAAATATCAAAAACCCCATCATCAAGTGATATTGACTTCAAATTATATTTTTAACTGCTAATTCAAATTCTTAAATACTTTTTATGACGTTCACTGAAAGTTCAATTAAAATTATTTCTAGACAATATATCGAAATTACTACAATTATTTAAACATAGGTACAATGTATCCATTTGTCATTTAATGAATCCAAAATACTTTTTTTCATTAATATCTTCTTGAATTATTATTCATTGGTTTGGAAAATAATGAAATCAGAAGTTTGTTACAAAATCTTTAAAATATTTTTATTGACATGACGTCAAATTGCACAAAAATCAATAAAAAAACATCTGAAAGCTTTCACCACAGAAATTAAAACGTTATAATCATCTACAGATATAAAGATAGAGGAATATAAAATTTAAAAAATCGGTATTCGACTGTAAAATTACATCATTAACGAATTAAAAACAAAGATGAGTAAATTAAATTTCAAACACAAAAAACTTATTTCATATGAACTGCGAGGTTTTATTTAAGTCATTAGGCAATTTGAGGGATATCAATATTTCAATTAAGTATCTAAAATGCTGAATTATTAAAAAGTTGTTTCTTTCATAAGCAATAATAATATATTGATTAGTATCAAATGATGTTTGAAGAATCATTAGCAAAATATTGAAAATCGTTCATTGGCATTTTAAAAATGGTGTTATTAGTAAAAATTACTGCTTAAACAGTTCTGATCATAGATTTACGTTAATATAGCTTATTCAATCAATGTATTACATTAACAATTTATGTTATAATAAAAAAAAAAATTTCATGTAAGCTTGATACAGTAGTAATTTAATCATTTTTTGTTTGTTTTCTTTCTAATAAATACGAATACAAACTATTTCTAAAGATTTCAGCTAAATATTTAGTTCAACTCCTCACAACCCTGATGCCTTTATATATTGTCTCAATATAAAATATTAATATATATTAAATGTTCTGAAATAAAAATTAATATTTTACCTCTACTCGTCCACATCCACTGTAATTACTCCATTCTTTATTTCTTTCATTTATGTACCACGTTCCATTACTCCAGCATTTCTTCTCAGCGTACTCTGAAAACAAAAGAAAAACAATTTTTGAAATGTTTTTAAGGAATAAGGAAAAATGTTGATTTTTCATTTCATTTGTTATATACTATTGCAAGAAACGTTTACGTGTACTAACAAATTTGCATAATATGTTTCGTGTTCAATTGAAAATTATATTCGATCTCTTAAATGTTCGAATAGGTTTTTTTTTAATAATTCGCCATTTCATGCATATTTCTTACTATATTTAGAAGCGCAATTTCAATTTATATGTACACTATTTTTTTCCAATTCTTATCTTTCACTGTTTTTAAGTCTAAGCAACAGGATCATGCATTTTAAGAGTCATATGTTCAATCTTGACTTATAGATGGACAGATAAGTTTAATGTCAGGAAAGCCAAAATATCACCTTATTAATTGAGAAGAAATAACACATTGCAAAGAGAAAAAGAAAAATCATAAACTCCTTATTGAGGTTTTGGAAATAAAAGACAGGTAAAAACCTTCATGAACAGCATAAATTCCCAATTACTATTGCAGAATGTTCAGAATATATACATTTAAACGAAACACAATATAAAATTGACACAGTGTTGTGGTGTCCCCACTCCTGGGGACACCCGCTCTTTATTATTCACGCGAACTATGTATTTGGGAAGGAACGAAGAACTACCAAATTCCTTCATACTAAAATATGTTTATTAAGATATTAGTTTAAACACAATACAACACAATATTAATCTAAGAGGAGGACGATCAATATGAGAGGACGCAACACGTATTACCAACAAATAACGCAATTAACCACTGAAACTATCTTTATAGATTAAATCCTATCTCAATAGTAAGCGTCTTGTTCTTAAAGTTTAATTAATCAAGCTTACCGCTATTTCCTAGGTAAACAGCTACGGTCCTTAAATCTTCCGTCCCAGCTTTAAACTGGCTGGCTCTTGCTTAGGCTATGCTCCGTTGGTCTCGGACCCACTTTTGATTTGTCTGTACCGGCACGGCTAGGATAACTCCCAGAATTAAGATTCTTCTTCTAGACTTTATCTCATATCACTTTGCGACTACTCTTCTCTACTGAGCGACTTCAATTAGCGACTTCACCTAGCGACCTCGCGAACGCTAAACTTCAAATATATTTATATATATTATTCATAATTTACATGAACACGTTTTTCTCTTGAGTTGGTTGGAAAGAATTGCCATTCTGACCCCAAAGAATTCCCAAGAGGACATTTAATTGAAATCGCGATAAAAACCCTGCCTTAGTGCGTAACAAAAAATATACAAACACATTAACTTTTAGGAGACGGTTAGTTAGGAACGGAAACTATACTTATCAAAACCGGACATTCGGCTGTACTCTTTTTTATTTGTGAATGATTGACTCTACCATGAGTCGTCAAATACTGGTAACAAGATAATCTGTTGTCCAGCGGCTGAACCATAGGGAACAGCGATTAAGCTAGTAATGGAGCAAAAAAATTAGTCATTCTCTAACAAAAACAAGACATTTTGTTTATGTGATTGACTTCTGTAGATTTCGAAATATCGTGTGGTGCTCATTAAGTAGTTAAGACTGAAAGGAGCATCGTAGTTTATTTTTGAGCGAAGCTGTTTTAAAGATACTTCTTTTCGGTTTAATCTGTCCTATAAAAGTTAAAAAAAGAAATAGTACAACTTAACTTTCACGTAAAAATTGTAAAGACAATTAATGCTAATAAGCAACGTTTTACTTATATTGAAAAACGGTTAAGCGCATTAAAATATTTTAAATATTTCTTACATTGCTTCATAGTTTTGCTCATTGCAGATTCAGTATACGTTAAATTCTTAGATATCCTGCATTTGGTATAAGTTTGTATAGTATAACGTTTTTGTTTATTTGATTTTTCTCTATACAATTTTATAAAGACTATTTATCGCAAACTTGGCAATTTTAGACTTAAATTAACTAAAACACTCATATCCATAAATAAAAAATAATGAAGTTCAGGCAAAGAAAAAGACAGAAGCAAAATAAATTTGACTTATTTGTAAAGTCTATTTATTAAACAAAAGGAAAAGAGCAAAAAGGATGCTATATGTTTGACATAATTAATAAAAATTGCGATTTTTACTCCCTGGAGCAAATTTAAAAAAAGAACCTATTTACAAAAAACAGTACACCATGGTTAGTATGATGATTAATACGGAGTATGTCTCCCGGTCGATGCAATGCAGGTCTTACAACGCCTAGGCATGCTGAGTATCAAATTATCGATCTGATCTTGGAGAATATTACACCAGTCATCAAGCAATGCCCTCCGAAGTTCCAGTAGACAGGTGGGAGGGAGTTGACGGACTGCAATTCGTCGGCCAAGCATATCCCACACATGCTCTGTTGGATTCAAGTCAGATGGGAATACTGGCCAATCCATGCGGGTGATATCATCCGATTGAAGGCGTTCGCCTACAATGTTAGCACGGTAAGGACGGGCGTTGTCATCCATAAACAGGAATTCAGCACCCATGGTGCCCCGAAACAAATGTACATGTTATTACAGAATGACATCCCGATAGATGTGGCCTGTCATCGTTACACTCTGAACATGCAGGTCAGTTCTGGAAGCAAGAATAATTCCTCCCCAAACGCGCGCGCGAGCCATCATGCACCACCTTAATGGTGTCGTTCAATGGTGTTCTCTTGGTGGTAACAGATACCTAGCCGTCTCCATATTAAAGTCCAGGGAGAATCAGACTGCAAACTAAACCTGGACTCGTCGGAAAAAATCACACAAGACCACTGTTGTGGGGTCCATCATGGATGGTCGCTACTCCAGGTTAATCGCAGGCGACATTGAGTTGCGGTAAGTGGAACACATCTGACATGGCTACGAGCATATAGACCAATGTGCCATAAGCATATGTACACGGTCTGCCTTGAAACTGTCGTACCGGCAGCTGAAGAGAGCTGACGAGACAGGTCTGATGCTGTGTTCCGTCTGTTTCTTTGGGCAGTAACTGCCAAATATATATCGGTCCTCATTCGGTGTTGTAACTAAGGGGCGACCTGTGCTGTAACATCTACTCACATTGCCATCATCTTGGAATCGTTCACAAAGCCTGGAGATGACACTCTGGGCAATTCCAAGTTCTTCGGATACTTCCAGCTGGGTACGTCCGCACATTCCAGTCGTCCAATAATTCTACCATGTAAAAAATCTTTCATATGCTTCCTTTGAGCCATAACTATGCGGTCGTTGCACTGAAAGGCTTTTAAAGCGCTTGTGAACAATTTTACTTCTTTGCCACCATTCCTTATATACCCCTATCTTACACTCTAGTCATTGTGACGTACTATCCGCGCTATCTGGTGGTTTCCTGTAATTTGCATATTCTTCTTCAAGATATGTGTGATAATTCTGCGGGTGAAATATTTATTTTAGAGCTCAATTTCTGTGTGCTTCTGAATTATCCATAATTTATGGTAATGAGAGTACTTGAGTTCCCTAATTTCTACATGAGGACTTTAAGGTGTTTCATTTTACATGGAGAAGAATCCTACACAAGACCAGTCATCTTGAAATCAGGGCATCCAATTATTTATTAAATCAATGTCAAAACTTTCAAATACTGCCGACCTTAATCTAATCTAATTATTTAGAAACTATATATTTTAAGGTACCCGTTTCGCAGTGAATTATCCAATTTCGTTCAAAACACACACACACATATATATATTGTTAAATAGATTTCGGCTTCACAAAACATACTTTGTTTTGTTTCTACGCTGCCTAGATGCCCAGGTGCAAGCAATTTTATAAAATCTGAATAACCGGAAGTAGGTCTTTAATATACCACAAAAAGAGCATTTAAATTGCTCAAAATCCGTCATGGCGAGAATGATAATTCAAAAAAGTATACATGTAATTCGATAAAACTTTTTGAATCTTATATTTATATTATTTTCTAGATAATGTACTGAAATATTTCTTATAGTATGAATATTGTTGAGTTATGTTCTGTTATTCAAATAGTGGTATTATAAAATACGTCACATTTCTAGTAATAAAGGGTGTTTTTTTTAGAGGTATACAACTTTAAATTGCAATAAACCAACGATGTATTATTCGATTGACATGGATTTTTTTTATTCGAAAGATAATCTTATGACATTACATTTTAAATGTGATATCTGGCATATGACTTCCACGGCAGGCTGGGATGTAGTCCAATCTGGAAGTCCAATTTTCGATGCCTTTTTCCAACATTTGTGGCCGTATATCGGCAATAACACGGCGAATGTTGTCTTCCAAATGATCAAGCGTTTGTGGCTTATCCGCATAGACCAATGACTTTACATAGCCCGACAAAAAATAGTCTAGCAGTGTAAAATCACAAGATCTTGGAGGCCAATTCACAGGTCCAAAACGGTGAAATTAGGCGGTCACCAAACGTGTGTTTCAATAAATCGATTGTGGCACGAGCTGTGTGACATGTTGCGCCGTCTTGTTGGAACCACAGCTCCTGGACATCATGATTGTTCAATTCAGGAATGAAAAAGTTAGTAATCATGGCTCTATACCGATCACCATTGACTGTAACTTTGTGGCCTTCATCGTTTTTGAAGAAGTACGGACCAATGATTCCACCAGCCCATAAAGCGCGCCAAACAGTCAGTTTTTCTGGATGTAACGGTGTTTCGACATACACTTGTGGATTAGCTTCACTCCAAATGCGGCAGTTTTGTTTGTTGACGTAGCCATTCAACCAGAAGTGCGCTTCATAGCTAAACAAAATTCGCTTATGAAAATCGGGAACAACGGCAATCTTGTTTTGGGTCCATTCGACGAACCTACGCCTTGCTTTATGATCGTTTTGATGAATTCCCAAACCAAACTGAGAATAAATCACTTGGCAGCTGTTAAATCGGTCGCCATCTTGGAAAGCAATGCCAACTTAAACTTCTATACCCGGAAAAAAACACCCTTTATATTTACTCGATTTCTTCCTTATAATATTTTTAAAATTTTAATAAAGCATTAAAATTTTAGAGACACATATTAGAGATACTATTTTACAAATATATTTACATTGAATTTCTAAATTAAGAATCTCAACTCAGTTACATTTTACAATGGAATATCTGCCTTAAGTAGTTTCTCTAATAGTGACCATAAATACAGAAAAAATATGAGCGAAACGTGTGGCTTTCTATCTCGCTTTTTAAGTTTAAAAATATAACTATCCTTAAGGTTTTTGGAGGAAGTGAGCATTAATGTATTATTTAAACGTAGTCCTATGCGGATGTATATATTTTCATGGAGACTCCATAAATGTACAGTAGTATTTTAGAAGATCATTATATCCAAACTTCCACCCAAGTATGTAAGAAATGTATTTTCTTTGGAAGAAACTAAGGAATATACAGAGTGTTTTTTTCCAGGTATAGAAGTTTAAGTTACCATTACTTTCCAAGATGGCGACCAATTTAACAGCTGTCAAGTGATTTATTCTCAGTTTGGTTTGGCAATTCATCATGAATAGACTCACGCCTGAACAACGCTTTCAAATTGTGCAAATTTATTTCGAAAACAATGGTCGATTTTCATAAGCGAATTTTGTTTAGCGATGAAGCGCACTTCTGGTTGAATGGCTACGTCAACAAACAAAACTGCCGCATTTGGAGTGCAGCTAATCCACAAGTGTATGTCGAAACACCGTTACATCCAGAGAAACTGACTGTTTGGTGAGCCTTATGGGCTGGTGGAATCATTGGTCCGTACTTCTTCAAAAACGATGAAGGCCACAACGTTACAGTCAATGGTGATCGGTATAGACTCATGATTACTAACCTTTTCATTCCTGAATTGAACAATCATGATGTCCAGGAGCTGTGATTCCAACAAGACGGCGAAACATGTCACACAGCTCATGCCACAATCGATTTATTGAAAGACACGTTTGGTGACCGCCTAATTTCACATTTTGGACCTGTGAATTAGCCTCCAAGATCTTGTGATTTAGCACCGCTTGACTATTTTCTGTGGGGCTATGTAAAGTCATTGGTCTATGCGGATAAGCCAGAAACGCTTCGCCATCTGGAAGGAAACATTCGCCGTGTTATTGCCGATATACGGCCACAAATGTTGGAAAAAGTCATCGAAAATTGGACGTCCAAATTGGACTACATCCGAGCCAGCCGTGGCAGTCCTATGCCAGAAATCATATTTAAAATGTAATGCCACAAGACTATCTTTCGAATAAAAAAAATTCATGTCAATCGAATAATACATCGTTGTTCTATTGCAATTTAAAGTTCTATACCTCTCAAAAAAACACCCTATATTATATTTTATATGCTATATTCTATTTTCAAATGCTAAAAAATAAAATTAGAAAACCGGTATTGACGCTAAAACATAAGCAAATTTCAAATTTAATTAACTTCAAAGGAATAAACATTATACGGAAGAAAGTTAGACATGTTGATTAACTATATTAATTCAAAACACTAAATGGCAAGGTGAGATAATTTTTTTCTTAAAAAAAATTATGTTTACCTAATTGAATTTCTTTAATAAAATATTTTCTCGAGTTCATTGCACCACAATTTTTTTAACTGTTAATCAATTTGATTTCCTGTAAAACTGAATTTATTTTTATTCAATTAATTTCTTATTGTTCCATAAAAAGGAAATATTTTTGAAATGGGAAGATACAGCAATATTTATAGACGCTTTTTAAAGATCCATATGTTCTATAATATTAAAATAATTCATAATTATAAAATTATGTTTTCTTATTAAAATTTTACACTTGCAGTACTATTTTTTATCGAAAACTCTATATTTTTTATTCTTTTGAGCATGTAAAAATGTTCTTTCTCTTATATGCAGTATTTCATATCGTGCACTAAATATATAAAATACCATATACAATGATAGTTACGGACAAAAACGAATTAAATATAATGCATTTACTTTTATACGTTACTGAAATATATTACAACTGAAACTAGAATAAACATCTAATATCCAAATTTATTATACTTTTTGTATATATATAATGTACCGTTTTTTATGATACCCTACATTTTTTAATCATGTCTTATTACAATTAAAGATTAATTTGAATTTTTCCTTTGCAATCAACAATAAACATTTTAAAATAATTTTTGCTGTTATTTGATAACATTAAATAACTATACTTAAATGTCACGTCAACTTTTTAAAAGGGTTTATCAATTAAAACATCCTTAGTTGCGTAGTAACAATATAGGATAATAAATTTGCTTTTATACTCTCTTACCTCTAATACGTTTCATGTTGATTTGGTCGTAAAATAATAATATTACGAGAAAAAAATTATAAAACCCTGTGAATATATATATATGTATATAAATTTCAATTGTAAAAAATAATAACATAAAATGCTAATTTCTGTTTCTGATTCTTTGTACGCGTTATTAATAGAGGATGGTGTCCAATATATGGCTACAATGTTTATGGATTCATCCACACATTACAAGATATTTTACACAGTCGTATCATTTTCTGAAAATGTCTGATATAAAACACTATTCATCGAATTACAGTGTGTCAATTTTCTTTCAGTATTAGGTTTGTTTCCAGTGTGCAGCCTTCAGATATTTTGAAAGTCTATTTTATATGCCATGCTCTTCTTTGGAACATGGGGATTTTGTAAGGTGTAAGTTGAAATTTTGTATTTAAATCTGGTTTATAGAAATATATTGGAACATGAAGAATGTGGCTCTAAAAAGACAATTAGAGTCTGGAGAGATCTTCACTTTATATGAGCAAAATATTATTATTATAAAAGTATTTCGTATAAACGGAAAACTTTTTGAAAAAAGGTTATTCTAATTAAATTTTTTGCCAAAATATTGTATTTAAATAATTTTTGTCATAATGTTCTTAAAACAATTTTATACATATATTCTAATCTAAGTGACACTAACTATCATGAAAATAAATCCATTTATACGCTTTTTTAATAATCACGATTCCGAAAGTAGTCGCATACCTTAACCAGGGTTTTATGACACACTATATAAATAGCTTTTTAACCAATTATAATCGCCTCAACGTTTAAATAATGTATTTATCAAAACGATGCATAAGATAATTTTACTTCCAATCTCCATTAAAATTGACCATTCATCTTAGAGATTGCAAAGCAATATCTATACGACCCCAAGAAAAAAATAAAAATCATTTTATTCGATCAACAACTACATTATGCATCAGTGACTAGTAAAATCCGACATGACTAGTTTTCAACAAAGAGAAATACAGTACTTTCTATCAAATAAAAGGTCCTAGATTAGAACACCGCCATTGTATTACCAAACAAGGACGGAATTCGCAAACGAAAACTAGAAACAGGAGCACGCCAAATTAAATAGCCGCATTTAGATAGGGAAGGAAAACCCACATCATCGTCTTTTGTCCGACACAAGCTGAATAATCAATACATCAGGTAATACAATGAGAAAAGATCGATTTTATTATCATTGAACCAGAAAGCAAATAGTTCGTTTACGGGAAGACATTTAATTACATTTATTTTTCTGACTATTCAGGTTAATAGCGTTCGTTGCTTCACATAACATTTACTTCCTATTATTTATAAGCATATAAGTAATTATTTTATTTGCTTATGATTTTCACGTTTTAAATTTAGAACAAATGAATAGATGGTAATTTTAAGCTTGGAAGTTAAATTAGTATGACGTGAATAAAGTTTTATTCCCATTCGCCTAAGGGTTAATAAAGTAATTAAAGTTAATGTTGAAAAATTTCTAAAAAAGTATTTTTTTCCTGGAATTTGATGCAATTTAGAATCAATATTTTGAAGGAAATTCTTTTTAAAACTATGAATGGATTTAACAAAAATTCAGGCAAATATTGAAGTTTTTAATTTGTTTATTATATATAATGCATCCTTATAATAACAATGTAAACAAGAATTTAAAAAAATGTAAGCACAGTAATGAGACCCTTATTTTTGTCTCGACATATCAAAAAGTCAGAAGCATTACATTTCCTTATTAACCCTTTTAGTGTCACTAGTGTATATATCCACCTGGCTGCACTAGTGCGTAGTGTTCCCCGGACGCATATATTCTGTCCTTCCAAAGTTTGATTCTTAACTTTCCACTACAATCAGTAAAACTATTCCGAAGGCTTGGAATGCGATAAAATGATCTTGATAGTGTTGATAGAAAAATTTCCTTATGAGAGCATTTTCTACCCCCCAAATACACTTGACAGTTAAGAGTATTGTTCGGCAGTTAAGGGTATTGTAGAGTAACTGCAACTGATTTGGGTGTATTGCAATGATTCTCAGAGTGTTTGAATACTTGCGACCCAATATTCAACCATAATTTTCATCGCCCTCCTTCCATACAATAACAATGCATTGAATTCCATAATACTATACTTTGCCGCTAAAGCTACAATACGACTTTAACCTCTTAAGGGCCACCGGCGTATATAAACGTCTCGCTCATCCAAAGCGTTAATTGCCCTAGACGTATATGTACGTCTTTCCGAAGTATGATCTGAGCTCTGTTATCCATAAAAATTTTACGAAGGCCTTGGAATGTTGAAATAAAAGGACCTTGACAGTGTTTACGAAGGATTTACTTATTTCAGAGACTTTGCTTATTTACTCCTTATCCACCAACCCAATACATCGCACACGTGTGCCTACGTGAAAAACGGTAGGAATTGGGCTGATAATAGCAAAGCTTTGAACCGGCAGTTAAGGAGTTAATTATACACCGTGTATATATATATATATAAATTATGAAGATAAACGTTAATTTTTGTTTTTAATTTTATATATGACAAGGCCATGGGGACACTGGTAATTATTTAACTTGTTCTTAACTTAGTATTGTTAAATAAATTATGAAATACATATTGGGCAATACTGATACATTTTTAAGAGTATTATATCAGAATAAGTGTGTATTCTGTTTTTTTATTATGTCAATGCATTTTGTTTGTTTATTTTCAGAAAATTTTTATTTTCGACTTTTTAATTTGCTCGCCCCCCTCGTACAGTTATCATGACCCCCTAAGGTGCGCGTCCTCCAGTTTGAGAAACACTGGTGTATTTACTACAAATGTATGTAGAAGAGTTTGTGAGTAGACTTTGAGTTACGTATAACTTATCTGCTCAAACAAAGAGAGCAGGGACTGTATTTTTAAACAATAGTTTATTGAGCGATGGTTGGTTCGTCGTGCTCCGTGGCTAGAGTCTACAGGAATTTAGAATACAAATGTAAGCAAAGAGAACTACTAGCACCCTCCCCTGCACATGTGGGTCGTAACAAAGGGGTAAATTTGATAAGTGTATTTCTAATATGATTTTGTAGAGAATACGTTTGATATAGTAATGAATTATACATTTTAAGTTATTCGATCTTACCTAAGATAGTACTTAGTCACTTAAATATAGACTTTTGGGTACATATGTTTTTCGTTTAATTTTTGTCATTATAGATTTAAATATTCTGATCCTATATATTATTTTTAATATTGTACTGTACTAGATCCATGTACAAAACGACGAGAAAATTGAGGAGAAACTGCTCTTTAGGACAGGAAATTTGGGAAATGTTGCCCTCGTTCTTTTAGGGCATTTTCCCACGAGTCAACTTGTGCCACATAAACAGAAAGAGAAAACTGTCGGGATCTAGTTTTGAATGGAAATCTCACAGGCTCCTTCACACGTGGTCAACTGCCACTCTTTGCTGTACCAGTTCCTCTCTAAGCACTCAAAGACCACATTATCCTCTCCACAAGTTTACTGAAAGGATACTGGGGAAACCAGGCTCTTCATACACGGCTACTTGTATATTCAAAATGGTGAAAGGTTTTTTATTGTTTCTTTGAACTCAACTCATTGTAAATATATATATATCCCGATGATATCAGCATTTTTTCTGTAAACTTTATGCACGAGTATAAAAGGAATTTTCTTCACTTTTTAAGCTCGAGTTGATTGGTGAAAAGTTTCATCGTGTGAAACCGGATTTACAGTCAACGATTAAGACTACCAAGCGTTATGAGTAGAGGTGATTAAATAACATGTGCTTCTCACCTGCTGAGGGTTGGGGATTTTAGCTGTTTAGAAAATAAAGGAACTTTTATACCCTTCTCTGCATCCGAATACAATATAGTCCAGTCAAGTGATTTAGATTTTTGGGATTGTACAGACTGTATAGAATTCAAAAAGCATTTGGGAGGAGGTAATATCCTGATAAGTTTTTGTATCAAATCCATTTTTTGACTCGTTTGGTGTAAATATTGACAATCCGTGCTGGTAAAGTTTAGGATTGAACTTCATTTTCTCAAAATTTGGTAAAAATATAATTTATGTTGATCATTTTTTCAGGACTATATATAAATAATTACTCATCGAGAGTATTCGTAGAGGTGGCAATTCTGATAAAAATATCAGGTTAATTAAAATAAATTATTTAAGATCCAAAACATGCTACTATGAATTGTAGTAAACGTAAAAAAAAATATACTTCCATTTAAAAAGCAGTTAAAGAAAAAATCATTCGGACCCGATCTCGTAAATACGCATATCACTCGAAAAAAAAAAATATCTATATTCTTTTTTGTAATCTGTAGTTGAATATTTATAACACAACCTCATTTTCACTGACCTCATTGATAACCCCAAATGACTAAACGACCACGGAGAGGGTTCAAAGCGGATTCGAAACTCGAATTTGAGATCACGGCACGGACATTGAAAAAAAAACATTAACAAATTTTTATAAACTGTTTAGCAAATACATTTTTCAATATTGAAGCAGATGAGGAAACAAGACAAGATTCTGAAATGAATTAACATTCATTTGTTACTTCACCATATATTGATAAATTGAAGATTTCAAGGAGACCTTTATATTTATATATTAACTATTAAACTTCTCGTAAATAATATAAGAAAACCATCATTGTTCTTCTATGTAATTTATTCCAAAATACATAATTTTATAATACTTATAGAATCAAATAATGTTTTTCTATCTGATTCTATCAATCGCAATCTTTTTTCAAAAAAAAAAAAAACCCGTTAATTTTAAATATATGGTTGAATAATGAGTATACTTTTCAACTCAAATAAAGCCTTTAAGGGAACTTTAAGCACCCACGAAACTTTTTATTTGAAAGACTATTTTCTTATTACAAAGAAAACCCTCCGCATTATTTTAAGAAATTTAATACCTTACAAATGTAAAAGTTCTGTTAATATATTTCTTTTTTAAAACTGATATAAAAAACACACATTTACGGAACATCTTAGGAAAGTTTTACCATAATTTAAAATCAGACAAACGAAATGAAAATTTTTCTCCGAAAATAGTACAGGAGAGCTAAAAGAAACACTTTCCACTTAACTATCAGAGAGTTGTACAAAGAGACAGTTTCGATCGACTAAAGACTTAAGTTTCAGCACGGAACGATTAGTTCACACGTGAGTGAGTGTTAAAAAGATCAGGGAAAGGATTCGAGGAAGAAAGAAACTGTGAAAGAAATTGAGGTAAAAAAAGGAAAGTACACACTCTGATGTTGAAGTAATACATTTTCAAGAGAAATTATACGGTGAATTTTTTCAAGTGAACATAAGACTTAAAAAGTTTCTTTAGACTTCAAAATTAATGATAAATTAAAAGATTTTGTCAATGTTTAATAAAAATAGTTTTCAAATAGTTTTGATAAAGCAGGTAACCACTGTAAAATATATTTTATTGAAACATTTTAATGACTTTAAAATGACAATGTACATTAATATTTTTGAAGAAATCCAAATCACTCTCGTTTGAGCTCAACATTCATTGGTACCAAGTTTTCTTATAATAATAGCAGAGCTGTTGATTATACCACCAGAGAAACGTCTCGAAATTTTGCACTATTTTTCAACATAGTCTCTACCAACATAGAGACATTTGTGGTAGCGTGCGATGCTTGAAGATATTGTTTAATGTTTGAAGATGTTAAATAATAGATGTTGTCAATGCTTGAATAATGTGGGTTAAACTAGGTACCCTACGAAGCAAGAGATTATCGCACAGCCTGCTTCACATTCTTGCGTTGGAAGAATTTTTTTCTCAATAGTGAGCTGGGATGCTTCTATGTCAGTATTTCTCAAGCTTTCAATGTTTGCGACCCAATAGCTAATCATAATTTTCACCGCCCCCCATACAATAACAATACATTGAATTCCAAAATACTATACTTTGACTCTAAACCTGCCTTTCGATTTTAACCTCTTAAATGCCACCGGTATAAATAAACGTCTCTCTCAGCCAGTGTGTTAATCACCTCGGACGTATATTTACGTCTTTCCGAAGGCTTTGTGATGCCATAAAATGACTGAGACAGTGTTTGTGAAGGATTTACTTACTCAGAGTATTTGCTTATTTATCCCCCCCCCTTTTCTCCAATACACCACATACGCTCGAGTACGTGTTTAAATGTTAGCTTTGGAGAGCGAATAGCGTAATTTTTAATAAATGTTTTAGGGATTAATTATAAACAGTACATATATTATCAAGATAGGCACTATTTTTTGTATATAATTTTATATATGACAAGCCCATGGGGTTACTCTGGTAATTATTATCCTTCTATCTAACTGAGATTAATTATGAAATACCATGTGCATTCCTGATACATTTATAAGTATATAATATTAGTGTAAAGGCATATTTTTTTTATTTTGTCAGAATGTATTTTGTGTGTTTACTTTCAGTAAATTAATAATTTTTTGAATAATGTTTTGTTTTCGACTTTTCGATGTGTTCGCCTCCTTCGTAGGATTATCACAACCCCTTTTACCATTTACCTACCCCACAGTTTGATAAACACGGTTTTATGTCATTAGGACGACCTTTGGAATTAAGTATTGCATCAGTGCCTCATCGACCATGGTAATTCTGTAGAGGAAGTCATTCCCCTTTTGTGCACACTGTATCAAATGACTGAGGCTCCCATTCTTGCGTTATTGCAATCCAAGGTCCGGTTTCTTGGTACCCATCTTGTAATCACTTATCAGTAGAACATATGATGGGCTTAAGCACTTTTAATTTACATTGTAGACGCCATATGACACAATTCTACACCTGTCCGATAACACCATATCCAGTACTCTTGCAATAGTGTTTTTACTCGTAGATGTGGAAGGACTCCCATTTCTATTTTAAAATTCCACACACTGCTATCCTCCTTCACTGTACATGTAGCACCATAGACCGATCATTTTATGAGCCATTTGTCACCATTTAGCTACTTGTTTACCATTTTACGCCTGCAATTCGCTACCATATACGAACTGTAGACGTTCTCTAGTCCCAAGTGCTGCCGAATAACAGCACGATGTCAGTTATTGACAACTACGCTAACAACATATGTCTGCCTGCCTTTGTGATTTGTACTCGAATAACCTCAGGTCCACCGGTCTGCTACTACTATCTCTTCGTCGGCGTTTTCCGTATGTCTTTTTTCCTACGCTGATGCTATTCCTGTCAATGAATATGTATGCTGGTGATTGTTTGTTGCACATAGTGTGCCGTTTTCTATTTCAGCAATAAATGATCCCACTTACTTTCAGAACGCCCCTCATAGTAGGTTAAAAACGAGTACAATAGAGTTTTTTTGAGGATATAATCACAAAATACACCTTATACAAATATCCACAGTTTGTTCAAATAAATTGTTGAGAATATACTCATACTTGAGATTAAAGGACAACGCAAATGTTTCATATTTAACCACATTACTTGTATCTATTGCGAATAAATACATAGATTTTGTTTCAACTCGTGAGAAATACAACGCAAGCAATACATTGAACTTTAAAAAATCAGTTTTTCTTTCCAAATTCCAAAAACGAAAAAAATACCCGTTTGAAATACAATTTTGTTCCATCTTTAGACTTTTCCCTCGAAGGTAAAGAATCGAATTTCAAACTGAGGTTGAAATTTTATTTTCCAACACACAACAGCGATTGGATCAATTTACTTTCAAGGGAGAATTGCTTTTGGAATCTCTATTTCTAATACTCCGAAAAACTTGAAATATATATTTTTCAAAAAAAATCAGCACTCCTTCCGACAAAACATTTTTCTTCTTTTCTTAGCAAATCTGCTCTCAGTATCACGGACATAACACAAAGAATTTTTTTCAATTTGTCAAATTGGAATTTTTTGAATAAAGCAAAGTTTTTGATATACAAAAATGAAATATTCCCAAAAAATCTTAGATATGTGGTGATTAAGTTATAAAAAATGATACAACTAAACTTGGGTATTTTTGTAACTTGAATAAATACATAATTCCCATTCTTTTAAATTCGAAACGATTGACAATTGTAAAACAATTATCCATATTCAATTACATTACAAAAAAAATGTAATTATTGTTAGTATCGAAAAAATTCTTTAGAACTATTTCTGTACACAATTCGAATATACATTAAGTTTAACTGCATGAAAATTTTTTTTGGAAGAAATTTCGATTGATGTTTAGTTATTTAAAGAAAGTTACTTCTAATAAATAGCTAAAAATGTTGAAATTTGTTCAAAAACAATACAAAAAAAAATCCATTTGTAATATTATGAGGTTATTGCAAAAAAAAATGTAATGTTCATTATTTATGTTCATTACTTGAAACGAAATAAACTTGAACGAAAAAATGTGTGCTCAACAATGCTAATTTATGTATTATAATTTGATTTTCATTGCAATTTCACTTTTTTTCTGAATACACAAATGTTACAACAAAACAAGAGATTTGTCTTTTTAAATGCATATATATATGTAGGGTTGGATATGTGCAATGGACAACCCCTCCCCCTGAACTTAGGGTGGAGCAGTCCACACTGACGTCACATCCCGTCAGGAATGTCCGACAAAAAGGACACACGGGAAAATATGTAGACGGACGTTAGGAACGCTAAGCTTTAGACGTAGGAGAAAGACGTTCTCCTTTGCTGTTTAGTATAATTTAGATATTTCATCCTTCATCTTATTAAATAAAGCATTTATCATCCTTAGGTTGTAGTCATTTTCCCATATTTTGGGGGCTCGACCTTTCTCTTGCATATTAAGGAAAATCTCCTCTAGACGAGAGAAAATTTTTAAGACACGTTAATATTTTTCTTCGGTGGACGCTACATTGCAAAAAGCGTAAAAACGTGTTGCTGTTGGAATTTCTTTTTCTTGGATTCATTTAGTGCCTCAACTGGATTTGAATTTATTGTACGGACTGCTCCCCAACCCCAGGTAGGTAAAATTTAATTAAACGAATTTTTTTTTGGTTTGTTTATTTTGGCTTTAAAATAACTGTATTTAGTAGTTTTAACTCAGAGTGTGATAGGGAAATTTTGATTACAACCTTGCACCGTCTAAATTTTCAAAGTGATTAATTTTGTATATTAAGATGTCCAGTAAAAAAATTAAATTAGGCGATATTCCTATAATTGCTAATTCGTTGAAATGTGGTACAACTCGTGCTGTAAAAACATTAAATTCTATATTAGGATTCACCGAGTTTGACCGTTCTTCGCGAAATAAAATAAGAAATTTTTCTATATTCCCTAAAGAGTTTAGAGTTGAAGAACACAAAGAAAAAATTTTAACCGAATTCTCATTGCCTGATTTTACCTCAGTCGCTAATTTATTGCATTTAGACGTAGAAACAAATGAGCAAAATTTATGCAATAGTATATTTAAAGCTTTGACGAACTTAGATGAATTCCAACTAACATTAAATAATTCGGAGGCATCCTTTTCTGAAGGCGAAAACGTAGTTTCAAAAACCACGTTTCAAAAACGAATCACGTTAGACAGGAATTTTTCATCGGAAGGGACAGACCAGCACTCCCCGTTTCAACAACATCCGGTCAGTAATTCTCCCCTGCCCAGCGTTCAAGGTTATTCTTTCATGCCGGCACATCAAAACGTTTCATCTCTTTGTACACAAAATACTTTTCCTCCCTATTCAAACGAAGCTTCCCTTACAGAGATGAATACCCAGTTTTGGACTTTATTGCGGGATATTTCGGCGACTAGTAGAAAATTTACCGGGGAAGATTTTTATTTTGTAAATAGTTTATTTCGCGATATTGAAGAAAATTTTGATTTATTTCCAGCTATCAGTTCTTTTTAAAAATTAATTTTCGCGAAACGTCTAGTATTTGGAACTGCTAAATCATTTCTTTTTTCACAAAGAAATTTAAATACATACGAGTCATTCAAAAAAGCTTTAATTGAAGAATTTTCGGATTCAGTAACCTCCATAGAAATTCACCGCGGATTAGAAAAAAGAAAAATGTATAAAACCGAGACTTTAATGCAATATTTTTATTCCATGCGTGAATTAGCAAACAGATGTGATTCAAAAATTGACGAAGCATCAACTATCCAGTACGTCATTAATGGAATTGATGGGCCTCGTTCATATAAAATAATCCTCTATGGTGCAACCTCATTTTCCAAATTTAAGCAGAAATTACGTACCTATGAAACTGTCATTAAAAACATGGGAATACATAACTCTAATTCACTGAATTTTCGTCATTCATATGAAAGCCGAGGACGCGATTTTAAACAACAAAGCTTCCAGAGAAAATCCACAAAATTTAACGCTTCCGACGCAGCTAAAAATCCCCAACGTTGTTTTAATTGTAATGATATAGGTCATCTATCAAAATCTTGTCCTAATGATTCACGTGGCCGCAGATGCCTCTCATGTAATCTTTATGGTCACAAATCATTTGAATGCCGACGAGGTAATTTAAATAACACTTCTACACCACCTTCTGGTGCAAATGCTGTGCATGAATTTCCTTCTCCTATTAATATGTGTAAAGACGTAACAATTTTTGGGCGTAAACTTAACGGTTTAGTAGACACAGGCAGCAATTTAACACTATTAAGAAATTCTACTTACATAAATATAGATGCACCGCCACTGAAACAAACCAACACATTATTAACAGGTTTTGGTTTTTCGTGAATGAATGTGATAGGAACTTTTGATTCTGAAATTACAATCGATGATCAAATTTTTCCTGTTACTATTTCTGTTGTACCAAATTCTTGTACAAATAATGACCTTATAATCGGTTTTGACGTAATTAAACAAGCACATCTAAATATATCGCCTACAGGCGTAAAATTTGCACAAATTTTAAGGCCCTCTGATAATGCAAATGAAAATTTTATTATGACGATTTCTGACGGTTCACCCACATTTGATATCGGTCCAAATGTTTCTCAACATAATCGAGCTAAAGTCGAACAACTGCTATCGACATACACGCCTAAAAAAACAAAAACTGTAAACATTGAGCTTGGCATCGCTCTCACCGACGACGAACCGATATTTTATAAGCCCCGACGTTTGCCATTTGCTGAACGAGATATAGTGGGCGCTCAAGTTGATGAATGGGTTAAAAATGGAATTGTTGAGCCGTGTTCATCCCCTTACGCTAGTCAAGTTGTGGTAGTAAAGAAAAAAGACGAGAAATCAAGAGTTTGCATTGATTATAGACGCTTAAATCGCAAACTTATTAAAGACAACTATCCTCTTCCTTTAATTGACGATATTTTAGATTGTCTCCAAAATGCTAAAATATTTACTACTCTAGATCTAAAAAATGGATTTTTCCATGTCGCAGTAAATGAAAGGAGACGTAAATTTACTAGTTTTGTTACTCACAATGGTCAGTATCAATTTAGACGAATGCCTTTTTGACTGAGTACTTGTCCTTCCACCTTTATGCGGTACATAAATGCCATTTTCCGACATCTGATTTCGAAAAGTATTGTTCTCCCATATATGGATGATGTCGTTATTCCCGCTGCTAATGAGTCCCAAGCCCTGGAATATCTAAAAATTGTTCTAGAGGTAGCTTGTGTGATTACGGACTTGAAATAAATTTTAAAAAATGTCAATTTTTACATAATAAAATTGAGTATCTTGGCCATATTATAGAAAACGGTAGATTGTTTCCTTCCCCTTCAAAAACTAAAGCTGTTATTAATTATCCTGATCTTAAAAATATTAAAGACGTTCACCGATTTCTAGGTCCTACTGGCTATTTTAGAAAGTTTTTACCCTCATATTCGACCATAGTAAAACCTTTGAGTGACCTCCTTCGTAAAGACTCCCTTTTCCAATTTTATGCTGAACAACAGACAGCATTTCAAAAATTAAAATACTTACTTTCCCAACAACCCGTTTTAAGTATTTTTAACCAAAATTCTCCCACTGAGATTCACACTGACGCGTCAATCGATGGTTTGGGTGCAGTCCTACTCCAAAATTCCATACATGGCAACCAGTTTCACCCTGTATTCTACATGTCAAAAAAGACAACAGACCATGAACGAAAGTACACTAGTTTTGAACTAGAAATCCTTGTAGTGGTCGAAGCACTTAAAAAGTTTCGCATCTATGTACTAGGAACATCATTCGAAATTATTACTGACTGTGACGCCCTCGTCAAAACACTAAGTAAAAATAGCTTAACCCCAGGATATTTAGATGGGCACTTTATCTCCAAGAATTTAATTATACAATAGAACACCGTACAGGCTCAAATATGGCTCATATGGATGCTCTCAGTCGACCTCCACATTCTATGCTAATCCAAAATAGTGTTCATCTTCAATTTCTCAAAGCACAACAGGCTGATGACCAAATAACAACGATAAAGACGCTTCTAGAAACAACGCCGCATGACAACTATATCGTAAAAAACAAACTTCTTTACAAAACAGTCAATGGCACCGATTTACTAGTGGTACCTGACGAAATGTAGGCTAACATCATTAAAACTGCACATGAACGTGGGAATTTTGCTGTTCTACGCACACAAGATTTAGTTAGTAAAGACTTTTACATCCCACGACTTAAAGACAAAGTTGAAAAATGCATTCAAAACTGTGTTACTTGCATTCTCACAAACCGGAAACGTGGTAAACAAGATGGCACGCTTAACCCGATAGAAAAAAAAACGATTTACCACTCCATACATTTCATGTAGATCATTTGGGTCCCCTAGCGACAACTTCTAAGAAATATAAGCATGTTTTTGCAGTGATTGACGCATTCAGTAAATTTACATGGCTGTATCCCACTAGATCTACGGACGCTGCAGAAGTCATAAATCGATTAGAAAACCAAAGATATGCCTTCGGAAACCCCGCTAGGATTATCACTGATAAAGGATCCGCATTTACTTCCTCCTCATTTGAAGATTACTGTAAAAAGCAAAACATCTTTCATATTTCCATTACAACTGGTCTCCCAAGATCTAATGGCCAAATTGAAAAACAAAATTCCACCATCATTGCTGTGCTGTCAAAACTTTCTGTCGACGATCCTGAGAAATGGTACTCTCACGTACCCCACCTGCAAGAAAAATCCTGAACTCAACTTTTCAAAGAAGCATCAAGATGACTTTATTTGAGCTCCTTTTCGGCACCAAGATGAAGTCTTGCCAGGACATTGAGATTGTCGAACTTCTTAACAATGAGATTACAGCTCAATTCCAAGAACAACGTGATGCTCTCCGTCAAGATGCCAAAAAGCAAATCTACAAAGTTCAAGATGAGAATCGCTGCACGTACAATCTCTGGCGCAGACAAGCTCATAAATATGAACTACATGACCTAGTAGCAATTAAACGCACTCAGTTTGGTCCAGGCTTAAAACTTAAGCAAAAATACCTCGGACCATACAAAGTTACAAAAGTCAAGCACAATGACACTTATGACGTAGAAAAGTGTGATTTTGTCGACGGACCATCAAAAACGTCTACTTGTGCAGAATTCATGAAACTCTGGCCAAACCAAACTAACTCTACTTGATTTCTCCATTAAAAACTGTTCACAATTTTTCTTCCTGTGAAAGACTTTCGTTATGGACATTAACATACTTTTTATCTATTTATTTATTTTTGATTCCATTTTTATTGAATGACTAACATTTTCTTATTTCATTTTAGTACAAATTTAAGTGTTTAGAAGTAGGAGCATCTCGCTTCAATATGTTCCTGTTCCTTATTCCAGATTCTTATTTTAGCCTTGATCTTATTTGTATCGTTAACATAATTTGTTTTACCCCAGTAGTAATGTATGAAATTTTTTCTATTTATGAAATATTACTTTAAATTTGTTCATTTTTCAGTATTTTTGTACTTTTTCTTTGATGATATTTTGTGTTGTGTATAGTTCTTTCATCTACTGTGTAACTGTGTACATTTTTAATATTTCATTACTATGTATCTGTACATTTTATCATTGTATGTAATCAGGCGAGGTCACCTACCCGGTCATGATGGCCGATGTAGGTTTGGATATGTGCAGTGGACAACCCCTCCCCCTGTACTTAGGGTGGAGCAGTCCACACTGACGTCACAACCCGTCAGGAATGTCCGACTAAAAGGACACACGGGAAAATATGTAGACGGCCGTTAGGGACGCTAAGCTTTAGACGTAGGAGAAAGACGTTCTCCTTTGCTGTTTAGTATAATTTAGATATTTCATCCTTCATCTTATTAAATAAAGAATTTATCATCCTTAGGTTGTAGTCACATTTTCCCATATATAGTATAATATTGCAAGCATTAAAAATTATCCTAACAAATACCTCTAACCCATTGATGCCAACTACGAGATATCTCGTATTAAGAGTGTGTACAGAATCCACCAGCTACGAGATATTTCGTAATGTGTGTTAGGAAATTTTAGAATTATTATATATCTCCATTTGAATTAGAATTATTAAAAAAGGAGGAATGAAATATATATATATATATATATATATATATATATATATATATTACAAAAATTACATTGGTTATCAATTAATATTATTAAAATTATAACTTAGATGACCAGAATATTACGTAATGATTACATGTATATGTGTGTGTGTGTGTGTGTAATGAGTTCGAACCCAGTACCACTAAAGACCTGTCGTGTAGGGCAGCGATGAAAGTTAAATCTGTCGAGAGTTGAAACGTCCTCCCATTGGTGTGGTTTGATAGTTAGGAGAGGAGGGTGACAGCTCAAGTGTGATCCACGTCACGTCACCATGGTTCAAAATTACTTGGTCTGTCGCCAAAAGCCCTCGTATAGCTGAAATGTACGACGTTAATATTCACTCACTCACTCATATATAATATAAGAACGAATTCCAAAAATTAAAAAGAAAAGAGTTTTCTTGGTGGCAGGCAAAGCAAGGATCAACGCAAAGTGGTGAGTTGATGGAACACATTGGACAAAAATACCTAGTCACATTACATTTTTTCTTGTCTCTGTAGGCATTCGGCATGACTTTGTAAGCATCCCTTTTCTTTTCAGTGAAAAGAGGAAGCTCTAAGTAATTGTATTTGTATACATCTGACTGGCATCTGACTACATCTGACTGTCTCAAGATGAAATTAGGGGACGAGCTTGTAAAATCAAGTCAAATGAAAAGAAAGTATTTGCATATGAAGATTTTTATGTTGAAAAAGATCACAAGAAAATAACTCGTAAATGGCACTCAGTACCGAAATCGTATGAATGACGCCCGTTACGGATTATCTAGCAGTGATTTTTATTCAATATAAATTACCGTAAATGTCCTTACAGTGTTATATTAATAACTTCATATTATTATATTTTGTGAAATGTCGTGCTTTCTTTAAAATAAAATTTTTGCACCCAAAAGGCAAGACGCTATAAATTTACCTGGTAAGGTATGGGTTAAAAATAAGATCATGTCCACACTAATTCATTTAAAATTGAATATGAAAAAATTTTTTCTAGGAGTTTCCAAAAATATCAGATTTTTAAGAGCATAGGACATCTTTTTTGTAATAATAATACTTATTAAAAAATCAGATTTCAAATTTATAAAATACGTAATGCATCATGTGATAAGTATTGCGAGTATTTAAGCAATTAAAGGGTGATGAGATAAAAAAAAATGAGAAATTTATTGTAAAATAAAACAGTATGCGATATTAAGGCAACTTTAAAACATGTATCCCGCAATTTATTCATTGGGTAATTTGTAAAATGCGTAAATAACAAATGCGTTTAAAAATCGTAAAGAAGCAGGATTTTTTTTTCTTCATAAGTGGGCTTTTGTTGTAATAATTACTTTAAATGTTTTTAAGGTTTTGACTTTATTTTACAAGATAACTTTTTTAAAATTAAATTTGATTATTACCAGCATTTAAAATGGTAATTCGAATAGGATGCAAAAAAGATATATAATCAATTATATATATATTACATATCTAAATATATTACATAATCTTATTTTATAAACGCAATGAAAATTTAATTAAGATTTTGCAATAGTTCTTAAAGCTTGTGTGGGTGCGTCTTAACTGTATTTTTTTTTCTTTTTTTAAAGCTCTTATTGAAATTTTAGCTGCAGTATGTTTCATTACCAAATAGGTACAAAATACGTTTTTATATACTTAAAGAAATTTAATTTCAGTCAAAACAATTCTTGTTTGTGATAAATAATTACGTAATGAAATTGATGATATTTTCTTTAATAATTGCTCCCCAAATACGCGCGAGAAAGACGTCTACAAATAAAATTAAACATTACATTTGAAATTCATCCCTTCTTTTAAAAAAAATTGACTTTTTACTAATTAAATCATGCTGTTTAATTAAATCTTTAGTTTTTGGCAATCGCATTTCATAACTAATTTATTTTTAAGGTTCACTCGGAATCATAATTTTGCAAAAGCGTACAAGTAAATGATTTTATTAATAGTAAGTGCTATTTTAATTAGAAGATGCATATAAAATTGTTTTAAGAGTATTATTACAATAAAAACAAATATTTAAATGTAATTTATTGTCAAGAAGTCTAAAAAAGTGTCATTTTTTTTAAAAAAACCCATTTTACTACTATGAAAAATGTCTTTATAACAAAAAGTTGCCCAAATATTATACCTACGGCATTTATTTACAGTCTGAGTGAAGATTTTTTAAAATACATTTGTTAGAAGTCGATTTATTCATATATTAATAAATCAGAGTAGAAAAACTTTTATAAAAAGAACTTGTTTTTATTTCAATTGACACTAACTCTGAAACTAATGCGAAATTTTCAAAACTCCTAGTAAAGGCTCTGCACAGAAGTCTGAGAAATATACAAAGAAAATATTATTATTTTAATAGCACTTGTCCCATAAAAGGACAATGTTTGGAAAACTGGTAATTTTTTTTCATTTTTTTGCCAAAAAATTAAATTTAAATATTTTTTTCTTATTGTAACAATATTTTTAAAACTTTTTATGTATATTTTAATTCAAGAGGCATTAAATATTTAAACACAAAATAAAATTTATTCAATTCCTACTTAGGTAAAAAAAAGTCGCCCAACCGGTATAGTTAGTGGTTAGCGACGATGTCTGCGGTGCCGTAGCGACTGGGTCCGTATCCCGGTTGACTGATTGATTGAATATTAACGTCACACTGTTCAGCTACACGAGAGCTTTTGGCGACGGACCACGTAATTTTGAACCATAGCCAAGTGAAGTGGACGACACCTGAGCTGGCAGTCCCCGCTCCTTTCGAATCCCGGAGAAGACATGGATGTTTGTAAATGTATAGTGCCTTTGCGGCAGGGGATACTCTACATAGCCGTCTCGAGCCGCATGTCTTCTCGTGTGGTTGGTGGAAAGGGTACAGAGGTGGGAGACCCCTGAGCACCCCCAGGTGTCCTCCCTCAAAATTGGGGTGGAAACGAGTCAATCGTACTGTCACTTGTATGGTGCTCAAAGCTACGGCTAACGACAGGCGTAACTTAGCCCTTTGCCATGATGAATTTCGTGGGCCTCGATCTGGCCTTTGCTGATCAGGTGGCAACAGTGACAACATCAGGTCAACAAAAGAAAAGTCGCCCAGCCAGTATGGTGGTTATGATCCTCGGCTTGTAACCGAGTGGGTTCGGGTTTGAATCCCGAGTAAGACTTGGTTGAATCTTCTTCGGGAAAGAAGTCGGTCTTTCGCCTGAAATGGATTCCCGTCTCGAAAGGAAAAGCAGCGCACCTCTTCTTGTTATATGCTGGGATCATCGTTTGTAATAAAATCTGTATTCTTCTGTGGTTGTGTTATATGTTTCTGTTCATCCATCTCACGTCTTTCGTATGTATCCCAGTAATAAACACACAACAGCAAAAGAAAAATTTTATTTTACTTTTTATTTAATAGTTACAATTAATATAAATATGTATATAAATATGACAGAATCACAATATTAAGTGACACAGTAGAAAGTTATTTTCCTTTCTATATGTGTGGGGTTGGACTATTTTTGTTACTTTTTATTCATTAATTAAATTTAATTATTCCAATAAAATAGTATAGTAAAAAAGAAATCACATTATCAAAAATTAGATCATCCCAGGTGGGATTTGAACCTACGACCTTGGAATTATAAGGTTTATCGCGTTATCCATTGCACTACTGTGAAACAACGAACGATTTTCCTTTCTATATATGCTGTTAGACTAGTATTTTTGTTTGTTACTATTTATTCATTTTTTAATTTAGTTGATGAATGAATATTTAAAAAAAATGGTATTAACATCAAGTATCATCCACTACAAGTTTTAAAAAATGTGTTTGAACTTAAATGGATAAAGAGAAAGTACTTTATTAACGATTGGAAATTGAAAATTTGAACAATATATATATATATATTGGGAGTTTCTGAAAAATCATGGTTTCAAACAAAGTTAAGTAAACTTAAAATTGTTTAGCTACTTGAGAATTAAGTTAACTTTCAAATTGTACTACAGATAAACTTCAAAATCTGGTAGACACAATTTTGTTAATGCCTGTCTCACTTTCTGAGACGGCTTTTGACAAAGAAGGTCAAGGTTTGAATTCAATAATTTCAAAGTGTTTACGAAATAGATATCGGTTAGTCTTGCAATCGAATTTCTTAGCGTTGGTTAAATAACACATGGCTCAATCACTCTAATGGAGTGAAATGATTAAAAAAAGATAGCTACAGAGACGATTCTGTTGGAAATATATCGAAAAAGCTTAGGATAATCTTAGCAGAACCCAACATGCATTCTGTAGTTTAATCAAATGCTTTATTGCTTCTAGTTCCGTGTTTTTGTTTCGTAATTATATCAGGTATTGACAAAGGCGAATAATATATTTCTTCTAATTAAAACAAAGTAACAAAATTTGTCTTATAAGTTTTAAATTTTGATGTATTTCTTTAATTATTGGAATCCAAGTTACACATGAGAAAATCCTAATATATACTATACAACGGAAGCTGAAAGAACTCGTCGGGATTGATAAATAAATTTTAATAGGGACAATTACGCGTTGAAGGAAATTTAAAAAAAAAAAGTCAGCTATAATGCTAATAGGAACACGTCATTAAATTATCATATAGGAAAAATTAAATTATTGTATATAAAAATAGTTAAGCGTTTGAAATATGAAACATTTTCTATTTTAATTCTGGTATAAACTCCTCATCTCATAAAACATTAAATCAATTTTAGAAACATACAATCACCACCCAACGAAACTTACGTTTCGTAAAATTGCTCTTTACTTTTTCAAGATGATTGAAATTTATTAACTCAAGCATAAAACCATGCAATATCTTATTAGAAAAATTTAAATGTACTAGGTCTGCAATGGTAGTTACCAACCCTCATTTGAAAGGGGGGGGGGAATTAAACAAGTAATATAAAAAACTATTTTTTTAAAAAAATTCAATTGTGAATTCCTACTTAAGTCAACAAAACAAAATTATGTCAGCTATTTTTATTAAATAATTACAATTAATATAAATATGTATATACGTGTGACAGAATCACAATATTAGTGACAAAATAGAAGACGTTTTTCCTTGCAATTTTCAATTTTCCTTTCTATATATGGTATTGGGCTACTTTTTTTTGTTTGCCATTATTTATTCATAAACTGAATTTAATTACTCTAATAAAATAGTATAGTAAAAAAGAAATCGCACATTCTGAGAAGTTAGGCCATCCCAGGTGGGATTCGTACACTCGATCTTTGGGATAGAAGTCAAACGCGCTATCGACTACAGGAACATAACGAGGAATTTTTCATTTTATATAATGTGTTGGACTATTATTTTTGTTTGTTACTAATTTTCCACCAATTAATGAATTAATGTTTTAAAAAATGCATTAACATGAATTGTCATAAACTACTAGTTAAATATTTTTTTTTTAATTTAGGCGGATAAATAAAAAGTATTTTATTAAAGATTGAAAATTTAAAGTATATATATGGGCTCAGCATTTTCAAGTGCAATTTTATGTAAGTTACCTATATTTTGTAATGGATTTAGATCTTCCTAATCATTACTTTCAATAGGTTTTTGCTCAGTATTATTTACATAAAGGGGGAAGGTTGGCTGGCCAAAAAACATGTTCAACCCCACTTTTATATAATTTATATATTAGCATATTAGCTGTCCTAAGTCAGTAATGTTTGTAATACTGCAGCATCTATTTTATAATATTTAGTCTAGTGTCCTTCATCGCATGTTCTCTTTTCCGTCTCTGTGTTTTTTTCGAATATGATTGGTGAATGTTTATCTCTTGTCTGTAGAGAATTAGACTATATATATATATATATATATATATATATATATACAATAAAAAATAGTTCGATCAATTTTTAACTATAATGTGCCTATAAAGCAGGAAAACTTAATATGTAATTGTAATGAATTTAAAGAACTTATTCATAGATAAACATCACAAGAGTGTTATTACTGGTGACCTCAATATTAAAAAAATACAATAATCTTAGAAATACAAGGAATAAAGCTACTAGTTTTATAGACTAATGATTTCCAATAATAATAAAATTATAAAAAAGCAGTTATGTAATAATATTGAGCAATTCATTTACAAAATAGCTATTAAATATATTATGCCTATAGAGGCATTCAAAGAATTCAAATGTAATATTATACAACAGCTTAATAATTATAACTTTGGTCCTGATAATAATATCTTTTTTAATGATATTAAAAATCAGATTTAAAAATTGCAATATAAATTTATTATATTTTATGTTGATAAAGTGTCAAAATAAATTTCGCCTTTATATGTAAATATTATTATAATTTATTTTAATTTAATGATCAATAAATATTTTGATAATAATACAACTTTTATTAAGTCATGAGTTTCTGATAGAGAAAATCGCATTTTGGTTTTTCATAAACAAATAAGAATTCAAATTAATAATAATTTTAAATTTCCACATATATTTCTTACTCCCAAATTTCATAAAGATCCAGTCAAGTTTAGGTCAGTTACTAATGGATTTAATGTATATATCAGCAAATCACAGGCAACATTCTCCATGTGAGAGAAATATTGCAAGATACAATAAATAATCTAAAATCCACAGCCATATTTAAGAATAGTAAAGCAAATATTGTGAACAAATGAAAGATGAAAAGATTTCTTCGGTTTATAGTTTAGATTTTGAAGATCTTTTTAACTATATTAATATTGATAATATGCTTAATATACTTGTAAATCTACATAAAGATAATTTATTTAATAATATTAATTATGATAGATTTTTCTCTCTACTTAGGTTTGTATGTAAAGAGATCTATATATATTATGATAACTTTTATCTACAGCTTAAAGGTTTACTACAAGGTGGCCCTGCTAGCAAATATCTTGCCAATTTATATTTACTCAATTTTCAAAATAGTTTTATTAATAATTCAGAATATTACATTTTTCGTTATATATATCACATAATCATTTTTGGTAAAAAAGATAATTTTAATCCTAACGCTAATTTTTATATCTATAATATCTTAATTTAATACAGACAAATAGTAAGAACAGTGAAGCAAATTTCCTTGATATACATATCAAATTAAAATA
Source organism: Trichonephila clavipes (assembly GCA_019973935.1). Taxonomy (NCBI): domain Eukaryota; kingdom Metazoa; phylum Arthropoda; class Arachnida; order Araneae; family Nephilidae; genus Trichonephila; species Trichonephila clavipes. The sequence goes on from BMAU01017267.1 coordinate 507,035, forward strand.
TAATGTTATGTATTATTGACATAAAGGGGGGAGGTTGCCTGGCCACAAAACATGTTCAACCCCACTTTTATATAAATTATTTTATATATAAGCTGTCCTAAGTCAGCAATGTTTATAGTACTGCACCATCCGTTTTTTAAATTTCGATTGCTCCTGTGTCCTTCATTGAGTGGTTTTCTTACTTTCTCTGTGCTTTTCGATTTTGATTGATGGATGTTCTTCTCTCGTTTGTAGAGAATTATTATATATATATATATATATATATATATATATATATATATATATATAGGAAGAATATAAACTAATATTAAGAATTAAACTATATTGCGAATTCAATTAATTGTTATCATTTGCGCTTCATGAAGTAAAAGAAAAATCATATGTGTGTGCTCCAGATATTGTTACCATAAAACAATATGAAATCTTTACAGTCCTCTCTGAAAACTGCACAGTTAATGTTTTTTAATAGCTGAAGTCATCCATCATAATCGATTCCAACTCAAACTATATCGTTTGGTATTTGACTAGTATGAGGTTAGATAACGCGATACGGAAGGTGGAATTCATACGAAAGTATTCAAAACTACCTGCTAAATTAATGTAGATTGAATAAGAAAAGGCACAATACATGCTACTGATCAGCTCGACAGTGTCTATGGCAACGTGGCCATTGAAACCGTAATTAAAAATGCTTTTGCATCAGAGGGTTATTGTAAGAAACAATCGCATGCAGCTTACAGTGCAGAAGGCAATAATTAGTAGTTAGAAAAGGCAATAACACACGTATTGAGCTTTTGAATGTTTTGGCAAATGACAAAATAAAATGCTGTACGTTTTAGAATTTCAGTACTAATGTAAAATTCAGTGCAACCGTAGTGACTAACTCTATTTTAATGAAAGCTTTCATCGACCAAATTCAGAATTTCATTCTTATAGGTTGTATTCAGCCTATTGTTTCCATTCGACTCTCTGTCATTGTAATGAGACTATTTTGGTAGCTATTTCACAAAAGAAAAACTACCTTCTGGAAAGGTGATCATTAATTCATTTTCAAACGCTGCAAATTTTAGTTCATAATAGCTGCTGCATTGAGCAATTATGACTTTTCATGAAACATTCTCCACACGCTTACAGCCATAGATTATTTTTAATTTCAAGCTGCAGCTCTTTATTTACAGGGTGTAATCTGTAATTGACAAGATACATCTAAACCCTCGTGTGAGAGACGATTTTTCAGCTCCCTCTTGTACCGCAAGCATCAACCTACAAACATGAATACAAGAGCCTAACTACTAGCCCTAATAGGGATGCTTTTTCACCCCAGTCGTCTAACACGTGTAAAGAGTGGTCTCCAGACACTTAGGATGGCAATTCAAATCTCCCTGCTTCCTAAATAGCAATCAATTTTATCGCGGTTAACCTGTCACACTCAGTGAACGCCGAGACTAAAAATATCCGGTAAATTGAACAGTAACTATTACTTAATTTGCACTCATAATCAGTTTAAAAGCATTCTTGGGATGCTCTCATTTTATTGTAATATTTTCCAGCAGAAATATAAAAAAAGAAGAAAGCTGGCGTCAGGCAAATATACTGGTGGTTATCAAAATAATGACAACAATTGTGAATAAAAGTAACGTTTTCGAATGAGCTTCGTAAGAAAATTTAATTCAATAGTATCCAACAGGTTTTTTTTATAAATAGAAATGTGTGTATTCTATTTCTATGTGGTAGCTTTATTAAAGTTCTGTAAGTATTGGATTATTTTTCAATAGCATAAAATGAGGAACCTCTGATTTTCAAAAAAAGAGAACATTGTAGGAGCCCATCTAACTCAGGCAAGTATGACTAGAACATCCCAATTGTTAGATTTTTCTAAGCATACAGTGTCTTAAATCATGACAGCATGCACGTAGCGCGGCAAGACAAGCTCGACAAAGTAAACTAGCGGACAGAAAGAGAAGCACAGTGAAAGAGGCCAACGGGTATTTAAGCAGATTGTAATGTCTGAAAAGCGAACAACTGCAGCATAAGTAAACGCAGAGCTCAAACAGTAACTGAATTCTTCAGTATCAATGATTATAGTTAGAAAATTCACTTTCTCAAACAGAACAGTTACGGAAGAGCAGCAACTCCCAAACCACCTGCCACAAATATTGGTACCGAACGTCGACTGTAGTAGCGTCACACAAAACCTGGTTGATTGATTTTTAGTTGGCAAATTCTTTATTTTGAGACAATAATAAAATTATAATGAGACTCACATTTTACATCTTTATCTTGAAAAAAAGTTGTAAAATATATCTGATAGAATACAATTATTGTTGAGTTATTGAAGTAACAAAATATCTCCCTTGCAAAAGTCTTGTTATTTCCAGGGATTAATGGTAGAATTTCTAGGATTCTAAAACTGAAATTTACGAGGCATTAAAATATACATAGTTTCTTTACACCTAAGAAACATATTCCAAATTCATTATTTAATAGATTAACAAAATTAAGAACCTTTTTAAAAGAGTGTCGCTCGACAAAAATTAAAGCAATTTCTGGTTTTATTACATATATATATATATATATATATATATATATATATATATATATATATATATATATATAGGTGACTATCAAAGTAATATAAGCACCCAGGAATGAAAGTGACATTTTTGAATGTACTTCGTACTCTTTAAAATATTATAATAGCAACCAGTTTATATAAAGAAATGTATATATTTTGGTAGATCAATTGAAGTTCTGTAAGTCTTGCATTTTGTTCAAAAGCGTAAAATGTCAGACCTCTCAGATTTTCGAAAAGGCCAAATTGTACAAACCCGTCTAGCCGGTTCAAGAGCGACCGAAGCATTCCAACTTTTAAGCGTTTCTAGAGGTAATGTGTCTTAAGTCATAATAGCACACATAGTCATAATTATTCCTTAAGTCATGATAGCACACAAACAATGTGTTAAGACAAGCTCGGCAAAGCAAAATAGTGGACAGAAAGAGAAGCACAGTGAAAGAGCCCAACGAGTATTGGAACGGGTTTCAATGTATAAAAGGGGAATAACTGCAGCCGAAGCGACCGCATAGCTCAATCAGCATCTTGATTTTCCAGTGTCAATGATTAAATGTAGAATGCACTTTTATAAACAGAATATTTACGGCAGAGCATCAATTCCCAAGCAACTTTTCTCAGATGTTAATACCAAACGACTTCTACAGTGGCGTCACACTCACAAAACTTGGTCGATTGATACGTGGAAGAAAGTAATATCGTCTGAAGAATCGTCTCTCTCACACTTTTCCCTACAAAAGGACGGGCGCACGTTTGGAAGACACGTGCACAAGCTCATGATTGAGATTGTCTCATTCCAACTATAAAGCATGAACGAGGATCTGTCATGATATGCGCAGTCATGATTTGGTTTTCTGCAGGATCAATCACGTAACATAAAAAAGGAAGGATCGCCGGAGAGAAGAATAGAGAAATATTGGCTGATCAGATCCATTTTATAATCCAAACTTTCTTTCCTGCAAGAGATGGAATTTTCTAGGATAATAATGCACCTGTCTATGTAGTGGAGTTATTCCAATCAATGCTTGATGAACACGATGAGAAAGTTGAACATTTTCATAGGACCACGCAGTCACGCGAGCCACAAAATACTGAGTATTTGTGATATCTTTAAGATAGTTCAATACACATTCAATATTCTTCACGATCTTTTCTCCCAGAACGTGCACAATATCTCCAAGAAGAATGGTAAAATGCATCTCAAACCACTATTCAGCACTTGTATGAATCGATTCATAGGCGAATTCAAGCTGTATTACATGACAAAGGCGCCATACTAATAAAAGATTCTTAATAAATCTAAAGTGCTTCCGTTATTTTGATAACCACCTGTATATTACGCATAAATATGTTACGACTCTGTAATAAAATGAATTGTACGAAGGTAATTAGTAAGAGTTCGATGCAGGGTATGTAACATCAAAGTTCAAAGCACTTTGACTGCAAGAAATTGGCCAAAAGCCCAATCAATAGGTCACTCTACCTCAGTGCTTCTCAAACTTTCAATACTCGCTACCCGATATTCAATCATAATTTTCATCGCACTCCCTCCATACAATAACAATGTATTGAATTCGATAATATGATACTTTAGCGCTAAATCTATAACAAGAGAACAGGGACATCGTATACTTCGAAAAAATCAATTTTTCAATTTTAGTTCTAAAAAATAGTGCTTATTTTTCTGAATCTAAAAATGTATAATACTTATATGTTTGTTGATAAAATAGCCCTAAAATATGAAAAATTAAAATGTAAACAAATGACCACGCCCTTTTTGTCGCACCTTTTTGAACTTTAAATATGTAGTTTCCCCTGTGTTTGAGCTATATAAACGTTCTGTATAGTGTGTGTGAACAAAATATCTTTTAGTATGTAATGTCTAAATTTTAAAAAATAAATTTATACGTGCAAAAAAAATTAAGATTTTCATAATTTTAAGGTTTTATGATTATTTTAAAGAAATAACGCAATTAATTCGTTAAAAAACTGGTCCATTATGTTTGATATGTTGCTCTAAATATATGTGTAAATTTTTTTGTATATTCAAAGAATAGTTTTGTAAGAAATACATGAAAATATGTTTTACAAGATCTCGAAGATTATGCTCATGTTAACTAAATCAAAAGGAAAAAAGACATATGAATTTAAAATTACTTTTGTAACTCTAGAAAATGATTAAGGATTATTATTAGTCATATAAAAATAGGCAAGCAAATACTAATCAAGTGTATAATATGTGAAAATATTGTTTTTTTAGTTTTTTCCCTTTTTCTCAAAAGCATATCTTCTTGCATTTAGGTACATTTTTAAAAAAAAACTATTGCACTATATGATTCCAGACTTGTTATACTTCTATACAAGATGCCTATGCATATAGTAAACCTATTTTTTTCTATTAAGATAGTGCCTAATTTTTTTAAAAATAGTTTTATGCATAAAAAAAGCAGAAAAATGAAAAAAATTTCAAATTTCAAAGTTTTATAACTTTTTTAAAGAAACTATACCAACATTTTACTAAAAAAATGGGTTCACTGTATTCTATGTATTGTTTTATATATGTGTAAAATATATTTTGCATAAAAAAAGGATACTTTTTTTAAAAAAATGGTACCTAAACACAAGTATATATTACGAGTTCTCAAAAATTATGTATTACTTTAATTAAGTAGTAAAAAAACCTTTTGGCGTAAAAAGTTATTTTTGTAGTTCTACAGAATAATTAAATTATCTTTATTAAGAACGTAAAAAATCTAAGCTCTATTGGAAATTGCAAATGATATATGTCTCATAAACAAAGGGTCTTAATTTTGGCATTTTACTCTTTCGAGCACACACACACACACATGTCCTGGTTCTCTTAATCTCTTAAGTACAATTGGCGTATATAAACGTTTCGCTCAGCCAATGCATAGTTGAGCTGGGCGTATTTATACGTTTTTCTGAAGTCCGATATTTTTTTATCACTGCTAGCTATAGAATTATTCCGAATACTTTGGAATGAAAAAAAAAATGAATTTCACAGCGCTTGCGAATGATTTACTTATTTCAGCCTTTTTTTCTTATTTATTCCCTCTGTCTTCTCCTCCCCAAAACATTACATACTTTTGCATACATGCAAAACGGTGGCAAGGGGGAGCGAATCGCTAACTTCTAATCGGTAGTTAAGGGATTAATTATAAACTGTGCAGATTATCAAGATAAGTGTTAATGTTTGCATAGAATTTTATATATGAAAAGCCCATGGAGAGTCACTGGTAATTATTGAATTTATTCTTAACTTAGTATAGTTAATTTAATAATCAAAAACATTGTGCAGTACTGATACATTTAGAAGTGTATTACATCGGTGTAAATGTTTTTTTCATTAAGTCATAATGTATTTTGCTTTTTACTTTCAGTAAATTAATCATTTTTTTTAAAATTATCTTTTTTTTTTAACTTTTCAATATGTTCGCGCCCCCCTCCTAGGGGTATCATGCCCCCCTAGAGAGTGCGTGCCACAATTTGAGAAACGCTGCTCTACCTACGAAGTGGTACTGACTGGCAATTTCACGGCCATTTGTGACATGGCTAAAACTTGAGTATGTCATTTTGGTAAAACTCTCCAACAAGACATCTAAATACATTGCAATCGCATTTGCAATTACAGAAAAAAAAAGGAACACAAATGGAAGTATAATGAAAATATATTAAAAAATAAATAAAATATCATCTTAACAAGATAATATACGGGATGTAAAAAAAAATCTTTATTTGTTTCGCTATAAAATTAATTCTTAAAGTAAGATATAAACATTAAAAAAAAAACTCGAAAGCTTTTAAAATAGGATAAGCATATGAAGTGGAATAATACGTTTTTTTTCAGTTGCAGGAGAATTATAGAATAATTCCCTTTAATTCTACATTACAAAGCATTATTACTCTAATTAATTTTGAAAGTGCTTTAGTTAATGTGCATATATTTCATGTGGATTTAATGCTCAACGTAATAAATATTCACACAGATAAACGCGTGTAAAAAACCCATTAAAATGCAGGGTTTTTTTTATAAATCGTACTGTTCCTCTAAGAGTGTTCTCAATTTTAACGAGTCGAGAATGTCCTAAGCTCTGTTATCCTACTTTATCCCTCGTTTTTGTCCTTCCACTGCCCTCTCAAATCCTTTGAATTCCTCTTCATTTTATGATTATACTTTTTTGTTATTTAATTTAGATAAAGAAAATGTAAGCAAAAAATGTGTGAAGCCATCGAAGTGAAATATTCGTTTAATTATTTAATGTATTTACAATTAGCTATATTTTGGGTGGATGCAGTTTTATAAAACGTAAAAATACGTCAAAAATATTTTTATTATATATTCATATATTGTATGGAAATTCATAGATTAATTTTAATAATAGGTTCAGGAGATAAAATGATGAAAACATCTAAATTGATATTATTACAACTATTATCTTATTTTATTTATTGGGATTTAGGTTTCATACGTCTATAAAAGTTGTATTCTTGTATAAAACTAAAACCACTCAATAACAAAGTATTTTATGCAAAGTACTTCAAATAATTTGTTTCTTTTTTTGTAAGGTATATAATCTATAGGATAAAATAACGAATGAAAAATAATAATTTTAACATGAGTGCATAAGGACTTCTCAATAAACAATTCATTTTACAACAACATGTTTACCGAAATCATCGAAACCAGTAGCGCACACTAGGGAAAGGGGCTGACGGTTCAGGACATCCCCTCAACGTTGATTTTTGTCCTATTGATTATAATCCTATGTATATAGAACGTAAAATTAATTATTTGTTATTAATAATTTTTGTTGATTATAGCTAATTATTTAATTAATTATTTATATTTTATTATTTTTTCTGACAGTTGAAAAATTAATAGAACATGTTTGATGGAATATTGGGGTTTTTCACGAAAACGGTGGACTTTCAACCCTCAACCTCCACCCTCTTTCTTAAAAGTTCCTGTGTGTATGCCCCTGATTGAAACTATACCTAGTTCAACACCGGTTATTCTGATAAAAATATTTATATAATATGTGTAACATGATAGTATACATTTAGTTTCATACTCAATACTTCAGAATAAATAAGAAAAGTATATGTAACTAAGCTGTATGAAATGGTATAAATAATCGTATTTATAAAAAAAAAAATACGATAAATAAAATTTCAAAATAAATGAAAACAATATGGAAATTATGTCCTATTAAAATGTTTTTTTTTAAGAAACATTTATTTACTTATTGATATGTATAGTTCTTTTAAAGCGCATTTTTCCCTTCATTTTTTTAAAACAGTGTATAAATAAAGACGAGAGTTATATTTAAAAAAGTTTCCGAAAATGTATTAATACTGCTGAGCTTACTTGTATGCCTCACTTAATCTCTCGATTATAACAAAAATGATTTTATTCCAAAATTATTAAAAATTAAAAATATGCATTATTAATAATGTCTAACCAATGATTTTTTTTACAAATCTAACGAATAGTAGGTATCTATTCTCATAATTTAACCTTAAAGTTCATTCAAGTAAAATTAGATTATTTATGAACTAGTAAGTACAGTTTTACTATTTGTTAAATGCAATATTTTTTTAAATATTAAGAAGATTGCGTAATGAAAAGCAGAAGTTTATATGTTGAAATGCATTCATCTGATGTTTTAAAAAATCATGTTGGAAATAAATCTACCTCAAATTTTCTATGCCACGTAGAGTTTCTGCCAAGTGAAGTATAATCAGATCGCGATGCTATTTAAACAAACCGCTATCGAACATGCCGCATTTAATTTGCATGAAGTTCTTAGCATCATTTCTTCCCATAATACACTCACTTCCACAATTTTAGCACGAAGTGATAAAATGAAAAAAAAAGACAATTACTGCTTTTTGATTGACACGAAATGCTGCAAGTAATAAGCATTTTGCTTATTCATGAAATTAAACAAAAAACTACAGACAAAGATAAAAAAAATATATTATATTCCCATAAATCATAAGATGACGTCATATTTGTATCATCAACAAAATGCCGTTTAAATGCAAAACAAACTACAAAAAACAACATTAATAGGTCATGTACCCCTCGCCTTCATACAAAGTGTACAGCAAATGATTATGCTTGTCACGAGGCGATCAACCCTTTCAGAATCCAGTAATTGCCAGTCCTCAAGTAAGGCAGTTTCTAAGTCTCTGAAAAAGGTTGGAAGTAGAAAACATCAACAAACAGAACGGTCTAGTAAATCCTAAAATTTTTGCAGAGGCTAGGGTCCAGTGAATTAGACGGCTACCCCATACACGCAATCCCTTCAGTCTCCAAAAAGTCGTCAGTCATCAACGACGACAGCTCTTTGGTGACACGCATTATTGTCCGTTGAAACGAACGGAGGTCTAACTACTGCAGCGTGCAGTTTCACAGTGGGGTCTAGGACGTCATCGTGATACCGTACAGCCGTCACAGAACCGCGTCTGCATATGTGCAGGTCGGTGTGATATCCTAATGAAATCTCTGCACAAACCACGATTCCTCCACCGTGGAATGCGTTATGTTCAGTGATATTCTCGGAAAGATTATGTGCCTTGTTCCCTCCAGACATTTACACGCTTAACATTTGGCTTTATGGCAAATCTGGACTCATCTGTGAACATAATATTGCCTCAATCAAATGCAACTAAATTAATAGGCCCAACTTTAGTCGAGCTCTTCTGAATTGTACAGATAAAAAGAAACACAAACTTGTGATACACAGGCGTACAAACCATTCAAACATAGCTTTCTACGAACAGTGGGAGCAGATGTCGTCTTATCGATGGCTGCTGCAACCCTAGATGTCATACGTGCGGAGGTCGATCTTCGATTTAGCTTATTTAAAACAGCCATATATATATCTATCTTTCGCGAAGGTCGTAACCTTCGGACTACCGGCTGCAGGACTTCGGACAACTTTTTGTCTGGCTTAAAAATATTTCTATCATCGAGAAATTAGGGAATAAGCCGAAAAAACGAGCAACATCTGTGATACACTGCCCTGGCTGCCGTCCAACAACAGCAAAACACTCATAATCTGCTATTTGCCTTCTGGAAGCCATAAATACACGTCCAGATTGAAAACAAACTTTACGAATTCTTTAAGCTTCTTTCATCAGCACTTGCATATGTAGCACATGTAACCTTTCAGAATGCCCGCTTCTTATACAACTGCTTCGTTTGCAAATTGCTCGGCGCGAAATCGGGAATATGTGTTAACTAATGTATTTGCATACTTCTTTCTACTTTTGTAGCAAATATTTAGGCTTCTTTCATTCCAATTAGCTTATGGAAATTAACATTTTTCTCTGCGTGCTTAAATTTTGTGAGTGTTCATTAATGTTCGTGGTTTACTTAGTCACAGATTATAATTATGACTGTTTCCTGAGATACTTGCACAATGAAATGTTGGAATAATATACTTGGGTTTAAGAATAAAAAAAAAAATTAATGTCAATAAATTTAATGCTTTAATGTTTTTCAGACTTTCATTTAATGGTCCTTGAGTCTCACCGCGTGAATTATTGCGCATTAATTTCATTGTAATTTGCATCCTAAGGTTATGGGCCACAACATTCTCGTGAAACATTTTTTTAACATTTGATTTGAAGTAAGGAAGTATATAGTTCCGAAAATCTATCTATCATAAAAGGATTTCTGAGAAAGTGGCCAATACCATGGAAACGATACAAGTTGAGAAAGCATGCCGAACTTACTTTTAATAATTGCTACACTTGAAGGCAGGATATTACTGAAATCTTACGGATCGTGAGTGTTGGGATATTATGGAACATACAGAACATCAATCATCATACGATTACAGTAATAAGGAGAAGCGTGATTTCAAAACTAGTAAAAACTGTGCCTTCTCAACCATTTGTTTTAATACTATTAAAGATGTAAGGTCCCTAATATCTAATACGACTGAGAGAAAAGAAGTATGGGGACATCCTGGACAAACATTTTCACTCTTATAGTAGAGCTAGACTAATTGATCAGCTTGTTAAATTTTTCTCGTGTAGAATTCAAGAAGTAAAAGTAATTGTTTTTTTTTTTGCTGCAAGGTTTATTAAAATAATTGACGATCTTATTGATTTCGACAAGAAACAAAGCTTTCCAACTGAAAAGATATTTACCTATTGAATTCCACTCCATCGTGCAATCCATCTACAGGTGGGATGATTCAAAACTCACCTTCAGTCAAGTATTAATAGAACTTAGCGCGGAAGAATTGCGATTATGCTAGAGTTATGATTATGCGAATATGCTAGATGGTCTCAACAATTAAAATGTGCTGCACAAACTAATAGAATACTTACAGGAATATGAAAATACTAATCGATTGCTTACTTTTAACACGTTGAGTATTCACTTCCATGTGATATAGATTTTTATACAATTATTATGTTTTTGAAAATATCACCAAATAATACCCAGATGTATTAGACTTTTTATGAATAAACACGTTAAAAGATTTCTAATTGTATAGATTTGAGATAAATTTGCACGAATAAATTTTCATAAAATAAACACACAACAAATACTTCTTTCAAATTAACACAGCAAAAAAAAAATAGATTAAATGCTCGATTGAATGAATTCAAGATGCATAAAAAAAGTAGCTAAAACGTCCCTGTGATATGCATCGAATAAAAATAGAATTCGCAATTGTCGGTAATATACAAGCATAAAAGAGAAGCATTGAACATGTTTCAAAATAAATGTGTTCAATAAATTGTGAGAATACAAATACGATATCAAACACAAAGGGACATATATTTTGGATGATAGACCCAAACGGTGAAAAAAAAATATTCCGGAGACTATTTGAACAGTGTGCTATTGAAAAGCTATTTCATAAATATTGGTATTGGATATAGGAAATTCTCTAACAATGACTACCATATATACATTCCAATACACAGTTTATCCAATATATAAATGCAGTATTCAGAAAAGGTCAGGAGTTTAAGACAGCGAATCAAATTAAATATCATATGTAAAATTTTACTCAATGTGTAAATACTATCAAACATCATGCTTTAAATCAATATCAAAAACAAAACGCTTTTAAGATTATCTTCTTTTTTTAAAGAATGAGTTAAGCTTGCACTCGGAATTTATAAAAGTTTATTGCCCATTTACGTAGTAAATTAATAGTGGGTCTGATTTATTTTTTCCAACACGCTTAATTACTATGGATTTATTCCGTAAATTTTATATCAAATTTACTGGAGAAAAAAATTTATAAAAGCTTTAATCTCTTAAAAGCCATCTGTACTGTTATTAATTCTGTACCTACATGTGTTGCTTCGCGTATCACTATCTGCGTGAATTCTACAATCAACCTACTAAGCTAGCATTGAGTTTTACGAGTACCAATTCAATTAACCATCAATTTTGTTAGCTGTTTTATCTTACTGTCTGTCGAGTTTCTTCATTTTCTGGATCTTGTTTTTCAGTGTTGCATTTTAAAGGTTACGCGCGTACATCAGTCACCCACACAATGCAGTGGTTAATTACGTTGATTGATGTGCCGTAGGACGTGGATTCGAATCCCAGATAAGGCATGCATGTGCGTAAATGTTTAGTGCCTGTGCGGCATGGAGACACTGATATTCGTCCAGCTCGTGCAATTCTTAAGAGGTTGATGGAAGGAGATCTAAAGCTCCCAGGCTATCTTCCATGGTATCCTCACTCAAAATTGGGGTTGAATGGAGCTGAAATGCGCAGTCACTTTTAAGATGATCAAAGCTGCAGCTGAGGTCAGACTTAAACTAAGCCCTTTCTACGATGAATTCCATGGACCTCGATCTGACACCAATGATAATGTGGCATTAAAAACAACAGTACGTAGTTCATATTACTACTTTTCAGAAGAGACAGACAGTGGGCGAGATGAAACTACTTTTGCTAGGTTTCGCAATGCACATACTCGAGCTCAAAAGCATATGGTGGGTTTTAAAGTTAACCCTTCTGGTTCCAATTGCAATGTGACCCACGTCACTCCTGCCCCATATTGGCTTGTATTGGTTGACATTGTTAACACCACCTTTACTATTTGTAATTTATTGTCAATTTGGCGAGCGCCAAGGCGTCCGTCATTTGGTTTATAAAAATGTTTCGGAGTGAAACTCCAGTTGTAGTTCAGGCTACGAGCCGAGCAGACGCGTTAAGTCTCAATTTCATTAAGGTTTTAAAATGCATTAAAGTTTTTAAAGGAATACAGTCCATTGTTTTTATTGAATTTATTCGTGTCCCTCCATGATTTGGTGGAGTCGATCGGATAGTTATTAGTTTATTAATTTCGAACTAGAAAAGTTCAGTATAATGGAATTAACTACTTTGTATAGTTCACGAGGGGTATTGAAAGCCAAGGTGACAACATTGGAGCAATTTTAAACTCCTTCATCTTTAGAACTGAAACTTCAATTGAATGATATCTCTGCTCTAGAAGATAAAATATAATTACTCAGAAATGACTATTACAGCCTTCCATCGGATGTGGATTAACCACTTCAGGAACAGCGGAAGGAGAAAGAAGAGCTTCTTCAGGCCCGTACGTTCGGAGAGGATATGCATGCACGGGACCGCTCGAATTTCCCTTCTAAGCCTAATTTCCTTTAAAAATTCATATAAAGTTTTAAATGCAACCAAATATGCTAAAACTTTCAATTTACTATCATTGATAATATTGAACATGGAGTACAAAATATTTTGCAATATTTAAAAAAAAAACAATGGCGAATTTTAAAGAAAATATTTTCATTTGAATAAAAAAAATACATCTTTGCAAAAAATCAATCTTTAAACAGTACGGCATCAATTAATCTGATATATTTCAACAGAAGTTGAAGTAAAATAAAGTTAGAAAAAAAATCACGATCTTATTAATGATAACTTTAATTAGAGTAGTTAGTTATTTGTATTACACAAATATTACATTAAAAACAATAATCTATTTTTCTTTTAATCGGAATTCGATAGCATAGCGTGGGAATTTGAATAAGAAAAAAATAAATTAAAAATGAAGGTAAAATACATCTGGAAATAAAATCGTTAACCTTTCAGAAAAGGAATATTATCTAATGTGAGTGATTTTTAATTATAGCCTAGAGATTTTTTGAGTTTCTTTCATTATATACATAATATATTGTTTAAGTAAATAATGAACTACGTAATATGAACTACGTAATCAATAATAGAAGAATGTGAATATTATTAATAAGTATATTAATAAGTATACATATTTATCGGAAAAATTTAGAATTTTATTTTTGCAGCTTCTACTTAGGATCTTCCAACTTAATTAGAGATCGAATATCATCAATTTGAGACTGTATGAAATAAATGCTGATACTATGTTTCTTCTCATGTAACATTTATCTACACAGCTTATGTTTGAAAGCCTTTGATATTTCATTTCACTATAGCATATCATTAATCATTATAGGAAAGGCATAAGCAATGTATTATCTGCTCTACTTGTTTTTCGTATAGTTATAAATAATTACAGATTATAATTCATTGAATGAAGTATAATCGGTAAGTAGAGTCAATTTTTTAATTAAACTCGTAAGAACCAAACTTATTGGGATTCACAAAATATTTTCTTGAGGGCTTCGTTTCACATTAAAAAAATTATCTGAATACTATATTTGCACAATCAGTTCATATGTATTTGTAATAGTGATAGTGAAGCCTAATTATGTGTGTGTATTATACTCTATAGCAGTGGTCTTCAAACTTTTTCAACACTCGGAACCCCTAGAATTTAAAAATGTTTTCTAGGAACCCCATTCTCTGCCCATACACACATATATACTTAGGAGAATACACCTCAAAATAATATTTAAAGTGAATAAACATGTTGTAGGTACTTTATGTAATGTATATATCACATTTATAATTAAACAAAATTTTTAATAATTTTTAAACGGATTTTTAATTTAATTTAATCTTTTATAATATTAATTTGTGTTACAATTATATTATATATCATTTACCTATGCATTATATTTAGTAAATGGGATACGTGCTTCCTTTTTTCACACAACTTGTCGAAGTCTATGTCTATTAAAATTATCTGCTGTGGCATTTCATATTCTGCGTTTGTTTTGTTCTCATTCTTTGTTTTTGTAGCCACTCACGTTAAAATATACACTCATGGACAACAAAATTAGCGCATCAAGAAATAATTGTGGGATCCTAACAAAACTTGGCATGGAGGAACATGTAGGAGAGGTATGCAAATGATTAGAAATGCAGTGTGATTGCGCAATACGTATAGCCGGTAGAACACGTTTAACGTCATTCTCCTTTGAGTATAAAATAGGTAACCAAAGCTTGTTTCAGAATCGTTTACTAAGTAAGAGCTGAGGTAGACATGCCGTTACGCTATTTTCGAAAACAATAAGAGCAGCTGTAGCAATTTGAGAGGAAGAGAATCATCGGCATGATGGGAGCTGAGTGATCAACTAGGCGAGTAGCTCGTCAATTTGGCGACCCTGATTGTGTTGTGAAGAGATGTTGGGACCAGTGGATCCGAGAGATGTCACTTACACGAAGACCAGGCTCAGGATCCCCTCGACAGACCAGTCGTCCAAAAGACCGCCACATCATAATAAATGCACGCGTACAACCAAATGCTTCATCGGCCGCCATCCAGGCATAGGTAGCACCTTAACTAGGGGCCCCTGTGTCTTCTCGAACCATACAAAGGTGTCTGGCTGAAGGACATTTGGGATCGCGACGCCCGTTACGCGTGTTGCCTTTGACACCCACCAATCGACTCCTCCGTTTGGAGTGGTGCTGCGCACGAGGAAACTGGGCTGCAGCGGAATGGAACCAGATCGTCTTTAGCGAAGAATCCTCATTCAATCTCAGCAGTGATGACAATCGTGTTTGTGGGTGGAGACCCCGTGGTCCACGCCTCAATCTTGCTTTTGCTTTACACCGACACACTACTCCCATAACTGGTGTGATGGTATGGGGTGCCATTACCTATAATACACGGTCGGGATGGTGACAACGCAGTGACACCTCATAGTATGGATCCGTTGTATCATGACGGCCCGAGTGGTATGTCCATGAAATCCTGCAACTACATGTGTTTCCACTCATGCAATGGCTCCCAGGAGCCATTTTTCAACAAGACAATGCTCGGCCCCACACGGCAATGGTGTCACAAAACTGTCTCTGCACTGATATTACCCTTCCTTGGCCTACCCGATCCCCAGATTTGTATCCAAACGATTATATCTGGGATCATTTGGGACGGCGAGTTAGGCATCTCACGAGTTTGAACGAATTAGAAGCAAGGTTACAGCAAATATGGAACGAAATATCTCGAGACATCCTACAGAACTTGTATGCCTTAATGCTCGATCGTATCACATCGTGCATTCACGCTAGAGGAGGTTCAACAGGGTATTAAATCCTCCGTTCTTTGGCCTTTTTCTCTGAAATAAAGTATCCTTTTTGTTTGATTTTCTAATCATTCACTTATATCAAAGTAGTCATTACGTATGCAAAATTCTGTTTCATTTTGACGACTCCTTCTTGGTGCGCTAATTTTTTTGTCCATGAGTGTATATTTCACTTAAACACAATGCTCTGAATGAACTTAAAATGTTTATAGCTGTGTGAGTAATACTGTGTACTTTTCATGAATTTACAACATAAAATTTAGGAGTTGCTCTGGCTTAAATTTAGATTTTAACTTTGAATCTGTTGATAGGTTGTTTCCTCTCCTTCATAATAGGTGTTCTTTCCCAATTGCAAAATGGTGCGTTTTCCAATAGAAAATTATTTAATAATTCAAGGCACTACGTTAATTGACGAGTATAAAATTATCTCGTGGAACCCAAAGTAGTAAACAATGTAATATTTACAATTTAATAGGAAGCATATATACGAAGATAAAACACTTTAATACTCTTTCATTATATTATAACCAAAGTTTTAAAAAGTGTTGAAAAATACAGTTTATTAAATATAAATAACATTTTCAATTTTAACGAATAGAATGGATTTTTATACTTGTAATTATACAAACTTCATAGAAATAATAATTTTGCATACTCATTTATTCCTTCTCGATTTTTTTTATTGTGACTCGTGGAAACAACGTGAATGCCTTGTGGAACCCCAGGGTTCCGTAGAACCCAGTTTGAAAACCACTGCTCTTTAGCATAAAAAAATATGTAACAAGATAGAGTTTTCCGAAAGGCTCTAACATGTGCATTACACTAGGATGGGTTGAAATTTGTGTGTGTGTGTATTACTTTTTTGAAAAATTCAAATAAAAATATGTTTTGCTTGCGTATCTGATTTAAGGTTTACGAAATTGAAGAATTTTCGCAATTATATTTATTTTTAATAAATTTAACTACATTGTTCTAAGTAATGATTTAACTATTAATACGACATTGCTTTAAATGTAAAGTTTGAGTTATAAGAAGTGGGAAAGGATTAGAACGTGTAAATTCAGCACATTTATTGTTCGTGTAAAGAGCTCGAAGCACATTTTTCTTTTAAAATTAGTAATATTTCCTAAATTTATTCAACATTATTTTTCAAACTTAAACACACAAAACTAAATTAATGATAACACTATATGTAAACTTTTTATCAAGCATTGTTCATAAAATTGTCCATTGTCTTCTTTTTTCAACAATTAAATCCCCTAGCAATAACATTCAATTATTTACAAAATAGCTGTAAATTTATCCTTAGAATTATCTTTCAGATTATTTTGTAGTTCCATAAATGTCCATAACTCAGAAGATGTTTGTCAAATAAGGTCTATTATCAACTTACATCCACTCAAGAATTGACAAATTTGTAGAGTAGTGCTGAGTGCCACTAAGAATTGTACCACGTGCCACAGGTCCATAGATTGCCGACACGTTTTAAATGTTCTTATTAACTAAACATCTCCTATTCAAACACAATTTATATGATAAAAAAGGGTTTTCATTCATTCTGTAGGGAATTGTATTAGATTCAACCATAAGTAATTTTGTGTATCAAAAAAATTACATTGTTTCGGGGATCCCCTTAGAGCAAAATGAAAGGAATTTGACATAATTATAGTAAGTTTCTCTAAAAGGGGAAACGCTCACTTTCAAAATACACTGCATAAAGTGGTTTTAGGTGTACGAAGTTATATTCACTATTATTCCTAAAATAAATTTTGATATTTTGGTTTTTCGTTAAGTTTTGGAAGCTATTTCTTCAAATATACTTCTCCATTACATTTCTTTCAAACTTGCTATTTTCTTTTGCGGCCACGGTAGCCTGATGGTCATGGTTATGAACTCGTGTCCAGTGTTCGAGCCCTGGTAACACAAAAGTTTAGCGTTGAAAAGGAGCTGATGCACGTTAAACACGTCGAGGTCAAAAGTCCTCACGTTGGTGTGATGTGGAAGTTTGGAAGGGGAATTATCAGCTCAGGTATCGTCCTCGTCACTTAACCGCGGTTCAAAATTACGTAGTCGCTCGTCAGTAGCCACCGTGTTGATTTAGAATGCAATATAAACCCTTGACGTGTGCACTTGAGTTAATTCGAGTACGCTAAACAGTTCCAAATATGCACATTAGATATAATTCAAACGAGGTCGCATTTTATGCTGCTATAATTTTCTCACTCAAATATCAGCGAGCGCCGTCTGCACTCGTGATATTTGACTGTTGTTTCTTATATTTACGATTTAGTCGTGAAACATAAAAAACTTGGATAAAATATTTGTATAAAAAATTAAGGGAAAAGAAATACTTAGATTTTAGAAGCAAATTACTAGAAAATATATTAGGGAATATTTACAAGATATTTCACGACTCTATCTTGAACAAAAAAAACGCCTAAGGGATTAGAATACACTCTCATCTTCAAAATTAAAAATCTGAGAAAAACACATTTAAAATTTGTAAAGGCATAAAAAAAATTGCAATGCCTGTAAAGCTTTAATTTTTTAATATGTTACTATCCAACTTATGTTCTACATGAAAATTCTACTTGAAATATAAATATGACTGAAAATATCTTTTCTAATTCAAAATTTTCTTCGACATAATATTGATAACAATTGTTAATTTGATCAATTATTCCGTTTTATCAGAACTTTATATATTCTCAAGAGTTTTAAATGCAAAATATTTATACAGAAAATAGTAGTGATACAAACGTAATCCAGAAATCACCAAGATTGTAAATAATATTTTTTTCTCAGTTCCCCATCGTGGCAGGTAAGCAAGTTTAAGTTTTTGTTGCATGACTTTAAAATACTGTAATGTAGTACTACAATATATTTATTATAATGTAGTTTGTGGTACGTCAGGGAAATATTTAGTTCATTCTGCAACATTTGCATTCTGTAGTCTAATTTTACTATCACCTGAAAGCTGGATTTTAGATTTACCATTTTCAGTCATATTCCATCCCTTTCAAGTATTATTTATCACAGTAGCCTGCGTACATTTTGGTCATGGCATTTTTCAAAAGGAAAAAAAATAATGAAAACAAAGTAAAGAGCTTTTAAATTATATAAACTATGTGTCAAAAAATAAATTGGTCTTTAAATCAATCTTAATTAAGTAAAAGTTAGAAAACTCAAAAACTTAAAAACATAAGCAAACATAAAGGATTTTAGAAATTAAAATTGCAGTTAATAGACATTTCACACGAATTAATGGATTGTGTTAAAAAAATATTTTTAATTAATTCAATCTAGGAATTCAAAAATGCTTTAAAATGAAACCGAATTTAAAATCAAAACTCAGAAAATTAAAATTTCTTAAAACCTAATTGGTTTTTAGATCAGAAATTGAGCAAGTTTTCCAAATATATGAAATATATATTTGCAATAAATTGGGAGAAGTTTCTGTTGGCCGTGAAGTGGAGAAAATGTCCATTTCACAATCCTCGCCCTAAGCCACAGCTGTGAATGAGAAACCTCCCCTTTCGAACAACACAGAAACCGAAAAGCAATAAAATCATCCCCTGCAAAACCATTTGAGGACCTCCCGCAGTTTTAAGGGGGAAGGCATAAAACTGCGGTGTGCTTTCGAAGCAGTTCGCGAAATTCACCCGAAACGTTTTCGTTACCACTAGCTTTGAAAAAGTAGACCGCTTTTGAAGTGAAATTCAATTAGCGGGTCATCCACTCAGAGGGTTAAAAGAAGACGTAAACAAGTAATATACAAAAAAAGTCAATTCCTACTTAGGCCAACAAAGAGAAATGTTATTTTAGTTAATTAAATGTAATTAATGAATTAATATTTGGAAATAAAGTGGATAAACAACAACCGACATCCAGTCCAAGTTTAAAAAATATATTTGAAGCCAAGAAAAAAATCGTTAAAAAAACTTACCGGTGTCATTTATTGGTACTAAATCTAACTTCGCCAGAAATAACGCAGAGAAATTTTAAAATTTTAAAAAATCACATTTAGTTAATGAACTAATAGCTGAAAAAACTGTACTAACATCAAGTGTCATCCACTACAAGTTTAAGAAATGGGTTTGAACCTCAGTGGATGAATAAAAAGTATTTTAGTAACGATTAAAAATTTGAACAAGATATATATATATATATATATATATATATATATATATATATATATATATATATATATATGTAATATACATATAAGAAGAGAGTGAACTAATAGTAGGAATTGAAAATAGTAAATGAAAGGAATTTTGATAAGCATTAGAATGGAAGGCTTTCTGTATGTGTTTAGAAAAAAAAACATAATCTCTTCCAGTAAACTTGTAATGATAGCTTCAGCATACTATTCAATATTGAAAACCATTATTCAAGTGTTTGGTAAAAACAAACCAAGTATATATTTCACTCACTTCACCAGATCCATTACACCCACGAACAATTTTTTTGTCCACTTTTTTCTCAACCTATGACTTATATGATAATGTAAATACGCCTACAACATATTTTTTTTTCTTCTTCCTCCAACTTAATGACTGGGTAAATTAGATTTCCTCACAGACTCTTCACTCTTCCAGAAAATCTGACGAGAAAAAAGGTTGGTAAACAAGAAAAATTCGTATAGATGGGTATCTTGGGATTTTCATACCTGTCAATTTTTAGAAAGCAATGAATCAAATTAATGTACCTTTCTGTAACGCAGTTAAAAAGAAATTTTCTACCTGAATGCTTGGACAGAGAATTACGCTATCTAAATGATGCAGAATCTGTGTGTAGAAATATGAATACCTTTCTTTTTTCAGTATAATGAATTTTTTTTTCGTTTCCAGATAAATTTAAAGTCTTTTGATGGCTCTAATTTTATGGAAAATATGAATGGGTTTTTAACAGAATTGCTTTCTGGGGTGTAAAATTCTTTATGAACCAGTTAATAATTCTAAGAGAAAGCGTGCTTGAAAAACCGCAGATATTAATATAAATGAGCATTATCTTTTTGTATTATATATCGGATGGTTTCAGCAAAACTAAATTATTTTAGGATGTAGCTTTCGTTTACTCCATACATTCATTCTAACATTTTAATTTGTTTAAACTTTAAACAAAATTTAAAGAAATAAACTTATTATAATTTAAACATTAAATTATGATAAATTTCTTGGTGAGTTACTGTAAAAATTAATGGTCGCAGTTAAAGATAGTTTTTATTGTAAATGTATAGATAGGTTACAGTAAAATAACAGGAGTTCTCACATCTACTACTATCTACATATTATAGTATAACCTTTCATGCATTTGTAAAAAAATGAAGATAACTGTATAAGTTTACTTTTCGATAAAGTAAAGCCTAAAATCACTGAATTATTTGAAGTTAAACGTTTGGCTTGAGTTGATTGATTAATGAAATTACGAGGGGAAGTCAAAAACAGAAAAGACTTTCGCAATTTCTCATTGAAAGGTTTGGCAACAGCGCTAGTATCCAGCGCTAAATGAGGGGTTGTCTGCAACATTTCTATACAACCGCGGTCGCCAAACTTTTTGACCTGCCGTTATTTTTTTTTATTTCGAACTAGCTGGTATACCCGTTCTTCGCACGGGTGAATTTAAAAATTAAAAAATACAGACTGAAGGATAAAGAAGTTTTTAATGAGTTATTTTACGTGAATTGTATAAATTAAATATAAAAAGCTTTTTACATAACTCAGATGAACAAAGAAACCATGTTTGCTAATTTTTATGTCTTTAGATATAATTGCTGATTTTTTTATTATTGTTATTGATATTTATGACGCCCCGTAACTTTCTTGTGGGTTGATTTTTGAAAACACCCACCTGCTCAGCAAAAGTAACACATTGTTACAAATTTTGTGTAATAAATGCTAAAAATAGTGTAAATAATTTTTATTTGGATGTGTAATACGTTAATATTATTTTCTGATGCATTTATTTTATGTTAAATAGCTGTTACCCGCGACTTCGTCCACGTGGAATTTAACAAAAAAAGTGTTTATCCACTTCACAGAGTTAACGAAAACTTTTCTTCTTGTTTGTGAATCTATGTTTCTTTTCTGTTATATTTTTTTTCTTAGCTTTTTGTTGAGCAAGGGGCGAAAGGGACGCATGACCTTTGACACTGTCGATGGGGTGAGGACTAAAATCTTTAGGATCAAAATAGATCTAAGTAGCAAGTAGGGTGAAACGCGAACACAAATGAAGCCGCAATTAAGGGGGTGAAAGGGACGTATGATCTTTGACAGTTCAGTTAAGGACTGTAAAATCATTAGGATCAAGACATGAACGGGAAATGTCACGAATGGCAGCAACCTTATCAAAGAAAAAGGTTTGATATAACTGTTAGCATTCGTTGAGACAGAAGGCTCGCGAAATAAAAAAATCCTTATTAAATAACAATAATCCCTATTGAATAAAAATAGTCCCTATTGAAATAAATAATCCCTATATGAATCGGATATTGCTCACTATTTCATTGGTTTTAATTTTATTTTCTGGGAATCCAATTTTTTTTCTATAATAAAAGTGGCCTAAGTTATTTCTTATAACATTAGCTATCTGCAAGTGAAAGTTTCGTCAAAATTGATCCAGTTGTTTCAGAGATTAGCCGGAACAAACAGACAGAACAAAATTTTAAAAATTGATTTTTTCATTAAGTACCATATATACTTTTAAATGCATTTAGTAAAAGCTGTTAATTTCAAATTACAAACAAACATTTTATTTTTATATATATATATATATATATTTTTTCTTATAACATTAGCTATATGCCAGTGAAAATTTCGTCAAAATTGGTCCAGTCGTTTCAGAGATTAGCCGGAACAAACAGACAGACATATAGACAGACAAAAAATTTATAAAAATTGATTTTTTCATTAAGTACCGTATATACTTTTAAATGCATTTAATAAAAAGCTGTTAATTTCAAATTACAAACAGACACTTCATTTTTATTTATATGTATAGCTAAGCCAATCAGCCAGAATCGTGGAGGAAGTGAGTGTCTATTTTTTTCGAGTTGGCTGTGTTGACAGCTCTATAGCTCACGTTCAATTGGATATTTTTGTTTAATCCTTTATATACATACTCTTAAAATATATATAAAAAATAATAAAAAAATTAAAGATGTATCTTTTTACTGGTCTTAAAAAATTCTCTAAGAAGGATTAAAAAACAGGCCACCACATAGGTGAAATCCCTTAACTTGTTATTTCCGTACATAGAACGCGCGCGAATCGTATACATTTAAAATAACCAAAAATCTTTAAATGAGGCCCCATTATTTTAAATAACCTCTCGAATCAATTCAATTTTGTTAAATGACACTTTAACTTCTCCACAAAATTTCATATTGCCGTAACTAATGATCCGATCTTCAGAGATAAAACACAGTATAGCTAATTCTATAATGAGATTACCATTATATACTATAATATTTACCATTATCAATAATTTTAGTAGATCAGCTATATTATTTGATTCAGAGAAATAGAAAATAATGTAAACCTCACACATATTTATTTTCACAAATTTTTCCTTTTAGTTTAGTTTTAAATATTTAATTTAACAGTATGCTAAGTACAATTCAGTTGTTTAAATAAAACTTTCCTACAACGAACGATCGATCGTAAATTTTATGTTTAAAGAATATTTTGTTTATAAAAATTTCATCAATATAACCAACAAAGTTCAGACAAATCACTCAAAAAAGCAATGCTCTCAATGGACATTTTATATATGCTTCTGTAATTGCCTTTAAAGTAATTTTACATTATTGTTATTTTTTTCCTCAAATAGAAACTTTTTAGAAAATTCCAAAATAGTTTTAATAGTTAGATTCTATGTTCCTACAACTATAAAAAAATCAGATAATGTTCCCCAAAGAAGTAAAGTATGCCATAAGTTTGTTGCTTTATTGGAAAAATAGTTTGTTCTTCAGCAATTTATTAAGGAGTGAAAGGATTTTATTGCCCTCCTGTCAGATAAATTGCGTATCAAAAATACTTAATTTTTGAAAACAGAAACGTTGAAAATAATAAAAGACGAGGTTACTTTTATATTTTACTTTTTACATTTCTATATAATATAAAAGGAGTAACAATACCCCAAATTGAAAAAAAATGGAAACAAATTAAAGCAATTCAAATATCGTGCAAAAATTTTAATAAAATATTCATAAATATTGTATAAAATATACTTATATATTTTATGTAATATTTATATAACTTTAAAATAATCAAATGATTATTGACATTGGACTGCAAAAAAAACGAATATAATATCCTAGTGCTATACCATAAAGTTTCAATGTATTTTAATATAATTAAATAATGAACAATTCATTTTGCGTAACTATTGATATTTAGGAGGAGACAATATCATAAAAATGACAAAAATAGCATTTTTACTGTCTTATTTAATTGCTTGACTTTTTTTAAAATATATTCCCAAAGTTTGGTAGGTCTAGCTGCATTTTTTTGCCAGTTACTTAACTTTTTTTAAAGTAAGTCGAAGCGAAACCAAAACTAACACACGCGACGTCTACTTCTTATGCAGACGCTATCATCCTAGTGCAAACAATTTTAATTGATTTTCTTACTCGCGATTCTAATGCTTATTATTTTAATTAGAAGAGAAGGACATTAATTTATTTAATTTTTCGCAAGAGGCTATTATTATTGCATTTTGTGTGTTGCGTCCTTTTTTCATATTCTAAAACCTTTAGTATAAAAAAGAGCTTTTTTCAAAGCCAATTATATAATTTATTTATTACGAGATTGATCTGAATATCTTTTGATAGAATAAATGAACTTTAATTTATCATGCCAATACGAAAACGATACAGTCTTGTTAGTAAGCAAAAAGTTAACAAGAGATGGCGCGATAAACACAACAGTGATGAAACATATGCGTTTTTAGGAAAGATAATTCTGCTTTATCAATAGAAATATGATATGCCAAACTTTAGAAGACAGCAGGTCGAACGATGTAAATTGCATTAAAGATTCTGAAGTCTCACATTATTTAATAATGGAGGCACAATTTTCAAAAAGACTTTGAAGAATTTAGCGTGTGATGCTTGTAAATTCTATCCATTAAAAATCGACTTCGGTGAAAAGCTTGGATTTCCTCGGTCTGTATTTTGTACTTCGTGTGATTTAATTAAGTCAAGTAATTTTACATCGAAGAGATTTTCTGAAAGTGAAGACAATGAAAGCCAATCGTTTCACCTAAATATGTACATGGTGCAATCATTTTTAAGTGTTGGAAAATGCTATGGAAAAATTTGTATGCAAATGAATATGGATTTACCCTCAAGTAGAATATTGAATACATATTTAAAAAAATGTAAATATGAAAATGAAATGTGCTTATGAAAGTAGCTTGCTATTATTGATATAGATGCTACTTGTGATGGAACTTGGCTGAATCGAGGACATTCATCTCAAATAGGTATAAGTTAGATAAGATTGACAGTCTTACTGAATTTATCATGGATTTTTTTTTTGAAATATGTCCAAACGCTGCACTGAATGTGAAAATGCAAAATCTTATTTAGGAGAAAATTCAGCAGAATTTTTCATGTCTGGTATGAAGACGATATATCCACATGCGCAATCAATCCCGTAGGATCATCTTGTGCCATAGAATAAAAGACTGCTCTTAAATGGTGGCAAAGATCTGAAGATAATGGTTTTCGATACACGACACTATTGTCAGATAGTGATAAAAATATATACCAGGATTTAAATGCTGAGAAAGTTTATGGTCCTGAAAAAAATTAAAAAAAGAGTGCATAAACCCCGTTAGTAAGAGGCTAAGGACAGCTTTACGAAAAGTTGCTAAAGAAAGGCAAGCCAAAGGTTGTGATTTTTTCGCGTTACACATCTAAAAAATCAACTTGTTTTTGTGGATAGGATAACAACGTTTCTATTCACGCAGGCATCCTTAAATATTGTGCAGTATTTCATCTGTCATCGTCCCGAAAACTATGAATGTGCCTTACGACACCTGGATTCGACACCTGATCATGAGTAGGAAACTCCGAGAGTGCAATTCGAGGTGTCAAATTTATCCCAAGACCATGGGGTTCTTTGAAAAACACCGAAAATGATATCGTGTTGTCTCCACCCTCAGAAATAGCACATTTTAAACAATAATGAAATGCTCAAAATAATGAATAACTTCGGTGCAAATGTATATACTGTAATTAATAACTGTGAAGTACTATACCAATTATTTAATGTTCCTAACTCTAACGCTGACATCAATTTTCTCAAACGTCACAACGCGTTTCCTTGGGAAAGGCATCTCGTGGCAGTTTAAAGGAGGAGACAATCAACTCAGATTATCTGTGCCGACTCATTTAGAATACTCATTATTATATTCAAAAGAAAAAAAAACATGCAATTATTCAAGATATTTATTTTAGTA
Organism: Trichonephila clavipes; assembly: GCA_019973935.1. Lineage (NCBI taxonomy): Eukaryota > Metazoa > Arthropoda > Arachnida > Araneae > Nephilidae > Trichonephila > Trichonephila clavipes. Next base: position 533,553 of record BMAU01017267.1, read on the forward strand.
AAAAAAAATCTACGACGATTCGATATGCTTTTACCCCCTCTCTTAGAGTTGTCACCCCTATGGGGCGCACCTCACAGCTTGAGAAGTACTGTTCTATAAGGTAATGCACATACAATAAAGTTGTTATTCAATATGCACGGGCCTCCAAAAGTTAAGGAACAACCCATTTTTGCACCTTATTTGCAAATGAATGAATGTAGAAAAGCCAAATTTGGTGACATGTGCACAAAACAGTTATGTAATGACTGCAAGATGGAAGTTTACATAACAAAATTCAAAAGTGTTTTACAACCAAAAAATGAAATCTCGCTCGAAAAATCCATTCTTGGAAAAATAATAATCACGGTTTTATGTGGTAAAATGTCATAGAAACATAAAAAAACGGGTTTTAATAAGGGATATGCCCACCCCTAGCTTGAATGCATTGGCGGTATCGAATTTCCATGCTGTCAATTGGTTGCCGGTGACCGAAATGGGAAGCGATGACCAGGCACGGAGTAAGTTTTGATCCAGCTCTCCTAAAGACATTGTAGGAGGACTTAAAGCAGCAACCTGTCAACCAAGATAGTCCCACAGCTGCTCTATTGGATTTAAGTCTAAATATTAAGCTGACCATTCCATTCGCTCTAAATCAAAACCTTCAAGATATTCCTCAATAATTACAGCTCAGTGAGGTCGTGCATTTTCATCCATTAGAATTAAGTTATTGCCGATTGCACGGGTATACGGGTGGACATATGGATCAATGATCTCATCCCGATATCTCACACTAGTCAGAATTCCTTCCTGGAACATATGCAGGTCAGTGTGATCTCTCATCGAGGGAGATCCTTTCCAAACCATTATTGCACCACCGATTTAACTGTGTCCTTCAACAGTTCTGGGTTCATGATATCTGGTGCTTTGTTCCCTCCAGATGAGCAGACGTCCTGAATAGCTCTCAGGTGTGAATCTGGGCTTGTCTGTAAAGAGTATAGAATCCCATCGCTGTCTGTTCCAGGAAATGAGTTCTCTTGCCCAAGATAAGCAGATCCTTCTCTGTCGTCTGTTGAGGGGTACACACAACGGGTCGCTTTGAATAGAGACCTGAGTTGTGAAGACGCCTCCGCAGCGTACTAGCGAATATTCTTCTCCCTGATGCTACTGAGTGATCTTCAACACGTTGTGGCGCTGAAATCCTTCTTCTCCTTTCGGCCGAAAGAGCAATAAAATAGTCTCCTGCATATGTTGTAGCTTGTGGTCGGACTGGAACATGTCTCTGGATACAGATGCTTCGGTTTTATATTGATTCCAGAGACGGTGGACCACACTACGAGTCACATTAAGACGCCTAGCAGCATCAGCCTTAGACAACCTCATTTCCAACCATCCGACCACCCTCCACCTTAATGAATCGGGCAAATGGCTTCTCTCTGACATTGCGAGAATTTACTGCCTATTGTCAACAAATCTGCTAACAAAAGTTGTAAATCAAAAAAAGTTACACGCGTAATTACGAAAGCCTATGTGATAAATGCATATTTTTCTCTCCCTCATATATATCTGCTCTTTCCTATTAAAAAAAGTGATAGTTATTGTTTTTGCATAAATTTGCATAAAGTTCGTTTTCATCATTTATATAAACTGTAAATTTTACTGTTACTTTAATTTTTTTTTACGATGAGCTTCGAAAAACGTGTTTTCCTTAACTTTTGGAGGCCAGTGTTTATCAGTTGATTTTGACGAAATGCTGTTGCTACTACTGTATTTATATCGATTAAAATCAGTTTAGTAATAATAAACAATGTTTATCGTATTTTGTACTAGCAGTGACAAACTTAATACTCATCTGAAGTGAATATTAATTGATAGTTTATTTTGTACGTTAGAAATCAATTGGATAGCCTTTAATAGAGCAAAAAGAAAATCAAATTAATTTAAACAACAGTACTCTGATTTCAAGGAATTTTTTTTCTATTTGATTATATATATATATATATATATATATATATATATATTAATTATAATAAGCTAATGTCACATGACAAATATATAATACAATTTTAAAATTTATCCCTAACTTTAAATATTAATTTTTTTCATGTAAAATAGAAACTTGTGAACCACTGTAAACATACTTTGTTCTTGTAATATTTCTAAGACATGAAAACAATGTAAAAATATTTTTTTTATTCTACAGAAAAGCATTTTTAAAATTACTTATTATGATCAAGTTACTGTCGATATCATATTTGACATTTTTTCAATATTTCTTGTCGTTTTAAATGACAAAATCTTGTTTCTTTGTTATTCACTCAAAAAGGTTTAACATACTTGAAAACTTTTCTTTAAAAAACTGATATTGATGATGGTAAAGTCATATCCAATCTGGAAATTGATTTCTTTAAAAACATTCTCAGAATAATTTATCGCAAAGTAAAAAAAAATGTTTAATAAAATTGTAAGTAACACAGTATGTTCGTATAACATATGCATTATAGTAAATGACATTTAAGTGTATTTGAATTTTTTTATCATTTAGATTTTGTGCTGCGAGTTTGCAATTTCGATTATAAAGGATGCCAGACATAAACAATACATAATGTTAATTGTAACTAATAGCTACTGTCAGCGCATTATATTTACTTTTGAATAGACTTTTTAAACAACGAAACTCCCCAGTAAAGAATTTTAAATTTAATTCTAATCACTGTTTGAATATCTTAATTTGAATTTCTACCAAACTTATGGATCAATTATTAGAGTATTGAAGATGAACGTCAAAATCGTTTCTGGGTTTTTTTGTACTGAATTCCCTTTTTACAGTTTTTAATTGAATAATAATGAAAATAGAATGTATTTCATGTAACTGAATTACGCATATTGATAAAAGAGTAGAGAATCATATCGTACTTTACCAAGAGTCTTACTAAAATACGATCTTTTAAAATATGCAATAAGACAATAATTATGCAAAATTTTGGAAAATTGCTCTTGCAGTTAAAATGCAATTACACGAAATACAAATTCAGCTGTTAATGTAGGAATAAAAATACCATTAATAAAATCACATTTTTTTTTAAAAAAAAGCCTTACAGTGACGTAAGAGGCAAAAACATACCTAGCATTTGTTTTACTAAATGCTTTATTCTGCTTGAACAAAATATAGATAAAATTAAATGTGTTTCAAACGGTTTTTCTAATTTAATCCTAACAAAATTATAATATAAAAATACTACTACTCTTAACCAAAATTTCCCATTTGCTGAACTTGAAAGTAATTCAGGAATACTTCAGAATTAATTTATACACACGCCTTCTAGTCAGTCAATCTCACTCAAAACCTTTTAATAGCTTAACAAGGAAGAAATTGCACACTCGATACTAATATTAGTGGTCGCGCGGGATTACGGATTCACCTGATTTCTTTTTTTGTAACTTTTTATTGTACTTGATAAAAATCGTAATTCCAGTGAATAATTTAATTAAGTGAAAGCATACTTATACCTACTTTTGTGGACTTTAAATTTTTTTTTTTATAGTTTCAGAAAAATTCCAATCAAACTGAACAAAACTGTTTCAAATGTGCGTGACTTTAATATATAAATAAAGGACACTAATCACAGACATTTTTTGATAATATTACTGGAATGTTATTTGCAGGTAAAACTTCCAAATTTTGTTCAAATTATTGAAGTTTTATTGTCATTTGATGATTGACAAATAGTACGATGAACTTTTTGATGCTTGAGGGTTTTGACGGGACGCAGTGTATCTTGTGGCACACTCTTGTGGCTTCATATCTCTCTTGGTAGAGTTTTTAGGAGAAATTTTCCTTTCAACTCAAATGTTCCATGTTCATTGCTTTTCTATATGCATTATTTCATCAGGTTCTTCCTTTAATTGATCCGTTTCAACTTCATACAATAGAGATCACACAGATTGCCATTTATATTTTGTATTTTGTTAATGTACATTTATAAACCATAATGAGTCGTACAACACACCATTCAAAACCACTACGTCTTTCACAGGGGAAAAATGTAGCCTGTTCATAGAAAATATTTTGAGACAAAAGTAGACAATTGTGCGAGGAACTCAGTCAACACTATGTGCTTCATGTTTTCACAAAAAGAAGTTTGCCACTCCCAAAAAAGAGGGAGATTTGAGACAAATATATTTTATTTCTCATGAAGACTGCCATGCAGAAGGATACTGGCAAGGTTATTGGTAACAAATAAACAGTTCTTACAGAATTAAAAATTTCATGAGTTTAGGGTGACTGTGTGTCCCACGCGGTCGCTCCCGGTTCAAGGTACCCAACTATTTTTGGAACTGTGATTTTAAAAAAGCGCATAAATGGATAATTTTCATCATATTTAGTGTCACTTAGATTAGAATACATGAATAAATATGAGGAAAAAATTATTTAAATACAATATTTTGGGGAAAAATTAACTTAGAATAAAAATTTTTCAAAACATTATTATTTATAAAAAATGCTTCTAAAATAATATGTTGCTTATATAAAGTAAAGACTTCTCCAGAGAGTCTGAACTAGGATTTTTGAAAACAATTCACATTATTTTCAGAGTTACCACCCATTGAAATAATTGTTCGCGTCTTTTTCTTTAAATTTATCCCATCTGTTGTCGTAAAACATGGATAAATTCACTTCTAAGTTATATATTTCAAAAATTCCAGTTCAGCCTCTGTAGAGACGTCTGAAGCAAAATATTATGCAGGCAAAATATCATAATACAATCATTTTTCATGAGAGGAGAATGCTTTGAAAATTGGTCATTCTGTATTCATTTTTTGTCAAAATATTGTATTTAAATCATTTTTATTGTAATAATATTCTTCTTAAAACAATTTGAGATACGTTTTCCAATATAAGTGACACTAAATATCATAACTATTATCCATATATAAGCTTTTCAAAATCACGGTTCCGAAACGTAGTCGGATACCTCAAGAACCATCAATTTCTAACCCAGATTAACAGCTCGTGGCATTCTCCAGCCATCCTCCTATACTAGAAACCTTACCACATGTTACGTGCTGCACATAACAGAAACAGCAGATAGTGTGTTGGGAGAATTAAACAGAAATCTCTTGGATCCTTTACTCATGGTCAACTAGTCTTCCCTTAAGCTTTGAAAAAATAAGATCTCGTTACCACCAGTTAATTTAATTAAAATGATATTGTAAAGGGTGTTTTTTAGAGGTATAGAACTTTAAATTGCAATAAAACAACGATGTTTTATTCGATTGACATGATTTTTTTTTATTCGAAAGATAATCTTGTGGCATTACATTTTAAATATGATTTCTGGCATAGGACTGCCACGGCTGGCTCGGATGTAGTCCAATCTGGACGTCCAATTTTCGATGACTTTTTCCAACATTTGTGGCCGTATATCGGCAATAACACGGCGAATGTTGTCTTCCAAATGGTCAAGCGTTTGTGGCTTAACTGCATAGGCCAATGACTTTACATAGCCCCACAAAAAATAGTCTAGCGGTGTTAAATCACAACATCCTGGAAGCTAATTCAAAGGTCCAAAACGTGAAATTAGGCGGTCACCAAACGTGTCTTTCAATAAATCGATTGTGGCACGAGCTGTGTGACATGTTGCGACGTCTTGTTGGAACCACAGCTCCTGGACATCATGATTGTTCAATTCAAGAATGAAAAAGTTAGTAATCATGGCTCTATACCATTGACTGTAACGTTGTGGCCTTCATTGTTTTTGAAGAAGTACGGACCAATGATTCCACCAGCCCATAAAGCGCACCAAGCAGTCAGTTTTTCTGGATGTAACGGTGTTTCGACATTTACTTGTGGATTAGCTTCACTCCAAATGCGGCAGTTTTGTTTGTTGACGTAGCCATTCAACCAGAAGTGCGCTTCATCGCTAAACAAAATTCGCTTATGAAAATCGGGAACAACGGCAATCTCGTTTTGGGCCCATTCGACGAATCAACGCCTTGCTTGATGATCGTTTTGATGAATTGCCAAACCAAACTGAGAATAAATCACTTGATAGCTGTTAAATCGGTCGTCATCTTGGAAAGTAATGCCAACTTAAACTTCTATACCTGGAAAAAAAACACTCCGTGTAGAAGCTCTTCTCTTCACAAGTATCTACTTGTGTATTAAATGTGGAAAAAAACTTCCTTTTGCCTCTTCGTACTTTATCATTGTACATATGAAACCGGAATTCAGTTTTCAATCAATGAAAGGAATTATCTACCCTTTTTACACTAAAACAGTAATAACAGAAAACAATTTGAGAGGAATAATGTTACATCATGCGAAATGGTCCACTTCACTGTGTGTCGTTACGGTCTGTATTAAATACGCATTTATCAGGGACTCTATTGCAGGAATCCCGTTTAAAAAAACGTTAAAGTAACCCAAGAGTTAAATTAAGAGAAATGCGTGCAAACGTCCCTACATTACTCATCGATAAAAATTAGGGCAATCTTTGAAGGGATTGGTCTTTTTTGAATGAATCATCATGGATATTCTCCTACCGTCTGCACATTACAGTTATTAAAACTGTTTCGCAGACGAAGTACAGAATATTGCTTAGGTAATTTTTTTTGGACACTTTCTATTATAATTATTTCTTTTAACTGAAACAGGTTTTTGTTACACGCTAACTTTTTCAGCTATATTTGGCAATTTTGAAAGTTTTGAAGATTCATTTAACGAGTCATTATTATTTTTATGTAATTGTACTTCAATTTTCTTAATGGTTCTATTTTAATATTGTGAAAAAGTTCGTTAAACTTTATTTATTGCAATATTGAAGAGAATGAGTAACTTGGTATAATACTGTAATAGCAATTAATAACATATTTAGCACCTAATTTTAAAGTAATTTAAAAAGAAACAGTCCTCCTTGTTCTACATTAGAAGGCATTTTATACTGTATAATATCTTTCAAACAAATTTTTGGTTATTAAAATCAGGATTGAAAAACAAAATTATAATTGTTTTAAAGAAAAACTCTGTTTAATTAAATATATGAATTTTACCTTGAAAAACACTGAACATAAAATTCGTATGTTAAACACATTCTCCAGAGCCTATTATACTTTCAAAGAGCTACCCCAATTCACTAAAAATCTATGGTTGAAGTAAAATGATTTGCTTTTATATATATACATATATGTTTTTATTAGTATAGCATAAATCATAGCAATCACGTGACCCCATATATGTTTGGATTAAAATGTTTCTACAACATATTTAACTCCGTTTCATCACATAAAAATATTCAAAATAATATAAACTATTCCTCAGTTAAACAGCGACACAATAATTAGAGTCCTTTCTATCAAAAGCGCTACAATGAAGTCGGAAGACAGAGCATCTTCTAATACCTTACGCAGACGTGAAAATGAGGTTAACATTACACCGGATTAAATCCTTAAGCTCTTCTGCGCTGTTACTTTAACGTTGCTTGATAATGATTATCTTTGTGCAAGAGAAAGACACACATTGGAACGACATCTAATAAGAATTTAAATTGGCTCAAAGTAGAGGAAGGCATTACGTCACAAAATGCTAATGTTTATCCAAGATACGTTCCTTAAGAATCTTTTAATACTTCAGAAGATTATCTCTCTTTGTATTGTTAATGTGATGCAATTTAATGTATAATACATCTGATAACAATAGTGTAATTCTTTAATTATTGTTGATGATAATTTGTGTCAGAACATAAAATGAGGCTGTGATGAATTTTATGGAATCAACTGTAACAATACATGTGCAAATAAATGTAAATAATTTACACATTAAATGCTTTTATTACACAAATTTGCTTTTTTAACACATTTTTATAAGTTTCACTTGTTTGTAACGGAATTTTGAACTCGATTTTTACCCACTTTAAAAGGTCAGATCAATTCGAAATTTCGCACACTTGTCAAGGACCGATGGCAATACAATAATTTCATAATTGTGCTCCATGTCCTGAAAAAGATATTTAGGAGACAGAATAATCCAGAATTGGCGACTAATTCCATATCCAATTTCCAGATTTGGCGACTAAAAGATTAAGAGTAACTCTACAAGTGAAAACGTTCTTTTGCGTCAGCAATTTCTTATCATTATGTAAGCAATTGCCCAGTATTTCTGAAAATGGAAATAAAACAAAAAATAATCCTCGCGCATGTGAAAAAAAAATATGTTGTAACTCAGGATAGGCAAACTTTTTCGGTCGTGGGCCAAATTTTTTAAAAAAAATGTGTATGAATGATAGTCAAAAAGACTCAAAATGCATGCTTTTACTGTAGATCGAACTAAAAAATGGGAAATAAATTATAGTAAAAAACAAACTAACTAAAAAGCACGCTCTTATGCTTAATCGAACTAAAAAATAAAAAAAAGAATAATTCAGCACTAACTCAGCATTTCGAAATAGAACTAATAAGAAATTATAACAATTGATATAGAGCTCCCCACGCTGTTACCCCAATGACATTAGTTTTCTCGTAAATCCTCTTATTCTTATATTAAGAATTATTTTTTTACTTTTTAGTTCGATTAACCATAAAAGCGTGTTTTTTAGTTTTTTTTAATTATAAATTACTGTATCAAATCTTACAAATTATCACAAATTTTAAATGTAATAATACTAATAAAAGCTAAGGGCAACTTACTAGGACATGTAGAAGGTTCACTTCTAAAGTACACATGTTCCAAACATGGACTCGAAGCAGTTTCTCCTGCCTGTGTGTCTGACCAACATTGCCAGCCATCCCAGGTACGCGGACAATAATTGGCGTCTGAAAACAAGTAAAATACACAAAAATTCAGTTTTCATATACTGTTTTAAATAGTTAATTGGTAGTTTTATTAAAAATAAAATCTGATCATATTTTATGTAACGAAGAAAAAGTGTGCTCTCAAGAAAGAGTCCCATATTTTAAAGAATAAGTTGAATTTTATCACTTATAAGAATAGATATATTTACATACCATTTAAAAATTTTTCACAAAAGGTGTTATTTTTCAAAAAATAAATACAGTCAGACTTCTATTTAATGAATTCATTGAGACCGAACACATCGTTCGTTAATTCGGGGTTATCTGTTATGTAGGGGTCCACTCAAAATACAAAGGTTTTGCCTTTACCTTTTGAAAGTTCTATAATAAGCAACTACACAAAAGATATTTAGAGTTAGAATTTACACAATTTTTTTGTCAACATCTAAAAATACTACTAGTAAATTACTACGCGACTGTTAATTGGAAATTTTAAAAAATACCTACTAAATAATACTAACTAGATGTATGACAATATTTTTGATTCCTGAATCAAAATAGTTCTTTTTAGACTTTATACAGAGGAGAATGACTTTATGCGTCATTTATATCCTGCTGCACAAGGTATGGGTTCAGTTTCCGTAAATTTAAAGCGTCAGAAAATGTAACAGTTTTGATAAGAAGTGTCATTATCAACTACTGCATCAGATTCACTATTCATTGACTCCTGTAAATCAACAATTTTCAAAACCTTTTTTTTTTTTGCACAGATAGTGCTTACTTTGCATCCGTCATTGAAATTAGCATAGTTATTCAAATCCTAAAATATTTGCTGAGTTGCGGAGTGAGAGATGAGATGAAAAAAGAACTTCATATCCTATTCATAACTATCACGGTAGGTTACACTCACTACTCATTTCCCCCGTAGAGTCTAATATTGGTCTGCACCTTTTCCCATCGAAGATTGCTGCTTGCAAGAAAAAGCATTTTTCTGTTCTGGACAAAAAGGAGATATGCTTTATTTTTTTTAAAAAAAAATCTAAATTTTTCTAATTTATCATTAATGCTCGTTAAATAGGGTTTTTTTTTACCATCAATTTAATCGAAAAATTGAAAATTTCGTTAAGTCGAGAATTTCGTTAAGTCAGAAGGCTGATTGTATTCCAATCAATTTTTTTTTAAATTTAAAACACTAAGATTTCAATTATTAATACTTATATATTAAAACATTACAAATAAAACTAAGTAAAGCAGAAATCGAAGTTTGAACTGAAATAGCGTAAAAAATTAACAATTTTTAAAAATATACTACACTCTTTTAGACAACAAAGAAAAACCCTTATGTGAGATTTTTAATATGTACTAGAGCAACGGGTTTTTTAAAAGTAAATTCAGTGAATTTTCAAGTTTAGAAAGCACACGTAATGCAAAATAATCATAATAAAATACTCAAAATAATAATATTATATAACTGCCGTCTTTTTAAATCAAAACAGCAAAGGAAATCTTTATTTGGGTTGGTAAAATTTTGCGATTAATTATGTACATGTAACCTGACTCTTTGCAGTTTTGACTGTTAAAAAGCAAAAAGAAATCATTTAATGACGGACATCTAAATAATACATAAATATGCACTCGAAAAATAACTATCGCAGTAATTTTTTTTTCATATATGATTGATAGGAATATTAAATTGCTTGATCGTAGTTTCTCCCCTTTAAATTTAATTCATTTCTAACTATTTTGTTGTTCATTTTCAAATTTATTGAATAATAAATTGATAAATAACATCCCATTGTTTTCTTCTTTGTCTGCTTCAAAACTTCAAAATGTGTCACGTCCAGTTTAGGACCCAAACACAGAATCAAAACAGATGGTTTTAAAACCAGAAGAAAAATGACATTTAGGTGACTCTGGATTATCCCATAAGGCCATCACATCAAACAATACTTAAGTTTATGGCATGGGTTATAAAGGCTTTCTTAAAAGAAGAAACGCGACACAAAGAAATAATAAGTTTTAAGCATTTTCGATCGAAAACTATGCAAAGATTGGTGCAAAGATTTTTAAAACAATCTTACTTATGCTTAGGTAAATATAAAGCAGTTGTTTTAAAGCAAAATACCACTAAGGTATTATAGTTGTCACTTACACTTCATACGTATATTAAGAGGTATGTATGAAAATAATTTAAAAATGTTCGTTTCCAAGAACACATAAAATGCAATTTTTTTCAATGAAAAATAAGCTATTTTTAAATATTTTGCTTTTATTTTTCCAGGGAGATATATTTTTTAGAAAATAAAATGAAATGCAAAAAAAATTAAGCCTGTTTCCCATCGAATCATATATTTCATCAAAGTATTGCAAATGTATAAGGAGATTTTTAAAAAAATTAACAAACTTTGATTTAATATTTTTATTAAATTTGAATTAATGCTAAATTTAAAATATCCATTAAGTTACCCGACTACTTGCGATAATTTTTTTTTGAGAAAATGGAAATATGAGGATTTTTTTCGTGATTTTTAGATTTATTTAGTATATTTTAAAGAAAAAATCCTAAAATTGAATATAGAAAAAAAATGTAACATTAAAATAGGAAAAAATAATGAAAATGTACAAAAATTGACATCAACAGGGACCACTCTGTCCAAAAGTTTTATGAACAAACTCTCAATTTTTCAATTTTGATGTGTTATTTTGTTATTCATGTTTGAAATGACCTTCAGGATAAGAGATGTTTTAATTTCGACAAAAACTAGAACCCTTTATCATAGTTATTATATGAAATTGCTTAAAAAAAGTGATTATATTCACATAAAGGACTGTAAATTTTGAAATAAAACAGTGATTGATTAATCTGAAGGTCAAAAAACTTCTACAGCTATACACAGAACACACAAAAGGAATTTCAGGAATTTATTTTTAAAGCTTTTTGAGCAATCGGTGTCCCCGTTTGAGTTTTTCGGGAAAAAAAACACATTTCAAGCAAAACTCATTTTTAAAGCTTGACATCTTGTGTTAAGTTATGGCACCTGATTTTACTAAAACACTTGTAGTTTTTGTGCCAGTGAATGGAAAACAAAAAATCTTGATATTTTTTACTAAGCTAATAAGATGGCCTATAAAATTAAATTATTAAAGAAAATTGTCAATTTTTGAAAAAAAAATCATGATTTATGGTACTCGAATACCTTAATTCAGCGTTTTTCAAACTGTGGGGCGCGACCCCCTAGGGGGTGTGATAACCCTACAAGGGGGGGGGCGAGTATATTGAAAATTCAAAAACAAAGGATTTACAAAATTACAAATTTACTGAAGGGAAGCAAAACCAAATATACATTTGGACATAATAAAATTAGAATAAACATTTACACTGATGTAATATTCTTATAAATATATCAGTACTGCAAAATGTATTTGAGAAATTATCTCACAATACTATGAGGAGAAAAAGTTTAATAATTACAAGTGATTCACGTTCGCTTGTCATATACAAAATTTAATACATATATTGATAATTTGTACGGGTTATGATTAAAATCACATATTGTAGCTTTAACATCATAGGACATTACATTGTTATTATGTGAAGCGGGGGACTCGATGAAAATTAAGATTGAAAATTGGGTCGCAAACATTGAAAGTTTGAAAAGCACTGCCTTAATTGTTAGATTACCGTATTTATTCGAATCCAAGTCTCCATCAATTCTAAGCAACACCCGCAAATTTTCAACAAGTTTTTGTGAAAAGTGTAAAATAGTATAAAATGGTTTATCGAGATTTACACATGAAATTAAAATAAATTCCAAATGGGAACTAATAAGGATAATAAGTTATTTTAACAGTATTCGAAATTTAAAATGCATGCATGGACTTGTAATTGCCACCATGATTGTTTTTTCCTACGATTCTGGGCTTCACCTGTTTTTCAGTAGCATTAATATTGGAAAGAAGAGCGGCTTAGATTCGAGGAAATATGGTATATATTTTTTCAGGTATTAATTTTTTTTTTCAAAATGAAATACTTGAATTGAAATATATATTTATTGTTATATTGTTTTTATATATTACCATTGAAGAAACTATAATGTGAGAGTTCCTTAACGGAAGATGGACACTTTTGTGTATTGTGTTTTGACCGTGTAGGTTGTTGCTGCTTTTTATGTGTAACCTTCAGTAAACTTCTAACTAAATTGAAACACTCAGTAGTGCTCATGAAACAAGCCAATTCACTTTGAAAAAATATGGGACTTCAGACCTTCGTAGTCGATCACATTGGAAGCAAGCTCCATCTGTATAAAAATTAATGGAAAATCTCTAATCCATGACTGAAATTTGTCCAAAAAGAATGTTGGGTGAATTTGACCATCTTTGGTTGCCAAAGTTAAGAAATGTAATTAATAATAAATCAATAGATAAGTGATTTGCGAATGTTACAAGACATTTGTTCAGAAATTACATGCAAAAGATTAAAAAAAATGTTTATTTAAGCTATGAATTGAGACTTTTGTTTTAATTTTTGTCTAACATAGTGTTTCTACGTTCTTAATTCCTCAACTATTAAATTTCTACTATTACCTCGCACTCTTTATATATTTATTTATACATCTTGTTGGAATTTTCAATAGTTAATAAAATACATTTTAAAGCGCTCAATTGATCTGAAATTTTACGTACATGATTTTACTTTGGATGACAATACAGTAATTTAATTATAATTAATAAAAATTACTTGATTAGAACTAATTATTTAAAGAATTACAGCCACGTTGGCATCATTTTTGGCGGCTTAGCAACCATTTTGGTGGCTTGTGTCAAAACTTGAAAAGGTTTTTTCTCACGTTTAAAGCATTCAGTTGAACTGGAATTTTATACACTCGATTGCTTTCAATGACAATACGATACTACAATGCTAATTAAAAAATAATTACCACTTAACGTTGTTATTCTGTCATATGTATATACATATTTATATTAATTGTAACTATTTAATAAAAAGTAGCTAAAATAAAATTTCCTTTATTTATCTAAGTAGGAGTTGGCTTATTTTTTATATTTTTAAATATTACTCGTTTTTATAGGCAAAACTAACCTTAGTTTGGATTTTAGCATTACAAAATTATCAATGCAGTGCGGCATTGTCTTATTCAATTCAGTTTGAAAAAATAATAAATTCCTATTTTAGTACTACATTACAGACCCAAGAACTCGGCCCTCGATAACCCGGTAGACCGGATTACTCGGTCTCACCATTGGAAGTCGAAAAAACCCACGAGTAGACCCGGATGTGCAGAAACCGATTAAATGACATCGAACAGTGGTTCCAGAACAATACCAAGCAAAACATTATGTCCCGATGCAAAAATTATTGCTGCTATCAAAGTTAACGAAAAAATGCAAGAAAATCATGAAGTTAACGAGGAGGGCATCATACAAATCCTAAAATTTCACATAGTGAGCGTCAAAAAACTACCGAAACCACCCTTCAGTATTTTGAACAGCAGGTTGCCTCAAGAATGGCATTAATGCTTCTTCCTGATAAAGTATCAACACGTAGAGTTCAGTACGGAAGACACCAAGAAAGTACGCATTTCTATAAAAAATAGGTAGTTATTGCATTGTCAGCTATATAACTTTCATTAGAGACAGTTGTATACTTGCATGAAATATTTTTTTCAGGTTTATTTGACCAGGTATTTTACTGTACACTATGTATTCATCGATTATCATTTTTATGTACTAAATGTGCTATTATTACACAAAGTACGTAATTTTTCTTTATTTAAGGCAATGTTTCCCAAACTATGAGCGCGCCCCCTTTGGGGGACGTGACAACTCTACAAGGGGGGCGCGAGCCTATTGAAAAGTCGAGAACAAAAGATTATTTAAAAAATGTATTAATTTACTGAAAGTAAACAAACTAAATGCATTCTGGCATAATAAAAAACAAAATACACATTTATACTCTGATATATTACACGTATATATATGTCAGTGCTACACAATGCATTTTATAATTAATTTAACAATTCCAAGTTAAAAACAAGTTTATTAATTATCAGTGACCCCAAGGGTTAGTCATATATATAATTTATAACAAAAATTAACACTTATCTTGATAATTTTTGTACGGTTTATAATTAAACCTTGACTGGCGATCATAAGTTTCGCGATTCGCATCCCAATGCCAACCGTTTTCCAGTGGCACGCGTATGTGATGTATTTGTAGAGGGGGGAGGAATAAAGGAGCAAACATGATCTAGAATAAGTAAATCCTTCACAAACATTGTCAAGGTCCTTTTATTGCATTCCAAAGTCTTGGAATAATTTTACGGATTGCAGTGCACAGAAAAAATCGTACTTCAGAAAGACGTATATATACGTCTGGAGAAATAAAGGGTTTGGCTTAGCGAGACGTTTATATACACGGGGGCGGAGTTAAGAGGTTAAAGTCGTAACTTAGTTTTAGCGTCAAAGTATAGTATCATTGAATTCAGTACACTGTTATTGTATGGGGGGGCACGATGGAAATAATGATTGGATATTGTGTCGCGAGTATTGCAACTTTGAGAAGCACTGATTTAAGGATATTTGGGCGGTTTTTTTTCCGTGGCTTGTAACGTGCCTCCTCGTGGTGCACCCTGGATAACGCAAATCCTGCTACAACTTTGCCACTTCTCCAGTTGACTGTTTGAGATCTCATCTCTACGAAATTTTTATCGCCAACTCAGCGGACTGTACTAGGTGTGATTGAGGTCAGCCTATTTCCGGTGAACATTAGGTTGTGTGCCCTACACTAATTAATCTTAATTAAATTGTCGAAAAATATTGGAGAGCACATGCACTAATGGCATAGCTGCTATTGTATAGTATTCTTTGACATGTCCTTTGGGTTCTTTGGGGCCAGAATTAATGGAAACACTTTTCCAATCAAATTCAAGAAGTGAAGCGTTAAAGAAAGCTGCAAATTAGGAAGCTTTTAAATATCAGAAGTTAGAGTAAGCAGATGGCAATTAGATGAATGTAAAAATAATCAGTGGTTCAAGCGTGAAGAAGTTTTGGAAAACGTTACGTGGCAACCAGCAGAAATTATACTTGATAGAGATACACTAAGTCAAGGTGCATACCATTGCATGCGAGTAATTACACGCCTTCATCTCTAAGATTGTTGTGATAGCTTCTTCAGACTACAGCAAGGTAGGATTGATTATTTAATATTAGTATCAGTGATAGTATTGGAATTGAGTATAGGCAAGTCAGTAATTGATAGTGGTCCAGGTTGGGTTATTTCAGTATTATATATATATATATTGTGTGTTTTGCCACCGTAGATTCTCTCACATATAATATTATAATCTAATTTGTTAAAGGATTAAGTTAAATATCTTAATAAAGTCGTATTAAGATAATGTATGCTTCTAGTTCTTCCGTTAATCCTACACCTCTAGCTCACGCTGATATTTATAGAGATGTTCACCCTAAGGGGGGGATATCATGTACTTTCTGAGGAAACACTCGCGTATTTGTTCTTTTTTAATCTCATTTTCGATAACCCGGTGTTTTCGACAACTCGGCTGCACTTCGATCCACTTTAAGCCAAATTGTTAAGACTCTACTGTACAACTAAAAATGAACAAAAACATTAAAATATTAAAAAAAAAATGGAAATGAAAAACAAATTACAAACTCATATTCATTACGAACTAAACAGTTTTTGATCTGAACTTTAACATTTATAGATTTTTTTTTGTATTTCCGGAAAAGGCATGCAGCCATTAATTATAAGAATTGAAAAAGCGATATCTAAAGATTCCAAAAAAGTAGACAATAATACTCGAAATTGTCATAAAGGAATTCGATTTTACAAAAATAAATAACATATCAAATGAATTTACAGAAGCTTTTCAAGCTGATATTTATTTTATACACACAAACAAGAAATTTGTTACATATAAATCCAAGTCTGAAAATATAAGATCTATATCTGAGTGAGTTCATATAGATTTTTTTTTAAAATTTTACTTCCAAGGGAAAAGTATTAACTCTTATCTGGAAGATCGAAACCGTTCTAAAAAACTTTATTTTCTCTGTCTGTTCCTATCTTTTCTTTACTTGATCATCTTAAAAGTTAGAACGAAAATATTGATTACATAGATTTAAAAAAAATTTACCTTGGGAAAAGTTCAACAGCTCTTATTTGCTTTATTTCAAATACCAGAAATTGATAAAAATAAACCAAAATTTCTTTTTCGAATTAATTGAAGATAAACGCAAAGCACACATAATCAATATATTTGCGAAGTGTGTTCCATTATTTTGATCGAGAATTTTGTATTAGTTGTGGGAATAAGCATGAAGAATGAAAAACAAAGTTTTTGAAATAATTATTAGATGGCAAATTTGCTTAATCGAGTTTCATTAAAGAATGTGATGTTTTTGAATTTCTGGATAATATCAGTTATTTTGCAGCTTTCTAATTTTCACAAGTTTATTTTTATTAAGTCTGTGTGTGTGTGTGTGTGTGTGTGGTGAACCACTTAAAATTCAAAGTTAAATTTTCAAAAGAAAAGAAAAAGAAAATTGCAGGGGTCCTAATTTTTAGTCCCCACATTTCTTCATCACAAGTTTGGCGAATTTTTGTCGTCACATTGGATAGATCTCCAATACAGAAAAATATGCTGTAGGCATGATTTGTCACAATTTGTCTTACTTCTTTGGAAATTATACAACTAAAAAGGAATATTACTTAAATGTTTAATGTTTTTGTAGAAGAAAGCAATTGAAGTTTATTAATTCTTTTGTATACATTATAAACAGATAATCGAAGTTTTCGGTCTTAGTTCAAAATAATTCATATTATTAATTTAAAAACATTTTAATTATAAGAAACAAGTCCATTACCAATTCAGTATTTTCAAATTAAAATAAATACATGAATATACAATATACAACTTTAAGATATAGCATCAAAAAATACATTTATAATTGCAACATTGAAATGTAGAATAATACATTTTATACACTACACAAAATCTGGAATACATTTTTTGCAAGAATTTTGAATTGAGGGAAACAAAAGTACTTAATGTAACACAATTTTTAATTCGTTTTCTTAATGAATTACGTAGACAATATCAATTTTAACCTGGCGCTTCTCGCATGGGGTATGTCATATCCAATATCAAACTTTTTTCTCGACTCCCTGAAAACCTTTTTTGGAAAAAGGATAATTTCTCGTGTAGTTGACTCTAAGGTCATATCCTTTGAGGGGCTTCAGGTTTTAGGCGAATTCTAAATATATATTTTTAAATACGGTCTCTTCGAGTATTTCATACCTTGCACGTGAAACAACGTTACAGTTCAGAATGCATTAGCACGCTTCAAAATATTTCTTAAGCAATGTCATATTATTGTAGTTATGATGAAGAAATGTGATTTTAAGTAATTTAATAGATACAGTATTTAACAGATATATATATTATAACAATATTTTCGAATGTAGAACGTTCCTCGGCAGTGATGATGCGGAAAAATCAAATTATGAATAGTATAATAGCAAGTATGATTCCTCCACCGAAATCAATCCAGACTTAGAAGAGGTAAACACTGTTAAAAATAAAGGCTTTATATGTAGAGACAGATACCTTTGGGAAGAATGTAATTTTAAAAGATGCAACCGGTACACATCCTAGTCACTTTCAGATGTACTTTTGAAAAAGAAAATAACTATTGATGGAAAAATAAAAAAGAAATTCCAAAATTTTTGAATTTAAAGAATAGAGAAGTTAACTTCTATGTGCTTAGTTTTAAAAAGGTGCAACAATTGCTACAAAATTTCTACAATTACAACGAAGGTACAATCCTTTATCTCTTACTTTCAGCAATACATAGTACTGATAAAATGGAAATGGATTCATCTGATGTATCATCTTCATAAGAGTTTGGTTGAAATCAGAAATAATATTTTCCATAATTTAACTTAAGAAAAAATTATCATTGTTGATGACCACATCATATTCAATTGCTAGAGAATGTAATCGTTAGACTATGGCAATATTTTTTAGTGTTGAACGTTGTGACGATAAATGCTCAAATTATTTTGTTCAGTACTCAGAAACCATCTACTAAACATCGAATTAGATGCTGATTTCTTCAGTGTTCTTGATTTCCATATACAGAAGAATGCAGATAATGTAGAAACCAACAAGTAATATTTCTACAAAAATTTTTTTAAAAAATTAAGAGGCAGTGAAAACCTTGCTCTCACTCGCGACGAAGAATAAAGGAGTGTATAAACAATGTACTGAATGCCTAAATAAAAAGAAGAGATAATCTAAATTTATGTGGGAAAACTGTATTAATATTGTATTTCCTTTTTTTTACCTTTGTATACAAATTTTATGGTAAAAACAGTATCTAAACAACCTTGGGTATAAGATACCCGGCGTGTGAAATTTCGTTCGTTTCTTTTGCTCGAGGAATCTCGTGTTAAAACATTTTTCAGCGTAAAAAGGGCATTAAAAACTTTAGGATTTTGTTCTAAATATTGACTTAGTTTAACGTTTATTAACTAGTTAAATAAAGATAGTTTAAATTAAAAGAAAACAATGAAATATTTTGATATATAATAGGTTACAAGACCCAAAGAAAATTAACATACTAATATGGAATATGAAATAAAATTACTTTTAATTAAATTAATATATAGTATATAATAAAATAAAATTTGATACTAAGTGAAAAAACTGTTTAACCTACAAGGCCAAAGAAAATATAAATTGGAATTCAAGAGACATCACAAATGAAGATATAAAAAGAGTCTTTCGAAAAAAAATGGAGACATATTATGATTTCTAAAGCTGTCGCTGAATTAGGCCTGGCTGAATTATATATATATATATATATATATATATGTATAATGTTGGATTTAAAGTATTAGGGAATATAAACATATTCTCCGATCAGTGAGGTTACAACCTCACCAATAGATGACGCTACCGGCGAATATATGTATACCCACGGCATGACGGGTTTTAGGGAGAAAACGATTGCGACGTGGAACGAGACAGACGCGAGAGAAGAGAATCCGGTTTTACAGGCGAGAAGCCACAATTTTCGGTCAACGTGGAGGCCAATAAGCTTAGCGACAATTGAGAGTATGCTCCGTGAAATAACTCGTAAAGTTTTAATTGTAAATAATCTAATGTTTCATCAAACAGTAATTTCATTCTAATCTGCTTATTTCCTTGAAATATCAAGATCCCGAACATTACTTACTCCTAGACACCCCTACATATTTAATGGGGGCATAGCCGGGATATTTTTGTTTTTTAAATTTAAAGAAAAAATTCAGAATCGATTCCAGAATGCCAAGAATTACCTTTCTTCATCGCGAAGTAATGTGCCATCCTGCCACGAATAACATTTGTTTTTACTTCTGATTGCCGCCCTGGTAATAGAATTTCTTCAGTGCATGCCACCTTGGTATTAGAATTTCTTCAGTGTGTGCCGTCCTGGTGAATTAGTTCCTTCAGTGCATGCCGCACTGGTATTAGAATTCCTTCAGTGCATGCCGCACTGGTATTAGAATTCCTTCAGTGAGTGCCGTCCTATGAAATAGTTTCTTCAGTGCCTGCCTTCCTGGTAATAGAATTTCTACAGTGAAGGCCGCTCTGGTAATAGAAATTCTACAGTGTTAGTTTCTTCCTCCCTCTTTTGTGCCAAAAACCCTCAGCTCCATCAAGGTCACATTTTTTTATGTTTACTTATTTGTTAATTTTTTTTGACGATCAGAATTTTGATGATTTCCCTTTTAGAACCCATATTTTTTTAATCTGAGCAAATATTTGAAACGAAATTAATTTTTGTTATTTCTATTCTCTCTATAATTTTTATGAACATATTATTCACCTAATTTTGCCTTTATATACTTTCATATTATTTTCTTTCTTTTCGAAGTTGTATTTAATAACTATTAATTTTGAATTATATGTCCCAATTTAAATTATTACTTTATATTTTTTAATTATTGATGTATGATATATTATTTGAATTATTTTAAATTGGTTTCGAAAATTTTTAATTGAAAAATTTTATTTGCATAACTTTTATATATTTAGTAGAAGTGTGGATGAAATTTAGCAGAGCTAGCATCCTATAACTTTCACAGTATTTAGTACTATACCTGTTATTCTCCAGTACAATAATTCTTGCGTAAATTCTTAACTCCTTAATTAAAAAGGGGAAAAACATGTCTTTCTTGTTAAAAGGAAAAAAGGAAGATTTGTTAGAGTTAGCTACAGAGTTAGGTTTAGAAACGACAGTCGACATGGCTGAGCCAATGTTAAAAAATGCAATAATCAAAAGTGCAGGGTACGATGAGGAAGACACCAAATTGATGTACGAAGGTATCGTTGAAGAGAGAAAGGAGAGAGAATTATTAGAATAAAGGAAACACGACGGAATAATTTAGAGTTTTAGAAACTCAGAATCGAAGCTCAGATCGGATTAAATCAGGAAATATTGAGTAGGAATAATCGTACACCTAGTAATGAATTGAATAAACTGTTACCTAAATTTGATATGAAAGAGGATATCAGCTTATTTTTAATATTGTTTGAGCGCCAAACATGTATGATGAATGTGCAGAAAGAGTTTTGGGTTTCACACCTTTCAGGACTACGCCCGCAGGAAATCACACAGTTGATCGCAGGAGAACCTGAACAATAGACGAGAGATTATGACCACGTGAGGTCTTTGCTTTTGAAAAGGTTTAAATTGACCCCAGAGAAGTTCAGGTAGCTATTTGTTACACATCAAAAAAGTTCGGATAAAACATGGCGTGATTTCTACCAAGAAGTTCAAACATTCTTTAATGGATGGATTGAAGGATTGGACGCAAAAACATTTGACAAGCTACGGGACCAGATGAAGAAAATAGCCCCTGTCGAATTCAAAGAACGTCACCTACACGAATGGCCAAGTATCAACTGCCCAGTTGAATTAGCCTAATTTGAGGATTTTCATAGGACGTTGAAATAGAAAACACATACTTTAATGTCTGTTCGAAGACCTGAAGTTAGAGGATCGAATCAAGCGGAGAATTTCAGGAAATTTGATAATCACAATACAAAGAGAACAGGAAATTTCAATTCTGAAAAAAGGATATTTAGACACTCCTCCGAGTAGAGATTATGATAGAAGAGCACCTAGGAGATATTACATATTTCATTCCTTAGATCATTTGAGTTTTAATTGCCCTAAAGCAATGAAAGTGATCAAAAGAGAACAACCCAATCCCCGAGTACAAAGCTGTTCTCTCACACCACAGAAAGTACTACAGTTAAAAAGCACTATGTTAGGCAATGAAATTGTATCGGCACTTATAGATACTGGTAGTACAGTTAGTCTAATACAAGAAGATGTAAGCTCGAAGATTGTTGACCATATAAGACTATCCAAAATAAACACTCTGTTGTACGGCTTATGACAAACTGAAGTAATAACCAAGGGCCCCTTCGAGTATGATTTTGTCTTGGACAGAAATCAATATTCTTTAACGTGGCATGTGGTGCCAACCAAACAGCTCAATTTTGAAGCCATTATGAGTACAGACATTTTGGGATAAGCTTCATTGAATTTTACCCAAGAGGATGTTATGTTACATAAGCATGAGGAAAAGGCATGTTTAATGCAAACATCCAGAGTACATCCTGAAGATGAGTTAGATTTCAGTCACGTCCTTGAAAAATGATCTAACCAGAATAACTTCATCGTACAAACCTGAGAAGACTGAATCCCCAGATGTGACGAGGAGGATAATACTGAACGATGATATCCCAGTCTGTCAACCAGCACGTCTGTTATCGTACGCGGAAAAGAAAAGTGTGAACAAACACATTGAAGAATCGCTCGAACAAGGGATAGTCAGACCAAGTTCATCCGAGTATGCTAGTCCCATAGTATTTTTGAAGAACCAGAAAACCTGTAATAAGAAAAGGAAAAATGCTCCGGAGTACCAAATTGGTGATTTGGTAGCGGCCCAACGTACACAATTTGGTGGAAGCCTTAAACTTAGACCCTCATTTTTCGGACCATATCAGATGACGGAAGTGAAACCTAGAGACAGATATACAGTTGAAAAAGTAAGGGATCAGGCTCGGCCAAATGTAACTGCTACTTCGCTGATTTAATGAAGTATTTTTCTCATTAATAGAATAGTAATTACAAATGTATACATTTAATTTTAATAACCATAGAGTATACCTTTCACTTTATATGTCTTATGAATGTTGTGTACTTTTTCTTATATTTTGTAATGTAATACGATATGTAATCATGAGAGCATTCTCAAGCGTCGCTGAGGTCATCGACAGTTAGGATTGGCCGAGTTTAAAGGATTTAAAGTATTAGGGAATATAAATATATTCTCCGATGAGTGAGGTTATAACCTCACCAATAGATGGCGCTACCAGTGAATATATGTATACCCACGGAATGACGGGTTTTAGGGAGAAAACAATATCGACGTGGAACGAGACAGACGCGAGAGAAGAGACTCCGGTTTTACAGGCGAGAAGCCACGTTTTTCGGTAAACGTGGAAGCCAATAGGCTTAGCGACAATTGAGAGTATGCTCCGTGAAATAACTCGTAAAGTTTTAATTGTAAATAATCTAATGTTTCATTAAACAGTAATTTCGTTCTATTCTGCTTATTTCTTTTAAATATCAAAATCCCGAACATTACTTACCCCTAGACACTTCTCTACATATATATATATATTCAATATTCATTCCCTTTTTTATTTTTACTGTTTCGTGTTCCACAACCCTGTAGATAGATATATGCCTAATTTTCAATAGGGCTCTTTTTTCAGTTATGTCAACACTTTCTACTGAACGGGGAAAGTTGGATCCATATAGCAACGCCTAACCCTATTTCTTTGTCCTTAATCAGTAACAGCTTAGAAATCATAATAGTTCTCCATTTTAATCTCATGATTCTTTCGGTCTTTAATATTTTAATAGCTCAAAACTTCAGATTCTTGTAAATTCTGCTATTATTAAATATTAGCACATAATAGTCTTTTATATCATTTATTTTATTCATATATATAGACATTAAATGAGGCTGCTTTGGGCCAATTTATATGTTTCTGGATTTTTAAATATTATTTACTTGCAAAACTATATGGTCGTATAACTGATTATTTCCATAGTTTGTAATAAATAATTTTGCATCACATGCTTATTAATCAAAACTTTTTCTTATTTGATAAAATGTTTCGTTATTTCTAATAATATTAAGTATACAGAGCTGTATTTGGTACTAAAGGGTGTTTTTTAGAGGTATAGAACTTTAAATTACAATAAAACAACGATATATTATTCGATTGACATGAATGTTTTTTTATTCGAAAGATAATCTTGTGGCATTATATTTTAAATATGATTTCTGACATAGGACTGCCACGGTTGGCTCGGATGTTGTTCAATTTTCGATGACTTTTTCCAACACTTGTGGCCGTATATCGGCAATAACACGGCGAATGTTGTCTTCCAAATGGTCAAGCGTTTGTGGCTTATCCGCATAGACCGATGACTTTACATAGCCCCACAAAAATTAGTCTAGCGGTGTTAAATCACAAGATCTTGGAGGCCAATTCACAGGTCCAAAACGTGAAATTAGGCGGTCACCAAACGTGTCTTTCAATAAATCGATTGTGACACGAGCTGTGTGACATGTTGCGCCGTATTGTTGGAACCACAGCTCCTGGACATCATGATTGTTCAATTCAGGAATGAAAAAGTTAGTAATAATGGCTCTATACCGATCACCATTGACTGTAACGTTGTGGCCTTCATCGTTTTTGAAGAAGGATTCCACCAGCCCATAAAGCGCACCAAACAGTCAGTTTTTTCTGGATGTAACGGTGTTTCGACATACACTTGTGGATTAGCTTCACTCCAAATGCGGCAGTTTTGTTTGTTGACGTAGCCATTCAGCCAGAAGTGCGCTTCATCGCTAAACAAAATTCGCTGATGAAAATCGTGAACAACGGCAATCTCGTTTTGGGCCCATTCGACGAATCTACGCCTTGCTTGATGATCGTTTTGATGAATTGCCAAACCAAACTGAGAATAAATCACTTGACAGCTGTTAAATCGGTCGTCATCTTGGAAAGTAATGCCAACTTAAACTTCTTTACCTAAAAAAACACTCTGTATATATATATATATATATATATATATATATATATATATATATATATATATTTGCAACAATATAACTAACAATTAAAATACCTATTTTATTGGAATTCACATCTGGCATATTTTTATGTCTGTTATTATAGCAAAGTTAAAAGGAGTTTGTAAAGATCCTTCTCTTTAATATGCAATGGTGATGCCAGAAAATATGTCTATATTGATTTTATCCCCAAAGTCGATCTCATACCTTCTCTAAAATTGGAATTCCCTCAACCCTTCAAAAGCACTTAAGACTGACTTTTTAAAAGCTATATGCATCGTTTGAGAAAATTGTTTAAAAGTCTTTTGAATGGTGAATAACTTGGATTTTGAAGTAAGTGATTATTCGTATGAAATATTATGGGGGGAGATATGGTACCATATTTACAAAAATCCTTGACTTAATAGTTTTTACAATTTTTTTGCTCAAATTGGGAGCTGCTTTTGATTTTTTTTAAAAAAAAAGTTTAAAAACTTATGAAGGGATTTGAAAATGCTACTCCTACTACAATAATTGAAGTACACACGTTAAATTTGATTTGCAAATTATGGCAAACTATGTATTACAAAAGTTGGTATGAGTTTATTGCTGGTATGATTAACATATGAGTAAAATTCTTTTTTTTTCTGAATGCTTATTGAAAATTCTTTAAAAAAATGTGTAAATTCTAAATACAACTACTTTTTAAAAAAAATACGTATTGCTTTGTATCAAAAATGCATATGAAATTTGTTGCATGTACTATTAGCAATGCGTAAAAAGAAATTCAAACCATTAGGCACAATGCAAAATAAACCCTGTGCTTTTTAAATGAGCATTAGCATTTTTTAAGTATCTACCCCTAGTACCCTATGTTTGAAAAATATGATCTATTTAAGAAGTATATGTAACTTTCTTAAGGGAGCACAAAGTGACTATAATTAAAGTTCAAATATCAAAATACCCTAAGAAAAAGAACTAATGGTCACAATGGTTTATTTGGTCAAATTTAACTGGAAATTTGACACATGTCAAACCTGATTTTTATGTACTTGAAAAAGAGGGAAACAGTATGTAACAAGAAAACGTTCCAAAGTATTTCAATAAATAGCGCGATAAGCAACATAACGAAAGTAAATTTGACTACAAGTGACATTTTGAATCTAATCCCGATGGTTTTGGTATGAGGTGCGCATTAAACCATTTGCACTTCTCAATGTGCATGATTGTTTTAGTTTTCGAATGAAAAAAAAATGTTTCCAAGTAATTTAACAGTTGTTGTTCTGTTAGTAAAAAACTCATCCATCAGAGCTGGTTGAATGGGATGTATTAGATGTAAGGGAAAGTTCTCTCTTATTTTTTTTCCTAGAGGAAAAAAGAAACATTTTTCACTTTTTATTTAAAATCCAATCTCAAGTATAATGTTGTTTGTTAATTACAGCTGTCTGACATCTTTCTAGCAGCTTATCTAACCCCCCGTAAAAGAAGGTATGAGTTTTCGAGACAAAGTATGTATCCACTGCCATTCGGGCACCCTCATAATTTTTGTATTCATTTCCAACAAGAAAATTTTACAGCGACTTGAACAGATGGTGTCCGACGGGGCAATATCAGGAGCACATACTGGCTGCGGTCAAGTTTTTTAACCCAACTCTACTGTGTTCCTTACTACGTGTAATCTAGCGTCACCGTATCGAAGAGTCACACCCGTTTTGTTGGCCAAAGATGGACGTTTATATTAAATTCTTTATTCAAAACATCAAGTTGTCAACAGGAACGACTATTTCATTTTCGTTCAGCGAATCATATTGCACTATACCATTGCTGTCTCACCAACAACACAATATAACCTTCTTCTGATGCGCACCAGCCTGCGATGTAGGCGCAGTGGCGTAACGTACACCCCCGCAATCCCCGCATCGCGGGGGGCCCATGGTTCTAAGGGGCCCAAAGCCTGACTGACGCAAGTGCCTACCCTTTGTAAAATTCAACGTGGGGGCCCAAAACCTGACTTTGTAGGGGGCCTAAATGTTTTCCTTTACGCCACTGTGTAGGTGGTAGTGTCTCCCCTTTGTAAGCATATGCTTTTTTTCTAACCACATGTTTATACACTATCCACTTTTCATCATCAAAATTCTGTCCATTCAATTTTTTTCGCTTAATTTGTGTGGCATCAATTTTTAGATATGATATGATTTAATATTAACGTCGCACTGTTAAGCTACACGAGGGCTTTTGCCGACGGACCATGTAATTTTGAACCATGGTCAAATGACGTGGACGACACCTGAGCTGGCACCCCCTCTCCTAACTACCACACCCCACCAACGGGAGGACATTTCAGCTCTCGACAGATTTAACGTGCATCGCTGCCCTACACGGCGGGTCTTTAGTGGTACTGGGCTCGAACTCGTGACAAGGCAAGCAACGGTCCGATACCTATACCACTCGGCTACCGCGGCCACATTGAGTTTAGATAGCTCAAAACAGTAGTCTGATGAATTCCAAGCTTAAAGCACGTTTTTGTGAAAGGTTAAAATGGAATTTGTCCTGATCATTTTGCATAAAACTTCGTCACTGTCATCTGATGGTCGTCCTGATATGACTTCGACTTTAAAAAAACACCCAAGAGAAATTTCACAAGCCATTTTTGGCATGTTCGAGCTGTTACTGCTTCCTCTGGAACACCGTCACACGTTTCCTTTTCTTCCACTATCGTGTTATTCCCTTTTTAGGACTCCAACAACATACCGTGTCTTAAATGTTCTTTTTTCGTCACACATGTTGACAGTTTTCCAAGTTTATAAAAACTAACTAAAACGAAAACAAATGTGTACAAATAATCAATTGTATATTAATCCGCTTGTTTAAATCAGTTTCAGTTGTGGATCAAGCTTCTTACTAAGTATCGACAACACATTAAAAAGCACGTGTTCAAAAACGACATAACACTTTCCCTTATACGCAATACTTAAACCTTTTTCTCAAGTATATATCAAGTAAACTAAATCTATATGGGAAGACTCTGTTTATCCTGGCCTTTAGGTCAAAGCTTGCATTAAAACCAACTAAAATTCCAATGGTTTTTTTTATTTCATATTGTTCCTTCTTTTTCAAGTATAGTCAATTAAAATTTGAAGTCATTCTGACAAGTGATTCTTTTTAACAGCCTTTTTAAAACGAAATTTTAATTATTATCATCCTAGATTTTATTTCAGGTTAATAAGTGGTGATAAACAGTAAATCTCTGGATGAGAAGAATCGGTTTTTAATTGCCTTTAGGCCAACATTCGCATTAAAAATAACAATTAAAAAGCTTATGAATTTTTATGCTATATCGATATTCCCCCCTTCTTCAAGTATATTCACTTAAACTTTGAATTCATTCTGACCAGTGGTTCATTTTTACAGCATTATGAAAGTGAAACCTTAATTATTGTCACCCTACATTTATTTTAAGATTATGAATCGCTGATGTGCGAACACAGCATACAGCAAATTCTAAATAAAATATTTTAAAAAAATTTCGGTTTATTTTCACTGTATCGGATTTCAACATTAAAAGCTGACAAAATCATTAAAAATGTTTAATTTTAATTAATATTAATCATATTTTTCTTTTAATATACACAATTAGTAATGTATTTAAAGAAAGCATATTTTTTCTTCCAATTGCGTATTTTTATCACATACCTTAAAATTTACTTTAAAAAGTTTTTTTCGCCTTTAAAACGCACTATAGTTTTAATTTGATTTCATATGGTCATTAGTTTTAACAATTAAGAACAACTCCCTCCATTATCATTGCATTAAACTGATTCCTTCAAATCATTATTCTATCCCTTAACTTAATTCCTTGTTAAGTATTTCGCTTACTTCCACCTTAACCTTCAAAACTCTCATATCCTTTGATTATTTCGATATCAATATCATCTTCAACTGGGTCTTAATTCCACTAAAGCTGGGATTGCTTGCTTAGTGGTGAAACCAATTTAGATTGATATTACCAATGTCTCAATGCCTATGGGGGGGAACTGCGAGATCAGATTACCACAGAAAGAAATTCATTCCCAGAACCTATTCGGGAGGAACGTTTTACTTAAATGCCTAAGGTCAAGGAAGCCTTATTAAATCTTTTAGGTAGCTGTGTGTAGAACAATTCTTAATATTGTGATACTAATCAATGAAGCGATGCATTGCTTAAATAATAGGTAAATTTGTTTTAAAATAAAAATAATGTTTGTTTTATAGTTTAAAACAAAACAAATAATATAAAAAATGAAAGTCAATTTCTACGTAGGACAAGAAAGCAAATTTTAATTTTGTTAATTAAATTTAATTAACGAATTATTTTTTTTAAAAAAACTGTATCAACATCAAGTGCCACTGTTATTTCAAAAAAATATATATATATTTGTAGCCAAGAAAATTCGTTAGAAAAACTTACTGGCGCCATCTGTTAGTGCTAGTTCTAACTTCGTCATAAACAACGCAGAATAAATTTAAAATTAAAAAGAAAAATTTATTTAATGAAATTAATATTTGAAAAACACTGCATTAACTGTCAAGTGTCATTCACTACAAGTTTAAGCACATATACTTGAACTTCAGTGGATGAATACATTTTATTAACGATTGTTTATTAAGTAGTTTATTAACGATTGAAAATTTGAGCAGCATGTATATATGAATAAATAAATATGTATTGGGAGTGAGCTAATAGTAATAATTGTGAAAAATATCTTATAAAACAGTGGAATATATGAATGTATTAAAATTAGAGGCCTTAACCCTTAAATACATAGTAATGTAGTACAATTATTTTTAAACTATAGTATATTTTTACGTTGCAATATTTGCATATTTTATTTAATTTCATCTTAACAAAATTATTTTTGATCGTTTCCGAACGCTACTAGAATATTTGACAGTTTATTTGTTTGTTATAAAATATTCATTGTTAGTATGCTATCTTAGTACACAATTTCATTTCGACTAGTGCCATGTATTACGATAATTAAGAAAAAAGTTATATATATAAAAACATAGACAATTTTTTTGAATATTAACTAGATAAGAGTGACGAATAATATTTATATTTTTGAGTACACTTATAAATTTATGCAAGAAAAATGTAGATTTTTTGTGTTGCAAAAATACATCAATATACGAAAAAACTCTTATGTAGACATTTTGGGGTTTTTTTTTTAGTTTTTTTTTAAATCAATTTATTATAACTATTTCACGGTTGATTTATAATTTATTTATGAAAAACTAAAATTCTTCATTTTTAAGGATTAACTCTTTGCGTACCAGACTGCGTTTCCTATTAACCCCAGAAATCTGGGATTTTTGGGGATAATAGGGTACTCCCAGAAAAGAAAACTTTGGTGGGGATAGGTATTTTTTATTAATTTAATTTATGTTATTCTGAGACAACACGTATTAACAAAAAATAATGGGCAAATAACATGGATGGTTTTTTCATACCGAGCACATCCTCTTCAACTGGTCTTCACTAAGTAAAGAGTTTTTTTGAGAGGTATAGAACTTTAAATTGCAATAAAACAACGATGTATTATTCGCGCGCGATTCACATGATTTTTTTATTCAAAAGATAATCTTGTGCCATTACATTTTAAATATGATTTCTGGCATATGACTGCCACGGCTGGCTTGGATGTAGTCCAATCTGGACGTCCAATTTTCGATGACTTTTTCCAACATTTGTGGCCGTATATCGGCAATAACACGGCGAATGTTGTCTTCCAAATGGTCAAGCGTTTGTGGCTTATCCGCATAGACCAATGACTTTACATAGCCCCACAGAAAATAGTCCAGCGGTGTTAAATCACAAGATCTTGGAGGCCAATTCACAGGTCCAAAACGTGAAATTAGGCGGTCACCAAACGTGTCTTTCAATAAATCGATTGTGGCACGAGCTGTGTGATATGTTGCGCCGTCTTGTTGAACCACAGCTCCTGGACATCATGATTGTTCAATTTAGGAATGAAAAAGTTAGAATTCATGGCTCTATACCGATCACCATTGACTGTAACTTTGTGGCCTTCATCGTTTTGAAGAAGGATTCCACCAGCCCATAAAGCGCACCAAACAGTCAGTTTTTCTGGATGTAACAGTGTTTCGACATACACTTGTGGATTAGCTTCACTCCAAATGCGGCAGTTTTGTTTGTTGACGTAGCCATTCAACCAGAAGTGCGCTTCATCGCTAAACAAAATTCGCTTATGAAAATCGGGAACAACTTCAATCTCGTTTTGGGCCCATTCGACGAATCTACGCCTTGCTTGATGATCGTTTTGATGAATTGCCAAACCAAACTGAGAATAAATCGCTTGACAGCTGTGAAATCGGTCGCCATCTTGGAAAGTAATGTTAACTTAAACTTCTATACCTGGAAGAAAACACTCTTTATTAGTGGTCACTAGAGAGCACTTCTGTTGCTTGCTAGTTAGTTATAGTTATTATAGCAAGAAGATTTGCAGTGTTATTTATTTTTAAATATTGTTATTTTTTATATTAATTCACAAAAATGGATTATTTCTTTCAATAGTAAATTGAATAATATCGTTCGCTAAAGTTAGAATAAAAAATAAAGAAATATAGAACACTATATTTTTTTTTAAAAAAAATTAGCTCCAATCCTTGCTCTTTTGATAGTGATCTATAAATATACCAGAAAAATAGAACTGCCATAACGTTCAAGTATTCTAGTGAGTCAAAAGATTACTCAGACAAAAATAAAAGCTTAAAAAGTGAATTCAAATGCTCTATAAAGTTAATCATTTTTTTTCACCGCTCCCAATTTCACTTCCTTAAACTCTGTTCCGTCAGCAGTTTCCGTTGAAAATTTTAGGAACAAACCATTTACCATTTTGGATTTCTTCACTTTTTTTGAAAGAAAAGTTCACTAAAAAAGGTATCCTCGTGACAGTACTGCAGATTATATATCCCTTACAGCTATCCTGATTTTTTTTTAAAAAAAATATTTTCTACTTTTCTTTGTTCGAGCGTTCTTTTCAACCAAATTCAATTAACGCAACAGTCAAGAAGAGGGTGTGGCACTTTGAGATTTTTTTAGCAAATCCTTTTCAAACACCCTGTCTTTTATTTGTTGCACAAAATCAATATACTTTACCGACAAAGAATCAGGCTTCTTGCCCCGATCAGTTATCTTAGTAAGAAAGTTCCTTATGGATACCTGAGGCAACGACGTTCGAAACCGTGAGTTTGAAGAAGTTTATAAAAGAATGAGTTTCAAGAATTTAGTGTCAGTGGGAAATTCGATTATGTATATAAAATCGTTTAATGAATATTATTACAAAAAAAAAATGTTTAAGATATCCGATAAATTCGAAGCCATGATTTTGCGAATAATATTTATAATATTCAGTGTCACTTGGATTAGAAAACGTATACACAAATGTTTTAAGAATATTATTACAATAAAAATTTATTTAAGTACAATATTTTGACAAAAAAATGAGCATAGAATAACCAATTTTCCAAACATTCTTTTTTAATCAAAAATACTTCTATTATAATAATATTTTGCCTGTATGTAGCTCAGACCTCTATACAGAGGCTGAACTGGAATTTTTGAAATATATTACTTAGAAGTGGTTTATCCCCATATTTTACTACAACACATAGAAGACATTTTAAGAAAAAAACTCTGATAATTATTTCAATTGGTGGTAACTCTAAAAATAATGTGAATTTTTCAAAAATCCTATTTCAGACACTTTGGAGAAGCTTTTACTTTATATAAGCAAAATATTGTTATTATCGAAGCACTTTTTATAAAAAAAGAACGTTTTGAGAAAAAATGGCTATTCTAAATTAATTTTCTGCCAAAATATTGTATTTAAATAGTTTTTTGTCATAATGTCTTTAAAATAATTTTATACGTGTATTTTAATTTGAGTGACACTAATATTCTGAAAATTAATCATTTAGGCGTTTTTTGAAAATCACGGTTCCAAACGTAGTTGGATATCTTAACCCCTACCATGTTTATTCTATTTATGGATTATGGATAAAAAAATGTTAATCCTTTTATGGTTCTTTTCAAACATGTTTATTTGTTTAAACAATATAATTCTATTTGCATATACAAAATTTCCTAAAAATTAATGTAAATAAAAACTATTTAAATAAATGAGTAATTTCCCCTTGTAAAGCTGGTTTTCTGTTTGATAGAAATTATTCGACTTCGGAGTCAATTCCCCCTTTCTTTAAACATAAAAGATTATAATGCCTGGTTTTTATATCCTGAATTACAAATTTTTATTTGCATTTTTTCATTTTACATAAATACTTATGAAATCACTTATCATTATTTCATCGTGCATGATAAATTCGAAAACACGGTACAACGCATAAGTAGCAATAGTAGAATCTTGTTTCTCTTCTTACTTTCTTACATATTACTGTCTCTCCTTGAGCAACAGATAATGAATGCACTGTCGTGTTGGATTGGTTTTCTGCGTTGCTGGGAGAATGTGCAAAGTGTCTTTCAAAGAAGTGTGAAGGGGGTTGCTCAGAGGACGTTCTCTTTTTGCAGAAACTTCACGTGAGTGTTAGTTTTCAATTATTTGAAATTATAAAAAAAAAAAAAACACTTCTGAAATAATTCGGAGAAGATAATTTGCCCAGAGTATATTTTGACAGTGTCCGAGCTGTACTCGGAATGAGCCAATATGGTATATTTCACCTGCCCGAGCTTAGCTCGGTAAACATTTGGATTGGGTTAAACGCAACTTCTTGGCGAATAATCAAGGAAGAAGGACATATATTCGAATTTTTCCCCTTTTATGAAAAATACCTCTATTCTAATAATATTTCGCTTATACACAGGATTATTCTCTCTCTCTCATACAGTGTTATTCATAATTTCATCCGAAGTTTTATAGAATTGTTGTAAAAAATTAAGATGAATGCGGCAAAAAAGAACATTTGAAAGAATGTAGAATTTTGATTTACATGTTTTAGATGCGTTGTATATGTGCGTTCTTGGTTAAACGACATACACCAATGCGGTATTCCAGTTCCTGTGTCCCTTTAATCAACATGGCACTGTGTAGGGGTTTAAAAAAGTAAGATAACAAGAACACTGACAGGCTCCCAAATTACCCGCATGAATAAAAATCCCTCTGAAGAAATCGAAGACGATCACACCATTCAAACGCTGCCGGTAGATGGGACTGATTCTCCAGTAACAAGACTGAATCTCAGTTTGAAGATGGCTTCTTTGAAGAAAATATGGTCTGAGATTGAAAGAAGTGTAATAAGTTTTTACGTTTAAAGAAAAATTCAAGCTGAAATTCATCGGCAATGGGTAGAAGTGTACGGTAAAAAAGTCATGTCATGAAAACAGGTGTAGTTTTGGCTTATGGAATTCGACAAAGGCACAACAGATGTACGAGATGAAGAAAGGGCATTTTCTCGGTGGAAGGTAACGGATCATTTTCCTTACAGTCCCGACCTCGTACCAAGTGATTTACATCCCTGCAGACCTTTAAAGAAACACTTGGGGAGTCAGCATTTCAGAAGCGATGCTGAGGCTCTGTAAGCAGTCTTCACATGCTTTCTCAACCTTGATGCTGATTTCTAAGATGCTTGGTTCAGATGGTTTGGTGTAGCAATGGAACAAATGCCACGATTAGTGTGATGACTATGTAGAGAAGTAATATGTACTGAATGAACATTTAATCTCAATGAGCAACTTTATTATACGTAGACACAAATTTTACGAGTATAGCTCTTCCCATTCATAACTTATTGGGGTGACAACGGACTTTAGCGGGTACACCGTACATCTATCATTAAAAATACTGAAAACGTATCTCGAGTTTTCTAGATGGATTTGTGTAACCCAAAAAATTAAAAAACGTCATGATGAGATTAAATAACGTTAAACAAAATGTTTTGAAGTTAATATTTTATTAAATAATTCCAAAGATAAAATAGCTTCAAATAATCCTTTTAATTTCATTTCAGATTTCCCAAGCTTTTCATATAACTACTGGAATATTAATCAAAAGGCTGATAAATTATTTAAAATACAATTTCTCATTATTCTCAAGCGCTGAATACATATTATAAAACATTTAAAACTGTAGCATAGTTCTTTATTTATGTATTTACTACATCATTTGTTATTTTTCAAGACCACAAAATCTACAATGTTTTCGTCATTTTTCGATTCCTACTTTTAGCGCACACTCTCCATATATTTATTTATTTATCTGGGTGGAATTTTCAATCGTTAATAAAATACATTTTAAACCACTCCATTGAGCTGAAATTTTATATACATGATTTTGGATGACAATGCAATAATTTAATTATAATTAAAACATTAATTAATTAAAACATATTATTTAAAGAATTACAAATAGAACCTCGTTGGTATCTTTTTTTGGCGACTTATGTCAAAATTTGAAAATGTTTTTTTTCTCACGTTTTAAAGCATTCCGTTGAACTGAAATTTTATATACACAATTGTTTTGGATGACAATACGTTAATTTAATGATAATTAATAAAGATTAATTACCACTTAATGTTGTGGCACTGTCATATGTATATACTTATTTATTATAATTTTAACTATTTTACAAAAAGTAGCTAAGATAAAATTTTTCTTTGTTGATCTAAGTAGGAATTGAATTATTTTTTTTTATATTACTTGTTTTTATATGTGTTTCATGGATAATATAAGCCACTCGGCAATTCCATGTTAATTATGTATGTAAAAAGAATTTTTACGGTTTTCTGATTTTGTTTTTTTACCCCTTCTTCATGAATTTTTTTTTACGTACAAACAGCTGTTACTTTTTTGAAAAACCTTTGATGTACAGATAATTATCTGTCAATTTATAAAAAATAGCACTTATATATATAAGTAAACTCCTTTGGTTTTTAAACCTTTTTTTATTAACATGGTTATGTGTTTTTAATAATTTATAAAAAAAATTGCTTTGGTGTATGTATAATATATTATACCCATACGTTTTCTAATTCCTACTATTAGTTCATAATATCTATATATTTATTTATTTATTAATCTTGGTTGAATTTTCAATCGTTAGTAAAATACATTTTAAAGCGCTCAATTGAGGTGAAATTTTATATGCATGGTTATTTTGGACGACAATACAATAATTTAATTAGAATTAAAAAAATTAATTGATTAAAACTAATTACCGTATTTTCCTGTATATAATCCGCGGATTATGTGTTAAAAAAGTTTCAAATTTCGTTGTGCGGATTATACGCCGCCGCGGATTATCTGAGAAAAAACATTCTCCATCAGAAAAGTTAAGAAAGTTTTGAAAGAAATGCTGTTTATGTTTTATAAAATAAATAATAGATGGCGCTTTCACGACTCGGCTGACGTATTACGGCCATAATTAGTGTTTGTCCAATTACTTTCAAGAACGAATTCGGTTCCTCGGAAGGAAATAGCAGTTACAAGTCGCTGGCGTCATTTACAACTTTGTTTTGACTAGAGGTGTTGCATCAGATGGGAAAGCTGTCTCGACAGTTAGCATCAGAATGAAAGCCCGAGTGTTATTGCACGCGAAATGAATATTGTTAACTTCTCTGGTGGGCCCACGTGGTGTTACCGGTTTAAGAAGAGAAACAATTTAGTCGTTCAACGGTCGGACAGAAATTACCTGATGACTGGGAAAAACAATCTGATGATTTTTTGACATTTTGCAAGCAAATTATTGTCGAAAATAATTTTACAGAGGATTTGATTTTTAATATGGACGAAGTTCCATTACCATTTGATATTCCACCTACTAGGACCGTCGACGTTCAAGGAGCAAGATTATTCGCCGCCAAAACTGCCGCGGATTATACGCCGCTGCGGATTACACGATGTTTTTTTTTTTTTTTTAACTCGAAAAAAAGGGCTCTGCGGATAATACGCCGCTGCGGATTATATACAGGAAAATACGGTATTTAAAGAGTTGCGACTATAGCCACACGATATATACACGATTGATTTGGATGACAATACGACACTTTAAATATAATTAATAATAATAAATTACCACTTAATACTGTGATTATGTCACATGTATATACATAACTATTAATAAAAAGTAGCTAAAATAAAATTTTTCTTTGTTAATCTATGTAGGAATTGACTTAAATTTTTTTAGATCACTTGTTCCACTATTGTTATCATGCTACTTGTTCGCTCATGCTGTGCTTTATTCATAACACAGTTTAAAATATGCAAATGTATGTTTTTATATCATTTATTAAAGATTGAAATTTCACCTTACATTTTTTAAAAATAATTTGATCTGTACGACGGTGTTTATCAAACTTTCAATATTTGCGAACCAATATTTAATCATCATTTTCATCGCACCCCTCTCCTCCATGCAATAACAATGCATTGAATTCAATGATACTATATTTTGACACTAAAGCTACGATACGAATTTAACCTCTTATTTACCACCAACGTGTATAAACGTTTCTGGACGTATATATGTTCGTCTTTTCGAAGTACGATATTTTCTGTGCACTGATATCCCTAAAAATATTCCGAAGGCTGTGGAATGCAATTAAAGGACCTTGACAGTGTTAGCGAAGAATTTACTTATAAAGGAATATTTTTATTCCTTTTCTCCTTCCCGTCTCCCCCCAAAAAACATCAGAATCGCACAACATTTAATTGGCAATTAAGGAATTAATTATAACAGTACAAATTATCAAGATAAGTGCTGATACTAGCCCATAGGGAAACTTGTTCTTAACTTAGTCTTGTTAAATTAATAATAACATACATTATACAGTACTGATACATTTATAAGTGTATTATATCGGTGTAAATGTGTATTTCATATTTTACAATATCAG
The DNA here is from genome assembly GCA_019973935.1 of Trichonephila clavipes. Taxonomy (NCBI): domain Eukaryota; kingdom Metazoa; phylum Arthropoda; class Arachnida; order Araneae; family Nephilidae; genus Trichonephila; species Trichonephila clavipes. The sequence goes on from BMAU01017267.1 coordinate 571,460, forward strand.
AAAATATTTTATTTGTTTACTTTCAGTAAATTAATAATTTTTAAAATAATCTTTTGTTTTCGACTTTCCAATATGCTCACGCCCCCTCATAGTGTTATCACTCCCCCCAAGGGGGCGTTCCCCACAGTTTGAGAAACGCTGCTGTACGATTAACGGAAAATCGAAACTTAACTTCACCCCAATAACAACAGTTCTCAGCCTAATATCTTTATAGATTAATTAAAAGGAAAATCGATTAAAAATAAAATGCAACATTACTTATGTCAATTGAAAGGAAACTCATTATAAATATAAATCACAAATGAAATTCATTTTTCTTTAAGGGCTACTGAAAAATAAAGCGCGCACAAATTGTATTTCCTCTTTCTTGGAGTGAATTTCAAAATGAATAACTAAGAAAGCGAAATCAAAAGGAAATAGACTATCCAAATTCGTTACGTTCAATTCCTTCTACTATTCACTTCCATGAGAAAGAGAACCAAGAGACATAACTTATTTCTTTCAGGTCGTATTCATAAATTGGATCCAAGAACGCAAATCTATGTTTTAAAAATGTCTAATGCCATTTCAAGATAAGAGTATCAGGATATCATACGCATTCCAAAACTCGATTTTTTAAATTTTAATATAAAAATAGTGCGTATATTTTTCTGAATCTAAAAATGTTTTAAATTTATATGTTCATTCATATACAGTAACCTTAAATTATGAAAATAAAAATGATAAAAATGTAAACAAGCGACCACGACTCATTTGACACATTTTAAAACATAGTCCCTTTTGTGTTTAATGTATGTAAAATATTAATTTGTTCTTGCTAGAAAGGTGTGTAATATTATACAATTTTTAATGTCTAAATGAAAATATGTTTGATAAAATTATGTTCATGCTCACACAGCTATAACAAAGGGGGGGATATTTTTAAATTTAATATTACTTTTGTAACTCTAGAATGTTAAAGGTATCTTAGGTATATAAAAATAGAGAGGACAATTTTAATCAATCGTGTTATGTGTAAAACTAGTGCTAACTTTGGGTTTAATCACTTTTTCACCAAAGCGTAATTTTTTGCCTTTAGGTACACTTTAAAAGAAACTATTGCACTATATATGGTTCCAAATTTTTTATACTTTACTTCTATACATAATATGTGTTCATATATTGAAACTATTTTTTTTAAATCTAAGCATTAGACTGTTTTTTTTTTATTAAAAAAATAGCTTTTGTAAGAAAAAGGGGGACAAAATAAAAATTTTCGGAATTAGAAAGCTTTATAATTTTTTAAAGAAATATTCTAATATTTTACAAAAAAATAGGCTCATCATATTTTGTGTATTGTTGTATATATGTATAAAAACATTATACATATATAGAGATACATTTTTAAAAAATGGCACCTAAACATAAGTACACTCCCTGGCCAAATTATTAGACGCACTCCTGTTTTTTAATAATTAATTGTTTTATATAAGTTTATATGCAATACTTTCACATTTAAACAAAGAACCAATGGATTTTTAATGAGGAAATTTATTATATATTTTGTATTTGTATTTATTTCTCTCACATGGCAACACGAAGTTAATAAATTCTCACACGAACATAAACAAGTCTAAATCTGCTTGAGTCGCGTTCGAGCATGCTTCAGTTGCGTTCGTATTTTTGTGGATTAATGCACTTTGTTTGTTAAAATAGCATTTTTATATAACGGAGTTATTTGTTTATTTCGTATGCGGCGTTTAAATGATCAGTTTGTACACTTTCAGCATGGGTAAAAGAGGCGATATTTCACCATGTAAGAAAGCAGAAGTAAAGGTCCTTGTGAATGCAAAATTGTTTTCAAACCGCGAAATATCACGAAGGTTGAAAGTTTCTGAAGCTAGTGCATGACGCATAAAGACGAAAATTGAGTCAGGTGAAGAATTGAGCCTAAAAAGAAAGAAAGAAGGCGGCAGAATGCCTTTTTACACCCCAAGGTCTGAAAGATCTTTAAAGAAAATTTGCTTTGAAAACAGATTTGCTACCACAAAAGTGATAAAATCGCAACTCCAAGATATTAATGTGAATGCTTCTAAACGCACTGTTCGAAGAATATTAAAATATCTAAATTTTAAGACCTGCCGCCCGCCAGGAAGCCCAAGTTAACGCCTGCAATGAAAGCAAAGCGTCTGAAGTGGGCCAAACAGTGGCGTGATAAAGATGTGGACTTCTGGAGATCTGTATGTTGTTATAATTCATTTACAAACAAAGTGTTTAACCATTTTCTATGATTACGGAAGGAACAGCAAAGATGTATTTATTATTTTTTTTTATTTTTGAAAGGTCTGCTTCAGTGATGAAAGCACATTTGAAATTTTAGAGAATAAAGCTCAGTTTGTGCGTCGTCGTCGTGGAGAAAAGTTTCATTCTGACTGTGTTGTTCAGACTGTGAAACACCCTAAAAAAATAATGATTTGGTCAGTCATCAGCGGCAAGGGTACTGGACATCTGTACGTGGTTAAAGGTATGATGCGGCAAGACCAGTGCAAAGATGTCTTGAAAAATCGCTTGATTCCACAGCTGGAAAAATGGAGAACCATACATTTTTATGCAAGATGGAACTCTTTGCCATACAGCTCGGTCTATCAAAGCTGTTTTGGTAGAACAAAATATCCTCTGTTGGATTGGCCGGGTAATAGCCTTGATATGAACACAATCGAAAACGTTTGGGAGTTTATGAAAAGAGAAGTGGATAAAGATGTGATTACAAATAAAACGCAGCTCTTAGAAAGAATAATTCAAGTGTGGAATCATCGTCCCCAAATGCAGGAGACAGTACAGTCTTGTATTGATAGCATGCCGCGCATAATTGAAGCTCTCATAGCGGCTAAAGGTGGCACAACAAAATATTTATATTTAATTATATTTGTTCCTGTTTTCTTTCATGAGTCAATAAAAACATATTTTTTTCTTTAATGATGAAGTTTTATTTGTGATAATAATAGATTATTAAATGGACAACCAAAAACCATACACTGTATCTGATAAATACAAAAAACCTGTATAGTATCACCTGATAATTAGTATTTTTCATAAAATCTTACAGTGCGTCTAATAATTTGGCCAGAGACTGTATGTATCATGAGATCTCAAAAATCATAAGCAAATTAAATTAAATATAAATAAAATTGAACTGAAAAAATTACTTTTATATTTCTACAGAATATATGGTTAAAAACATATCTTTATTATAAGAACACACAATAATCTAAGCTCTATTAGAAATTTTTTAAAGATATATGTCCTATAACCAAAAATTAATAATTTTGCCATTTTACTCTTTCAAGCATGTCTTGCTAGTAAGGATTGGAAAACAGTATTCAAATTAAAATCATTGTGACTCCTTTTTAAAAATTTTGAAACAGGAATTGATTTAGATTTCTAATAGGAATTTATTTTTATAGGGACTTAAATATGGTGTTTATCGGTTAAGTGATAGTGTAATATTTATACCAGGGATGATCAAAGAGAAGTCAAATGTGAAAGGTACGAAGAAATATCTTCTAAAAAGAGCAAATCATAAATAATCTTCCTTTTTGTTCTCATCAAAAGGGAAGGGGTGAGATTTCGCCATCTATTTCAAGAGACCTAGATATTTCGTCCAGGAATGTTGCACAGTAACGTACAAAAATAACATTTCTTATACTCGGAAAATTTCATTTCTTATTTTACACATCCTATGGCAATACCAGACTATTTATAATGTAGCCGTAGGTACTTAATATATTTTCAGCTAGGTTTTTTCAAACTAAACTAACTTTTAATCAAAAATCTTGAATAAATATAAGCACATTTTGTTTACTGGTTTCTTTCTGGAAAAAGTATGCAATCGTTAAGAGGATAAAGGCTGTTTTCGGTAAAAGTACGAGAGCTTGAACTAAACGTGAAGAACTTTATCAGACAGAAAAATGCCTCAATTCCCAAAGAAATTTGTAGAATTATAGCTCGTATCTCTGTTAACAACATAGTGTTTTTAAAAATTTAAAAATATTCAATGAATACTTTGCTTATCATTTTAAAATACAGGAAGACAAATCCCATTTAACATTACGGTATAGGAGAAAAACGCGAAACACATTTTATACCAGAAAAAATGAATCAACTCTGCTAAAAAAAGAAAGTATGATAAAAAATGCTGCTTTCTAAAGGACAGTGAAGCCAGAATATCATATTAATTTTCCATTTCTTTTATATCTGACAAAATGTTCCGAATTCGGGTCATATTCTTTAACATTAACCGAAAACAGCCTCAAGTTCTATCAACTAAGTTTCAGATTTTTTAAAGAAGGATAAAAAAGCTCTTTTTTTTAAATTACATCAAAATTCGAATTAATGGAAATATTTGTTGATTAGGAAATAAAGTTTTATATCATGATCAAATAACTCTTTAATTTTCCTCGGAAAATTATAAGGACAGATTTTTTATTTATTTTATGTTCTTTTATTTTTATTCATGTTTTTATATTCTTAATAGCTTTTAAAAAAAGTGGTTTTCTGATTTTCTTTTCAACTAAATGATTGAGATCTTAGCTGCCTGCATTCCCATTGGTCGGCATCGTCCCGCTCACCCAAAGATCGAAATTCTGCCTTCATTTTCGGTGTTTTGCGCGGCTTTGAAGCTATTTTTCTCATATTTAATGCATTTTATTATTTTAAACTTTTATTTTCCCCAAATCTCCAGTATCTTTATTATATCTTTAAAGCATTTATATTTAACAAAGGGCAATTATCAATCAACTAAAGTCACTCAAAGACCTACTGATATGTGTGAGGTTGTAGCTCGAAAGAGCTGAGTACGATATTATGATTATATTACCAACGATATTATGATGAAATATTTCAACCCCATGATAATGATAGAATAAGATAAGAGTAAAAATTGAATGTTTTTTTTACTAAGAAATTTATTTAATATCCTGCTAAATCAGCGTTTCTCAAACTATGGGGGGTGCCCCCTAAGGGTGCATGATACCTCTAAGAAGTGGGGGGGCGAACATATTGAACAGTCGAAAACAAAAGATTTAAAATAAGTATTAATTTACTGAAAGGATGTCAAACAAAATACGCTCGGACATAATTAAAATTAAATACACATTTACACTGATATAATAATCTTATAAATACATCAGTACTGCTCAATGCTTTAAATAATTAATTTATAAATACTAAATTGAAAACAAGTTTAATAATTACCATTGCCTCCCATGGGTTTGTCATATACAAAATTTAATACTTATCTTGATTGATTGCATGATTTATAATTAGAGTCGTTTTGTAGGTTTTGCGTCAAAGAGTATATTTTTATTGCATTCAATACATTGTTATTGTATAGGGGATGTTGGGGGGCAGGATAGAAATTATGTTTGAAAATTGAATCGCAAAAATTTGAGAAACATTGCACTAAAGTTAATGACTAAGATATTTATATACATATAAGTGCAAGCAATTTTACTCAAATAATAACTAAATCATATGAGCAATGTTACAGAAAAATTACATGCATTATCATACACATAATTTCATTTTAATAAAAAAAACAGCAGTTATAATAACATTAAGTGCAAATGTGATGAATTAAAAGTAATACAAACTTCAAACAAGAATTAAACTTTTTTTTTCCTCAAACAGATTTCCAAACAATGAAACCTTTGTAGCAGTTTCAAAAACACGATTCCGAATAATACATATGTAAACCTGTTTTATCAATTATCTGATTGATTCAAGGGAGTGAATATTATCGGGACACTGTCCAGCTATTCGAAGGCTAATGGTAACAGACCTCGTTAATTTGAACCATGCTCAAGTGACAAGGAAGACACCTGGGATGAAAATATCCCTCTCCTAACTCCCACACCACATCAACGGAAAAGCGTTTGAACCTTGACATATTTAAAATGTATCGGCCCACTCTTAACAGCAGATTTTCAGCGGTTCTAGGCTCGAACTCATGTTACGCAAGTCAAGAATCCGTTACCTTGACCATTAGGCTACCGCGACCATCTGATTGATTTGAGAACTTCATATTCTGTAGAAACAATTATATATACAGACTAGGTTGTTATTTAAAGTAATCTCGAATGGTAAGGATACACGCAATTGTATTTGTAAGGGAGGTTTTGTGAATTTAAGTATAAATATTGATTTTTTGATTACTTGTTACTGGAATTAGAGAGTAAGATTAAAAATCGTGAAGATGCGTGTGACTGCTATTTGAACTAGAATTAGAACTTACTTGGCTTGATTGAAAGCTTCCTGTAGGAGCTGAATGAATCTCAATCACTTATCTTTATTAAGATATACATTTACAAATATATTAAGTTAAATAAAAGTATGGAAATTTTTATACAAGTTTTCTTGATTTATCCTGTCTTCTCTCATTAATACGAACCCAGTCATTTTTTAATAAAAAATAAAATTGTTTTGAATCAGTTGAAAAACTTCTCCTTAGTCAGAAAATTTCACTTCTATAGAATTCTATTTTTTAGGGCTTTGAATTATCTTATTAATTTTAAAAAAATATTGCAATACTTTCTTAAATGTTTTTGATAACCAACTTAATAAAAAAATAATTTTCCCAATCATATTTAATGTAACAATTAGTTATAAATGATAAACGTTAGATAAAAACAGTATTAAAAGCATACATGATACATAGAGTAATGGATTTTATTATTTAAGCACATCAATTATAAATTGTTTTTTCAGCACATACAAAAACATAACGAAATTTTTAAGTGACATAAAAAGCAATTATTCGCTTACGAAAAAGTAGCTCTGATAAACCTTTTAAGACCCAGCTCGCCCGATCATGCGGATTAGACATTATTAATCCTCTAAGACAAGAAACATTTTTTTCTTTAAGTACATATTCTTCTGTTCATTAACACTATCTATACTTAACCCAATAATACTGAAAAAACTAATACAAAAAATTTTTCTCTACTCCCCTGGAACGCGGAGTGTTCCAGCACAAATTAGCGGGATTAGTCTTAAAGGGATATATATTATGGTCCAGGATCTCTAATACATGTAGAGACCTATTTGAAAGGATCTGTTCTTACGTAATTAAAAGCCATGAAATACAGTGTATACCATCAAGCCAACCTAGAACTCTTTTTTATGCCTACAATGTCATTGTAGTGCAAAGGTTACAGAGTTATATCTGATTTGGACAGCTTCGAGTGCAGATACAACTATCACGAGTTTTCTCTAGAAAACGAATAAAAAAACATATAGTAGATATAGTCCCTGCTTGAAATTTCGCGCCCGGTTATTATTACACTGCTGGACAATTGCTAAGGACGGATCACAAATTGCTATGTAGCATAACATTAAGCGAGACATGAGGCCTAGTAGGATAAAATATAGTTGCCACACTATTCAGACATTAGAATAAAGAATATTTATTGTTCTGGAAAGTACAAAAGCTGTGAAACATCTGAAAGAAAAAAAATGTTCATTTGATCTGCGTACGGAGAAATGGAACAATGCATCTAAAAGTCAGCAGGCACCTTAAAGAAAGGTATCAGTACGGGAAATGTCCACCGTGCAGTGTGATGCAACACTCCACACGTCGTACCATACTTTGCACAACATTATCCAGCAGCTGTTGAGGCAATTTATCCAATACCTCTGTGAGTGCACGGATGAGGGTGTTCTTGTTTGTCGGAGGATAGTTTCGACCAGCAACTTGCCTCCCCAAAGCATCCCACACATTTTCAATGGGGCTTAGATCTGGAGAACGCTCTGGCCATACGAGACGTTGAATACCCTCGCTGTCTAGACAATCCTGAACAGCGAGTGTTCGATGACATGTTGCGTTGTCGCCCATAAAAACAAATTTATCGCCGACAGCACCACGGAAAAGACGAACATGAGGAAGTAGAACTTCATCAATGTATCGTTGGCCCGTCATAGTCCCATTCGCAACCACATGTAGGCGCGTGCGGCCATTGATCATGATGCCGGCCCACACCATGATACTGCATGTCGGATATCGGTCCTTTTACTGGATATTTTCTGGACGATAAGCAGTACCACTCTCGCGCCAGATCAGTTGGCGTCTACAATCCGATGACAGACTGAACCTACTCTCATCTGAGAATAGTACGCATGCCCAGTTCTGTTCAGTCCAATTGTGATGCTCACGACACCATTGCAAACGGGCAGTACGGTGCTGTCTGGTCAATGGGACACACACAACAGGTCTGCGTGCGTATAGTCCTCCTCCCCTCAAACGTCTGGCAACAGTTTTTCGGGAGATTTGCTTTCCTGAGGCAGCAAGAAACTGATTTGCCACCTGCTGAGCTGTTTTGCGCCTGTTCCTTTTTGCTGATAGGACGATATATCTGCCTTCTGCAGGCGTCGTACTTCTAACACGACCTACCACGTGCCGTCTACTACACATTCCAATAGTTTTAAATGACTTCCACAGCCGTGAAACAACGCTGTGAGCGATGTCGAACTCCCTGGCAACATCTGTTATATTTCGCCCTTCTTCGATCTTTCCAATAATTCGGCCACGCGTAAAATCATCTATGTGATGTCGGGAAGACATGCCAAAAATTTTTAGTTCGTCTATTAAATCTTTCTTGTAAAACTTTGACTTGAAACAACAACTGTCCACACGCGTCAAAACCTTTAAAGCTCTTTTATGAACGCTATCACGTGATGAACAGACGGGGATAAAATTTGCATACTCATACTTCTTCTTACTAATATCCCGCACTTATTCTAATTTTCTACATTTTGCTTCCTTTCATTTTGTGGTTGCAATGGATGATAATGTTATCCGTCCTTAGCAATTGTCCAGCAGTGGATCTGTACTCATTAATAATTTTTAATGCTATCTTCCAGAATACCGAAATCTTTCCATTTTATCTTAGTATTCCTAGATGAAAAAGCTCAATAGAACAAAAACAATAATATAAAAACAAAAAATATATATATTCAAAACATTTTATACCTTCTGGTGGCAAAGGATCTTTTCGCATCTTCTCGCAACATTCAATGGCAGCTCTGCAACACGCTATCCATTTTCGTGCAAAGAGATCCGATTGGAATGTATCATAAACAGGATGGCTTGTGTTATCAGGGTCAGCGACGCAGCTTGTGTTGGTGCGCATGTCATACAAAAGCCCTGTGTTAGGGTTGTACCTATAATAAATTTCATGAAACATAAAAAATTGTAAACATTACATGATTAAATTGAAAAAAAATCATTAGTAATTATATTGGCAAATTTAAATACCCATTGTTTAAGTTACAAGCAAGGACGTCTTAACGCTTTTGGTCAAATAGGCCCGAGGTTAGGATCTCGATCTGAGACAGGGGCCTCGTCTCGTTCTGGAATAATTGTTATCGTCAAATGTTATTACTGGACACATTATTCGAAAAACTGGAAATTTCGAATCATACGTAAATTGGAACAGTGGCAAAACTGTATTACTTCACGAGTTGGAAGGAAAAATAAAGAATATTTATCTATAACACACCTTATGCTCTGGCAACATCCCTTGGGGATCGATTTCCGCAAAATGATTTTCTAACGAATCTCTATTCCATGAAAGGAACATGCCTTCCAAATTTCAAATATGTAGGTTTAATAGATAAAATAATGGGATTATTTTTTTTTATCTATAATGCCCTTTAAGCAATGTTATAAATTGCCTGCAATTTCATAAGCAAAAAAATCAGTTACACAAATAAAATCTCTGAAATACAAGAATTAATATTTATAAAGTACGTAATCGTTACTCCAGTAGCAAATAAAATTTCAAATATGTTAATAATTCAAGTATTTATTTATTAGTTGCAACATTAGAAAAATAGCTGATCCCGCATTGATTAAAACATTTGAAAATAAATCCATAAATATGAAATTGGGTGAGGCTTTGAAAGCAATTAATTGTCTACAGTCGTTGAGAGATTATTTTCTGCTGTAGGGTTATTCATAACAGCTCTAAGAACTAAGCTGAGTGATAAAAGCTTATATTATACTATATATATATATATATATATATATATATATATATATATATATATATATATATATATATATATATATATATATATATATATGTAGTATGGTTGGCCGGTGTTGTATATTTGAATTGTTGGTATATCACGTCTCAGGAAAAACACGTTCAGAATTAATTTTCATCCTGTTTATTTACACACGCATAAAGTAGAATGTAAGATCGTCTTGTAATTAAATTAATCATCTCTAATTAACCGGATTTACCGTTTTATTTATTTTCTTCAAAACACATCACTATATTAATAATTTCATTTACAATTAAAAGTCACAACGGAAACTACAAGCAGCTTCGTCCATTTTACGTTCGAGACTCTTCTTCTTCTTTCCTTCCCGCTCAAAGGCCAAAAACAGTTCACAGCAGCGCCCTCTTTTTAGTCTATCGTGTGCTATGTGTCAAGCCTCCTAGTGTACTATGTGCCACGCCGTTACAGTCTAATTATTTCCTCCCATCCTGGAGAAAACTTTTCACGATAGTTGAGTGGAAAGTTTTACTGTGATACCTGAAAAATACTTGACATAGGATCAGTTTATGCAACAGTAGAGAGAGTTAAGAATTATTTCTTGAAATCCTTTTCTTTTAAACGGAGCTAAAAATATTTTTTTAAAAAAAATACGTGCAAGTACCTGTTCTATCCGAAATTAGTACCTTATTTTAAGGAAGGCCTTAAACTTGTCCCTACTAATCTATGTGAACTTTAACATATACAAAATATCATTTGGTGAAATACTGCTACCAAATGCAAGCTTTAAAATACAAATACAAATATTAATTATCAAAAAATTAACATACACATATCAAAAATTTTTTTTTAAATATTAATACCAAAATTTAAAATAAAAAATTCCAAATATCAAAATACAAATACAAAAGTTTAAGATACTAATACCCCAAATTTCAAAATACCAATACAGAATATCAAAGTTTAAAATACAAATACAAAATATCAAAAAAATTAAAATACTAATATCAAATATTAATACTAATATACAAATACCAATCATTCTAGACAAAAAAATAATAATACAAAGAAAATTCTTATTTTTCCATCAATTCTCATTACAAGTGTGTGTTTCTTTTTCAAGTTTTAAGGGAGACGGCTTAAACTATCAGCATTCTGATTCTGTTTTCCCTTCCGATAAGCAATCTCATAATTAAATGCTTGCAAAATTAAGGACCACCTTAAGAGTCTTGGATTATAGTCCCAGTATTTTTCTCTAACCAGACCAAGGGATTATGATCAGTTTGTATGACAAATTTTTGGTGTCCATCAAGATAGCATTTCAACTTTTGCACGGCAAAAATAATGGCTGCACATTCTTTTTCCGTAGTGCTATATTTTTGTTCTGCAAGCGACAGCTTTTTTCTCAGGAACATGATGGGATATTCTTCGTTTTCACATACTTGCGACAATACAACGCCTATTCCAAGATTGGATGCATCACACTGAATGATAAAGGGTTTTGTGAAATCAGGGCTGTATAAAACTGGATTTTTAGATAGTCTTGTCTTGATCTCCTCGAATGCATTCTGGCAAGAACTGTTCCAGTCAACGGTTGATTTTCGATTTCGGCCCTTAAGTAAATCTGTCAGTGGAGCTGCGATTACTGAAAAAAAAAAATTCGGAAATATATCTTCTATAATAGCCAGATAATCCTAAAAAGGCTCTAACTTGCGTCTTGTTAGTGGGGATTGGAAAATCTTTAATGACCTGAACCTTTAATTCTCCAGGTGTTCTTAAGCCTTGGCCTACCAAATGTCCAAGATATTTAACGTATGCTTGAGCAAATTGACATTTGGATGGCTTGATATGTAATTTAGCCGAGCGTAGACGATCAAATACTTCTTTTGGATGTTTTAGGTGATCATCCCAGGCTAGTGAAAAGATAGCTATATCATCTAGGTAGAGGACTGCAAAGTCTTCACAATTTATTAATAAGTTAGCCATAAGTCGACTAAAGTAATAGGGCGCATTTTTCAGACCGAAAGGTAACCTCAATGGTTTAAAAGTTCCAAATGTTGTCACAAACAATGCTTACCTTTGCGCTAGGGAACTCAGGGGTATTTGCCAATACCCTGGAGTAAGATACAAAATAGAGATATATTTAGCTGCCGATACCTTTTCTAAAAGTTCTTCGATATTAGGCAATGGAAAGAATTGTGTCCGAGTTACTTTATTCAACCTTCTGTAATCGATACAGGGCCTTGCTTCCTTTCCCTGAGCTTCAACAAGTATTAATGGAGATGTAAAGTCAGATTCTCCTGGCTCTATTATTTTCAGTTCTAACATCTTATTAACTTCTGATTTGAGAATTTCAATTTGTCGAGGGGACATAAGATAAGGCTTAGCAACAATTGCTCGTTCAGATTCTAATTTAATATCATGTTCAGCTAAATCGGTACATCCAGGAATATTCGAAAAAAGATTACTATGTTCATATAAAAGTTTTCTTTGAACTGTCCTCGTTGAATTTGAGATAATTTTGAATTTAACTGCACATCGCTGATGATTTTGGACCATCCTGACCTTTCGTTTTCAAGTTCCAAACTGGGTATTTCTTTTTCTTCGTCATGCTTTAAAGGATTAACGCACAATAAGTTAATATTTTCCTCTCGTTGGTGATAAGGTTTTAGCATATTAACATGATAAACGTGGGTTTTATCCTTCTCTGGGAATTTGACCACATAATTTGTCTCAGAGAGTTGTTGCACTATTTCTCCAGGGCCAACCCACTGAACAGATAACTTGTTAGGCCTGGATGGAGCTATGACCAAAACCAGCTCACCCAGTTGAAATTGACGCTTAACGGTCCGGCGATCATACCACAATTTCTGTTTTTGTTTGGCATCTTCCATGTGTAGGGTTGCCATTTCCTGACATCTTTTCATTCTATTAATGAGTTCAAATACATAATCCACAACACTGCTTTCTACATGCTCTTCTTCTGTCAGTTTCTCGTACAATAACATCACAGGAGTCCTTAGATTTTTCCCGTGAACTAGTTCAGCTGGTGAAAACCCAGTACTATCGTGTATAACAGTCCTTAGGGCAAAGAGGGCTTGAGGTAGAATTTTCTCCCAATTTGTAATTGCCTCCAGACACAGGACACGAAGAATATTCTTCAATGTTGTGTGCATTCTTTCCACAGGATTACTTTGTGGATGATAAACAGAACTTCTATATATAACTACTTTAACTCCAAATCTTTCTAAAAATTCCGTAGTTAGTGCACTCATGAATGCCGTGCCTTAGTCAGTCTGTAATTCTCTTGGGAACTCCATTCAGCTGAAAATCTGTAACAATGCATTTACAACAGTTGTTGAGCAAAAGTTTGCTACAGGAATGGCATCAGGATACCTTGATGTCATACATAACGCCGTAATTATATATTTATTTCCTGACGGTGTCATTGGTAAAGGTCCACTTGCATCGATGTTAATCTTTGTGAAAATTTCAGTTATTACGGGAACAATTTTTAGTGGAGCCTTCTTTTATCTTGCGGTTTACCCACCCTTTGACATTTGCCGCATGTCTTTACAAAGTCCTCAACATCACTAAAGCATTTAGGCCAGTAAAATGTTTTGAATATGGCATCTTTCGTTTTGGTTACTCCTAGATGAGCTGCAGCCGCCTCGTGACCTATCGTCAACAAATTCTTTCTATACTTTTCGGGAACAAACAAACATTTAAGTTTAGTGCCATCCTTATCTTCTTTTTGGAAAAATAGTAAGTTATTTTCAACAATATAATGATTTTTCTTTGAAGACCCGCTTTTAGCTTCTTCAAACAGTGTTTTTAATTCAGCACTGTTCATTTGTTCCTTTGCAAAATCTTTATGAGACAGTTTTATAAGATTTGATTCAGAAATTTCAGGTTGAATTAAAGGCAAAATATCATCCAGTTCGTCCGGAGATTCTTTATTCTTTTCGTTACTTTCAGGAATAGTTTCTTCTGACATATTAAGATCTAGTTTACTCTCTTCAGTCAATTTCTTCTACGAACGTGTTTCCACAGCGTTCACCATATACACTTGTATTTCTTTATTCTTCTTCAGTTCTTCAAACACTGCAGCAGTCTTATTTCTCGAAAGATATTTTCCTTGATCTAATGAATCTCTTAAAACAGCAGCTTTCGTAATCACATGACCAAACACACAGTCCAACTCAATTTCAGCCATCGGAAGACACACTGCGGTTTCCTCCAGAGGAGTTCGAATCCACACAGTTTCATTTATAAACATGGAAGGCTTTACGTATTTTTTACATATTAAATCGAGAGTTGCAACAGTATCTCGTAGTATAGGCAATTCAATTCCATTCACTGCTCCTAAACTTGTATATGGAGTCAATACATCAGTACCATTTTTAACACTTTCATTAGACGTGACTGTTTCGTAATTCTTCTTTAGTTTATCACATTGTGGTCTGTGATGTAAATAAGATCCGCATTCATAACATTGAAGCTGTTTTCTCTTCTCAAAGTCTTTCTCGTGATTTTTTTCATGGATATGTTCCTTTTTTATTTGAAATTTTGTCTTGAAATCTTTAGGAGCTTCCTTTTTCCTTTTCCTTTCCACTATAATTTACACCACCTTGGAATTTGTAACTATTTTTCTTAGGGATTTCTCTTCTGAAACTCGGTTTGATGTTTTCATATTCGTCTAATTTCTCTGCAAGTTCATAGGGAGTTTTTAACTTGATCTAATCATCAAGAAAATGCTATCTTACTTCAGCTGGAACACGGTACTTAAATTTTTTATTCAGTAATTAATAGATCTTTCAGTTGCTCAAAAGTTTTAACCTGCAATTCAGCTATCCATTCTGTAAAATAACTATTCAGCTCATGAGCATAATTCCTCCAAGACTTCTCTGCTGATTTTTGAAGTCTGTAAAAACATTGCTTCAACTTTTCGCTGTTCAACCTGTACCTCTTCAATATAAGATCTTTTGCAAAATCATAATTATTTGCCCTTTCGGTAGGTTCTCTAGCTAGCATATTAGAGAGTTCTGCTGGTAAAACCGCCAACAAGTAGGCCACCCAATCTTTCTTTGGTACTTGAGCTAATTCTGCCTTCCTTCCAAAATTAATCAAATATAAACTAATCTCATCATGTTTTTCATCAAATTTAGTTGTGATTTGTGTCAATTGAATCTTAGAGAGGTACAATTTCAACTCTTCTTCCAGATTCATCATTTAATGGTTGATTCTGCTGCGATAATTCTAATTTTCTCAATTCTAATTCGTGTTGTCTGGCCTCTCGAGCCATTCGCTCTTCCCTTTCCCTTTCTTCTTGTTTACTTCTTTCTCGTTCTTTCCTACCATTAATGACTCTGTCGAGAATTATCTTCACTTCCTCTTCAACTTAAGATTCGCTATTTAGAATCAATTTTTTTATATCTACCACCTTGCTGGACTGATCTACTTCAATCCCCATTTCCTCACATACTGACAAAAGATCAGGTTTATTACCTTTAGATAAATAAGCCATGATTTAGGAATTAACAAGATCAGAATGCTTTCCAAAAAGAAAATTAAAATAAGACGAGTAAGAAACTTTTTTTTTCGATATATTATTTAACTAAAAGTAGTTATCGATTTTGCACTGCACCAAAATATGCACAAATATACACTTAAATTATAACGAATCCTTACATATTCAGCACTTTCGAATTCTATTCTTCAAAAGTTTCAAGTGATTAAAATATTTACGTAACTACAAGACCAGAATAATCAAACAAGCACAAAAATAAAAATAAACATTTCAATGCAAAACAATAACATAAACCTTAAGTCCAAATTATCTCTTCATAAAGTCTCTTCAAAATTTAATTTGTCGCTCATTAATTGTCATTTATTTTTATTTTAAAACAAACAAATGCGAGAAAATATGTTAAAAAAATTCTATCTATAGAAATTATACAACTTCACACTTAACTCGAAAATAATAATCGATGTTTTTATTTTAAAAACAAACATTTTTTTATTAAAAATGTTTCAATGTAATGACCACTTTTAAATCTAAGTGAGTGAGTGAGTTAATATTAACGTCGCACTGTTCAGCTACACGAGGGCTTTTGGCGACGGACCACGTAATTTTGAACCATGGTCAAGTGACGTGGACGACACCTGAGCTGGCACCCCCCTCTCCTAACTACCACACCACACCAACGGGAGGACGTTTCAGCTCTCGACAGATTTAACGTGCATCGCTGCCCTACACGGCGGGTCTTTAGTGGTACTGGGATCGAACTCATGACATGCCTGCCATGGTTGGATATCTTAACCACTGGGCTATCGCAGCCCCTTTAAATCTAAGAACACCATTCAAATAAAATCTACAGATTTACTTTTTTTTCAGAAAAACCAAACACTTCTATTCGCAACAAAAAATTCTAACACAATAATGACAGTAAAATAATTCCGCTGGTATTCTGAATCCACAGAAACAAAAATTTTACTGAACAACTTATAAAAAACAAATTCTTATATGATTGGGATAGCTACATAATTTATGCATTTAACCTTGAGAACTTCTGAAACGTAATGAATCAGCTTTTTTTTCCTCTCAGTAAAAGAGATGTCATAAATATTTCGTTGACTCAGCAAAATCAAAATTATTTCTACTTAAATATAAACTTTATATATATTTTTTCACTGCACCTTGAAATCGTGCTATAACCACAATTTTCATAAGCTATTTATCATTCACTCTTCACAAATTCTTAATATTGTGTTTACAATGGATTTTTTTAAACACCGTTGAGAGAATCTTTTAATTTATATCTCACACACACATAGAGAAAACACAGTTTTAAATCAGAATACACTAACTAAAACTAAAAAGAGTACAATTTTATATACTCAATTCAACCACAGACAAAATCAATTTTCTTCCTTTTTATAGAATAAATTTTTGTTATTTAAAAACAAATCATAAATTAACGAGATTAGCAGGAATAAGTAAAAGGCTTTAAAATAATCAAAACCCAGCGAATTGAGATCAAATTTAAAATACGCCCGAAGGTACTTTCAGATAGAAAAAGTACTTACCCCAACTATTTCTTTTGTTGTTAAAGACACTGTTTTTAGTTTCATCGTGCCATCGCTGCCACCAGTCTGTAAGATCGTCTTGTGGTTAAATTAATCATCTCTAATTAACCGGATTTACCGTTTTATTTATTTCCTTCAAAACACATCACTATAATAATAATTTCATTTACAATTAAAAGTCACAACGGAAACTACAAGCAGCTTCGTCCATTTTACGTTCGAGACTCTTCCTCTTCTCTCCTTCCCGCTCAAACGCCAAAAACAGTTCACAGCAGCGCCCTCTTTTTAGTCTATCGTGTGCTAGTGTACAATGTGCCACGCCGTTACAAGATGGTCAATCACTTTTACGTTTAACATCTATTTGGTAAAAAACACGAAAAACAGACACATATAACAGAAGCGACAAGCAGCAGTGACATTTCACATGACAAAGACAGTGATTGCACAAAATTTTCGCTTTTTATACCGGCAAATGAAGACCGCGTGACTCCTTTGTAATAAAAGCTCTGCTTGGTTAAAATGGGTCGGAAAGATATTTTTGATACTAGTTGATTACGATTAAGATTACAGCGTTAATTTTAAACCAATGAATCAAAGCTTGTTTAAATATTATTAAAACAGTTAATCAAAGGGACGCTATAGGGAATTATATATATACACTGGTGTGCAAAAATTAAGGACGAAGTAGAAAAATTAGCATATCAGCTGAACGAAGAGGCAGAGCGGAAAGACCAATCAGGAGATTAAATAAAGTGATGTACGGTAGCACATGCGCAGATATGCAGGTAGACGTAATGGGGGTGTCTGAGTAGTATAAAGCATGTTGTCGGTGTAAGATCAGTATTTCTGGCAAAGAGATTGCACGCCGTATAGCAGTTAAAATCACACCCAGTTGCTGCCTCAGCGAGAAATGGCGAATATTCAATCTGTTAGACGACATCTGGATGCTTTTACCCGAGGTCGAATCATTGCGAGAAAAGTTGGAGGAAGGCCGCAGTGTGACAAGTGTGGCTGCAGAGTTCGGAATTGCTCACAGCATCGTTTCACGACTTTGGAGACAATTTCAAACTACAGGAACAGCTATCCGGGGGTTCAGTAGTGGTCGTCAACGAGGAATCACACCCGCAGATGACCAGTACATTGTCTTACAGGCCAGAAGAAACTGGCGGCAGACAGCGGGAGAAATCGCTAGACACGACACAGGCGACTGGACGACCGATATCGTGTTTTACCGTGGCCAGAAGACTGCACGGTGGTGGTCTGGTTGCACGACGCCCTGTACGGTGTGTACCTTTAACGCCTGTCCATCGGAGAAGGCGTTCTCTGTGGTGCCGGGAACACCGGAATTGGAGAGACAATGAATGGGGAGGAGTACTCTTTACAGATGAGAGCAGATTCAGTTTGAGTAGCAATTCTCATCGCATACTCATCTGGAGAGAGCGGGGAAGCCGCAATCATCTCTCGAACATCATTGAAAGAGACAGGTATGGAGGTCGAGGTGTTCTCGTTTCGGGAGGCATCATGCTTGGTAGTCGTAAGGACCTTCACATCTTCGACGCAGGTTCAGTCAACGGAACCCGTTATTGTAACGAGATTCTTCTTCCATATGTGCGTCTTTTTAGAGGCGTTATGGGTCTGCAGTTCCTTTTCATGGACGACAATGCACCATGTCATCGCACAGTAGCTGCCGAACAGCTCTTAGAGAGTGAGGATATTGAACGTATGGATTGGCCGGCACGATCTCCGGATCTCAATCCCATCGAGCATGTATGGGATTTTCTAGGCAGACGCTTTTCAGCTCGTACCTTACCACCAGTAACGATTCGGGAGCTTCGATTGGCGCTGCAAGACGAATGGGCAGCAATGCCTCAACAACTCATTGACACCCTCATTCTCAGCATGGGCAGACGCTGTGAAACCTGCCTAGCTGTCAGGGGAGTTCATATCCCCTACTAAAGACCGGATGTTTCTTGCTGGACACCCATCACAGGGATGTTTCGGCCTTCAGTCGCATTGCGCTCCATGCTACTTTTTCAATCAAGTTTTTTTTTATCCCTCTGATTTCTCTTTTAGTAAGTGTTGCTTACATTACACATGTCCTTACGTTTTGGGGATCTTACGGTATTTAATGTGTTGATCTGGAAAGCTTTTGTAGAAAGTTATATTGAAAAAACCGTCTGGTTCTTAATTTTTGCACACCAGTGTATATATATATATATATATATATATATATATATATATATGCATATATAGTATAATAAAATATAAATGTGTAAAAGTTCTAAAACCTACAATGAGTTAAGTTCTGATTTTTTATTCTTATGTGTCTTTTGTAGTATTTTTTCTATAAACCCGGGAATCTAATGAATGACTAATATGTTCCCGGGATTACCCGGAAATAGAAAAGATCGGGAAATCAGAAAACCTAGTTACAGTGAGTTGTAATTAACGCCGTATCGACGAAATTCGTAATTTTGAACTAGGATCAATAGGCAAATACATTACATCAAGAGTGACTATTCTTAGACTTTAATTTCACACTTTACTTTGAAAAGAAAGTGGTCTACATTTGTATTTATTGTAAACAAAAAAATTCAATATTTGGCAAAATGAATTTTTGATGGAACCGAGACTATAACACTCAATGGCTAACTTGTACATCGCAAATTCCGAAAATTTCAATCATTATCGCTAACGCCTCGTCAATATTTAACGTTATGTATTATAAAAAATTTACCACGAAGAATGTTTCATTTTTTAAATAAAATTCACCATATATTTGTTTGAAACATGTTTTGCACCCTTAGGAATCCTTTAAACCTGTTATTTTGAGTTATATTGAGTGTAATGATAATCCGGAGGAAATTCCACTATCTAGACTATTGGGTCGATTTTAATGCAATAAAGTACATCGAAAAAAGTAAAAAAAAAAAGTATTCTCTATAGAATTCCCTTTTACACTCGATTTCTGAAAATATTTTATGTCTATTTAAGTGACTCATTTGTCGGTTTTCAGGTTTTTACAAAATAATTTAAGTTATCAGAAAAATAATGTAATTGCAGAAAACCATTAAAAAATTGTGTTCTTTCTGGTGCACTTAATTGCATTTTTAGATACTCGCCATTACTCATCCACTTGGCTGTTTATATTTCCTGATGTGCTGTCGGACAGCTATATAACTAAGTCGCTAAATCCCGAAAAAAGATCGTTATATGGATAATTCGTTATACATAGAGGTTTATCTTTTAACATACTTTATGAACTATATGAAACAAATTTTAAATTCGTAAACTATGTATTAAAAAGGTAATTATTCACACTTTTTTTAAAAAAAATAATATATGCTTATTTTATATATCTTATCCACCAAAAAATAATTAAACAAAGAAAAACTGCAAGTAAAACAAGAAAAAAAAATGTCGAACAGATTCACTGTTGATTGATTGAATATTTACGTCGCACTGTTCAGCTACACGAGGGTTTCTGGCGACGGACCACGTAATGTTGAACCATGGTCAAGTGACGTAGACGGCACCTGAGCTGGCACTCCCTCTCCTACCTACCATACCACACCAACAGGAGGTCGTTTCAGTTCTCGACAGATTTAGCGTGAATGAATGAATGCCAGATTTTATGGCGCAAGAGCCAAATCTGGTTATACTGCGCCAAACATTTGTGAAAATCTGTGATCTAGACGGGAAAAGAAAGAAAGGATAAATTGAATGACAAGAAGGAGGGTCAAAAATAGAGAAGGATCACTAAGGTACCCCAGGTTCGTGAGACCCGTATTTACCAAAGATAGTAAACCCCTTGGGAATAGGCAAAGATCACTAGGGTACCTCAGGATTTTGACACCCGTACTCACCTAAAGAAGGTGAGCCCCTGAGGGGGACAGATTTAGCGTGCATCGTTGCCCTACACGATGGGTCTTTAGTGGTACTGGGCTCGAACTCATAACATGCCTGTCATGATCTGATACCTTGATCACTGGGCTTCTGCAGCCTCTAAAGAGATTCACTGTATTTCCAACATTAAGAAAATAATTTTATACTAAAATTAATGAACTTAAAGAACATTTTATAATATTTAAAGAATACAAGTAATAATAAATATACATTATTTTATAATTAGAAAACGGGTACACGGGACTACTTCACTGAGGGTGAAAGATGAAATCTAACATGTTTCTACTGAACTGGGCAATGGGGGTCAAAGTCTCCACTTCTTGGATGAAACGTCCAGAACTCTATTGCTCTTGGTGAGTTAAGATCTAATAAAACCAGTTCAAGATTTATGACCACCATAAAATGTGTTAAAGAGAGAATAACTTGAAATTTTTTTTTCAGAAATACTTTTAAAAAAAGGGTAACACAAATTGAATCGCAAAAGAAAAAGTTCGTTATATAGAAAATGCACTTTGCTATACAGAGGTTATTTTACGAAGAAAATCGTGATATGTTCAAGGTTCCAGGAAAAAGTTCGCAATATAGAGGTTCGTTATATAGAGGTACGACTGCATTAAATTACACAGTGCTTTTAAGTTATTGAGATCTAGCATTAAGTTTGCAATGGTATTGAAAAACCTTTTTACACCGGAAGCCATCTGCTTTAAAAATGACAACATTCGAATTTCTTATACGTAAATGTCTTCCTTAAAACCCACTTTAGGTTGATCTCTACTTAATAACTTGATAAAAGTTGAGGGTATTATGGAATATCGAGGTTTTAGTTTTGTTTCTAGCAGCTAATGAGTGAGAAAACCTTGAACAACTGAAGAAAGACTAATTATGCATCGCAATGAGAGTTTAATACTTGTTGTTGCCATACCATTCGCTACAAAACAAAGTGTTTTTTTTTTTTTTTTTTTTGCGATTTTCAAAAGTTTTTGCAGGTAAGAGTTTTCAAATATTTTAGTCTATTAGTACACATGTGACTTCAACATTAAAGTTAATTATAATGCACATTGAAAGAATTGTAGTTTGTTGAAATGGGGTCGATTTCAGGTGACTATGTGTTATCTCGCAGTTTAAAGGTTCGTTTTCCAAGATGATATGTCGGGTATTATGATATACTCGGTATACCAAAATACCTTACGTTTAGCAATGAATCTCTCAATTTTCTGATGCATAATTTGTAACAGACTTTTTGTCATCAACTTAAGAACTAGAAACAAAGACGCTCAATGTGTGTGTGTCGTATGAAATGGAAAATTCTCCGAAGACCAAAGAGGAGAAATTAGACTCCAATGTTTCAACGGTTTACTGTGGGTTCACGTTGATTGTATTGGGGATTGTGTGTGTATTTGGGACTAAAGCAAATAAATTCGAAACAGAAATGACTTTCACGTATTTTTCAAAATATGGCTTTTATAGTTAAAAATAACTACGCTTTATGAAGTCTTAATTTATTTTCCAACGGTAATAAACTACCTATTGCATTCCATAATACCCTCCATTTATCACAAATTCTTTGAAATATTTTTTATAACAAAATAAATATTTTTTTTGACTAGGGATATTGCATTGCAATCGTTTGTAGTATATATTCATGATGATTTTCGAGAATCTTATCGAAAGCTAGTAAATTAATTTTTAGAAATATAAATGGTATTCCATAATACTCTATTCTCATCTACAAATAAGCCTGCTTGCCAAATAAAGAGATTTTAGATCTAATAGGTCTGAAACAAGAATTTTTATCCTAACCCTCTCGCTGCACATCCCGCGATTTCCACGGACAACGTACCTGTCCTTGGGAACTATTAAGCTGCGCAACTTGTGGTGTTCCTGTTTATTTTTTCATTTACGTGTTTAAGTTCATATATTTATGATCTAATTCTATATTTTAAAATAAAAACACTTTTATGCAATTGTTTTTCTATATTTTATCTCTCAAGTGCAGATTTAACACTAGATTGCCCAAGGAAGTCATTTTGACTGCTTTTTAATTTCAATTAGAAAAACAAATACAATATATATATTTATAATGAACAATTTCACAGAATTTCATAGAATATTTTTTTTCCAAGTAAAGTTATTTTTTTTATTGTTAATATCCAATAATAACTTGTTATATGATTGTAAACAATATAAAAAAATATTAAACGTTAATTTTTTTAAGCAAATTTCTTTACACATTAATCATTCTTTCACAATGCAGTCATTTTGATTGCTTTTGGGCAATATAGGTATGTACTAAGTTTCAATCTTTGTAGTGTTTATATATAGATTTGAAGCCGTGTACGACAGCGATGCATGATAAATATGTCAAGCTGAAACGTCCTCCCGTTGGTGTGGTGTGGAAGTTAAGAGAGGGGGTGACAGCTCAGGTTGTGAAGGTCCCCTTGGACCTCACTTTGAGAACGAGAATAAGTTGGAGTCATATAAGAACCAGTAGCCATTTTTATAAATAACTTTCTTTATTTGGTAATCTTTCCCAATTGATTGATTGATTGAATATTAACGTCACACTGTTCAGCTACACGAGGGCTTTTGGCGACGGACCACGTAATTTTGAACCATGGTCAAGTGACGTGGACGACACCTGAGCTGGCACCCCCCTCTCCTAACTACCACACCACACCAACGGGAGGACGTTTCAGCTCTCGACAGATTTAACGTGCATCGCTGCCCTACACGGCGGGTCTTTAGTGGTACTGGGCTCGAACCCATGACAAAGCAAGCCATGGTCCGATACCTATACCACTCGGCTACCGCGGCCACGTAATCTTTCCCAAATAGAATCGAAGACTTTTAATAACAAATAAATCAGGAAATAGTTATATGAGGTATAAAAAAGGGTATTTCCTTTAAATTAACTTAAATATTTAATGATCCAATTAATTAACAATTAGAATATCGATCACGTAGAGGTTACCACGATAAGAGATCCCAGAATTATATTCTATAATGTTCCTATTGAACATTTAACTTTAATCTCACTCCTAATATACAGCTTTAATGAGACTTTAATTATAAATCAATATTTACCACACTGATTCTCAACTCTTCCTGAAATTAAATTATCCACCAAGAAATTTTCAATTATAAATCTAACTTCACTATTATAACTTTCTGCTTCAATCTCTCTCTCCTACTGCTATAACTTTACTATTCCGTTTGACTTAAATACTTTATCTAATCTGCATAACAAGGAATCCAGTCCTCTTTTTGGAGCTGATTGGAAATAGGTAGGGAATTAAATTTCCCTAAAAAAGACGACTCAGAAGGTTAGTGATAAAGTTCCGTATAGATTTGTCACAAGGTGCGATCCACATCACTTGATAATGGTTCAAAATTACGTGATCCGTCGTCAAAAGTCATCCTGTAGCTGAACAGTGCGACGTTAATATTCACTCACTCACTCATGTAGAATTGAAATATGTAATAAAAAATATGCAATTTTTGAACCTACTTTGATAAAATAACTACATAGTAAGATGGTTAATACCGTTCGTTTAACCCCTGGCGACATTCTCGATAATGAATTTTTGCAAAGTCTCTTTTTGGCGAACCTTTACTGGACAAAAGAAACGTGTTTACAAAACCTCCAGTCTCTAGATATAATAATTCAAAAACAAGTATTTTTACCTAAACCACCCCAAACCCCTCACTACTCTCCTTGGGAGTCGATTTTCTTAAAGTGCATGTTTTTAGCTGATCTCTATCGAACACGATGTACATTCGTGTGCAATAAAAATGATTATAAAAAAGGGGATTCGCGTGAACACTAATGTTAGTATTGACTGCGCACCTTTCTACCGGGTTAATTTTTTTTAAAAAAAATCATATTTTGCCTGTTTATAAAATTCACAACATTACCCACACAGTTATATTCGAATAAATTCTCATTGTGTGTTTTTAAAAGAATAAAATACAATAAAATCCTACCTAAGTTTTCGTTCGTAACTGACAAAAGCGAACGAAGGCAAGTAAACGTAACAGCGAGCACAAGTGTCCATTTTATATTCTTCTAACGTTAGAGCGACGCCACGTTCAGTGCGACATCTAGGTATCAAAGTCTCGTTCACTCCCCAAACTACTGGGATACATACCTAAAAGTAATAAAACACAACCATTAGTTATTTATCAAATGTTGTGTCAATAAGAAAATATGGTACTAATTGTATCATACCGTTGACCGATTTCTTCAAATAAAACGACCCATCAATTCAAGACTACCAAATACTTATATTGTATTTATTATTTTGTAACATGCACGGGAACTGTTTTTCACTATTGGCTGTATATCGCGGGTTTTAGCAACGGTCTTTTCATTTGAAGAAATTGTTCGATAGTACAATATGTAAATACTGTAAACATAAATATTGTCGGCTACAAGTTCTATATTTCGAAAAAAATTTATTTTCAAACACGTTTATATTGTACACTTTCCCGATCTGCTTTATTTGTTTATTGCATGAGTAATTTTGGAATTATTACTAGTTTGTATTATTACACTTCAACAAAAATATTTTAAGTGCGTTTTAAAGCGACCTTTACACACACTATTTTGATATTGCTTATGAAAATAAAATTTCTTTCATTTCGAAAACTAACTTAGAATTTCATATTAGCTGAACATATAAAATAGGATCGGATTTAAAAGCACTTGATGTTAATGAAAAAAGTATCAGGAAACTCATCATTTATAAGAAAAAATCCTTAATTTTAATCGCCTATAAAAAATAAAATATTCATAGAAAAAATCCAAATATTCAAGCTAAATTTTACTTCACACTTTAGTTATTCAAATTTTGAGTTAATGTGGATATAATTTATTCTTGTTTTACTTTAAATTATACATTCAATTATAGTGTGAAAGGAACGAAAATGTACGAAATGATAACAAGTTATGCGTAATGACCTAACTGAATACGGTTAAATATTTTTTTCAAATTTATAAATTTATCTTATAAAATAAAATAATGGGAAAACTACATCGTCATATACATAGGGGTTCGAGGATTTTAAGCTATTAGCTTCAAAAATCAAAACAGTCCTTTCAGAGCGATGAAAATGTATTGTACAAAAAACAATCCTTGAAGTATAGGATACAACACTAAAATTCGCTTAAAATAAAACCCAGAAAGGCTTCGAATCTTCTACATTGCTTAGATACAACTATCAGTGTCTAAAAATACAAATACATATCGCTTAAAATGATTCGCAAGCACTCGCTTGATAGTAGCAATCAATAC
Source organism: Trichonephila clavipes (assembly GCA_019973935.1). Taxonomy (NCBI): domain Eukaryota; kingdom Metazoa; phylum Arthropoda; class Arachnida; order Araneae; family Nephilidae; genus Trichonephila; species Trichonephila clavipes. The sequence continues at coordinate 597,787 of BMAU01017267.1, forward strand.
CAAGTCGACTCTTCAACGGTCAAAACAATACTAACTCAGTTTCGGCAAGTGGTTTCCTATTTAAAGGTCACACGGACTTTTCGAGAGGAATCCGCTTACGCCATAGATCGTGATATTAATAGATTTATCCTGTAACTTGCAGAAGCATCCATATGGTCACCAGCTTGCCGAAAACGACACCAACTTGCTCTATCGCCCACATTTTGCCAAGTCAATATTGAATCGCCATTAGAATGTAAGGAAAGAGGCTGCTGGTGAATATTACAGTTTTAACATAAAATAAATGTAACCGAAAATAATATTAACAATTACAAATTTAATTCCGTAGTTCAAAGGAAGTTCGTTTATTACTCAACATTTTTATGTCTACCTTAAACTAGAACAACTATAGTAAAGTAAAGAAGAAAAAAATAATTCACTGAAGCGACTTTAAAAGAGTAATAAGTTTTCTTAAGAACTAGAAGATCAAAGGAGCAACACACAAATCTTAACGTACAGACGGTGAGATTTATGTAATTCGATTTATTTAAGGGCGTGGATTGAAAAAGAACTGAAATGAATTTATTATGGAAGTTAGAAAACTATTTAATGAGTTTATTCTGTCAAACCAAACTACAGTCGCCAAATTTAAAGGGTACTAAAATATGTACGGCCTTTTCTATTTTGTTTTCATTCTCTTAAATAGAAGTTTATTAATAAAATTCTGCTCATTGGTTATCAGATAGGACATTATGAACAAAAGATTCATTGCTTAGGACAACCTAAAGTATCTAACAATGTACAGAATCGTGAATCTGCAAAATCATATAAATGAAAAATATTTCTGACGATTTAGAATATACATATAAAATTGTTCCAAGAATATTAGTAAAATAAAAATTATTTAAAAGTCATTCTTAGGTAAAAAATGAAGAAAAATGACAAATATTTAAAATATTTTTCTTTTATGGAAAATGCTGCTATAATATTTTATCTATACAGGGTGTTGCAAAATTCAACCGACCATTTCAGAGGAGTGCTAGTAGGCAGTATGGGGAAGACAAATCAACATAGAACCTGGGGTCACAAACCACGTTTAGTAGCAGCAATTTGCAAAAACAGGTATGAAGAGTGTGTTATGGAGTGGAATGAAAAAGGAAAAAGAAGTAAGAAATATGCATTTATTAGACGTAATAATTACGACGTTAAAATACGAACATTGCATTATAACTCACCATCAGAAATGCAAAAATGTGATTTCACACGAATTGTCCGATGTTGTCGCCGCGTAGGGGATAGCACAGTAGATACAGTCCCACAAAGGGTTATTGGATGCCCTCAAAAAAATTCGTTCTGCTAGCAATGTCAGCTGAAACGACGAGGATCCATGACGAGGTATCCTCCACAGTAGCCACCAGCGTATCATTCAGAAGTGATTTCAAGTGAACATAAAGCAGTGATGGCAAACCAATGGTAGGCGACACAATATTTTGGGCACGTCATCCATCAAAACGGCTTGCATTTTAGTTCAAATTAACAAAGTTCACTATGCAGTATTACGAATAAACGCGTGTGATCAGTCGCGTTTTTGCAGACATATACCAACATTTCAAAGAATTGAACTACAAGTACTTCCCAAACTTGAAAAAACTAGACGAAGAATAGTTATAGAAGAACTTATTTTCATAATTATGTACCCTGATGTGACTTAATTTGATACACTTAATTTATCCCAATTTGATTGTTTGAAAATTGATGGATTTGTAATACAACTCTGATTGATTTTCAATCTAGTTCAATGTAGATTCAAAAGTTTTTTTTTATTGAAACAAGGAACATGTTGGCACTAATTGAAACAGAAAAATTAACAAGCAATGTAAGTGAAAATGCCAGTAACGAAATTTTGGAATCACAGAATTTGATTCCAGACACATTTAACTGTTTGAAAAAGCTGGCTCATACTACTTTAACCATATTTTCATCTACCTATATATATGCCCGAGAATTATTACAGTCAGAGATGAAAAACACTTAGGAAATCATTTGACAGATGACTCTAATTCAGCAAACATTCTGCTAAAAGTAACATCTTACAATCCTAATATAAATTGCTTGGCATCTAATCGGCAAAAACATAGTCTCACTAATGTTACTTTAGTTCGAATTACACGTATATCTAAAACCCATTTACTGATATACAGTGCAAAAATGTATTTTTTAATATTATATAAAGTT